>SJYO01048061.1:8672797-8759493 GCA_006410555.1 Capra ibex | reverse complement strand
TTTTTTTTTTTTTTTTTTTTAAATTTACAACCGAAAACCTTCATCCTTAAGGAGAAAGATCGAAAAGATAGGTATCAATTATAAATGACTCACAACTGACATATGTCCCGATATGGAAGTTTACATAATTGAGTAATTAGGAATGTTAGTGAAATAGATCATTCTCATAATAGAGTAAAATGTCTACCTTTCTCACTCCATGTCCCTTTCCTTTTCGTTGAACTACCTCTGACTTTTCGGGTTCAGTACTTCGACCCTTAGAGTACAGTACTCAGAAATACTGTATAAATTCGAACGGGGGTTGTATGTCAGTAGAAAGGTAGTAATATGATTCATAAATTCTACGGGTAAGGCTTCCGATTACTAATATTGTTGTCGTCTAGGGTAAATAGTCCACAAATGACATACATTCTGTCACACGATTCTCAAGGTACTTGTGAGAGAATTAGTAGTGTAATAGGACACTCTACTAAAATAGAACCCTTTAATAGAGCCAGTTTTTTTTTTTTTCTCTCTCTCTACCATCTAATCTTTTGTTTTAGTAACTAACCCCGACTAAATTCGTAGGTAGAAATAGTCCTCTTCAATACTATGGGAATGAAAAATTCTTACGTTAGTTGTAAATCACAGACGGACGATACTGTCACTTCATCCCACCACCCCTACACATCGAAATCAGACCAGGTTCCGGAGGTTTCAAATCCGAGAGTACACCTATGTTTAAGTACCACTAGACGTGTTCCGTCTCGCGACCCCTTTGTGTTACTTCTTAAGTCCTTGTAAAAATCTGTTAAGATTCTCTACATTCCTACTTAAAATGTCCGATCGAATTGTTTATTTGGGACCTCTTCCCTTGTCGATGGGTGAGGTTATAAGACCGGACCTCTTAAACGTTTCTCAACCTGTGTTGACTCGCTGAAAGTGAAAGTGAAATTGTTTATCTTTCTAACCGTTCTTATTGAAAGCCCGTTATTGATCTTAACTACCATGAAAACTAGTTTTTCCTCGACCCTACTCCAACTCTACGGAAGACTCAATTGTGACCGACGAAAGACAGAAGAGTCGTGGTCGTGGACGTGGGGTACGAGTGATCGGTCCCGGAGGGGTAGTACAGTGGGTCCCGACGACCGGGTCCACGTAGAGACTCCCTACCCAATCGCACCATTACAAACATAGTATCTCTGAATATAGTAAAGTGTCGAGAAGGTCTGACTCAAAAGAGCCTCCTAGAAGTGTTGATAGAACACTTACTCTTTTCATTCTTGAAGTAAAAGTAAATGTCTATGCTGTATTTCTACCCTCCCATTCGCCAACAGGATTCAAAAGGGTCCTTCCTAACGCCCAGTTCCTATTTCCGTCTTCGCCAAACATGAGTCCCTTATGATCTCGGTGTCGGTGTCCGTCCCCCTAGGACCTTCCTCCTTCTTTACAGGTCTTGGTACTGATACAGGTCCTCGGGAAACCTTGGTTTGAGATAATAGACCTACCTCTGGGTACACGAAAAGGACAAAGAGGGTGTTGACGACACAACAGTTTTATTTTGTCTCACTTCTCCTACCCTAAGACTTCGTTATGTATGTAAGGTCAGTATTCACCTCTTTTTATCCGGACGGACTGGAGAGAGGATAATCTAGATGTCTACTTGTTGACAAATGTCGGGGAAGTAATTGATACGTAAAGTGGACGATGTTGAAAGTACGAGTACCCCTTCCCAGGACGGTCGAGGAAGACACAGACCAGAAAACTGAACGGTAACAACCAACAGTTTTTTTTTTTTTTTTTTTTTTTTTGGACGATTTTGTAGTTATTTTTTAGGTTTAATATCAAAAAATCGTCTGAGTGTAGTAAACAACCTGTTGTAAGTAGCCAAAGTTATTAGACCGAGAGGGGTCCACTCACGGAAAATTCTGATTTGAGTCGGACCGTCTATTGGACCTTTCATCTCCATTTTAGTTTTACTTCCCGAAGTCTCCTTGACTCGGTCACGTAAAAGGAATCCATGGGTAACTTCTGGGTAATAATTACGAGTGTCTTCAATCCAGTACAGGAAGTCTAAAGTAAGGGGATTTAAGACTTTGTTAAGTTTCTCCTACAGAAATTGTGGATGAATATCCATTATCATATCGGTGGGAGTAACACATAAATTATAATATATATGTCACTGAAGTGAAAGGGAAAGTATACTTTCCCTTTCACTTCAGCGAGTCAACACAGACTGAAAAACACTGAGGTACCTGACCCCGGATTATATATGTATATATATAGTTCACATACCCAAATATCAATATACATATGTGTAAACACTTAGAAATTACGGTCGATAGAGTTTGGGAAATATCTTCAACCGTCTACTTTTATCATAGATTCGTTTTTAGTAAACTTCTTCTTTTGTTTTCTAAGACCACGTTATGTGGAGGTAAGGAACTTCTGTTGGAGTAAAGAAAGAGGATGTAAGAGTTCTTAAAGTTTTTTAAGTCAAGTTCGATGTGTGTATTAAGGGGGGTAGACCAACCTGAAGTCCGGGTAGACTACCTGGTGTAGTGGTATCGGTCACGAAGACATGGAGACAGAGTGTCCGTGTCTCTGTTACTACCCATATATCTTTCTTCGTATACTGGGTCTTCGGTCACTGAGTTCAGGATTACGGGGGGTTTATTACTCTTAGTAATAAAACTATATAAAGGGTAAATCTCGTGTGATAAACCCTTTAAGATGGGTTTCGCATACTTAGGTGTATGTTTTTTAAATTTATATATTTTTTATAAAATTTTAGAATCCACTTTTAGAAGTTGAACTCTCTCTTACCACTAAAAAGTGTTAAGTCTTTTTAAGAAGTCAAACGTCTCTTACTGTCGGATATGGACCTCCCCTTTAAGGTGATCGGGTCATAACACGACTCTTTCTCAAATCCTGTTTGGAAGGACTTATAATAATTGTCCCTTCCATTCTGAGATGTGGATGAGAGTTAGAATCATTTTAGACCCTATATGGTTGTTGTATTTTCCTACCACCATCCTTAATTTTCCATTACTTTATTTCACGATTTGTCAAGTACGCATTGTTTGTCTTTGAGATTGAGGTAGCAGTGTGATTGAAGTCACACGAGACGGACTGTCGTCGGTCCCCTCCTCCCTACTCCATAAGTATCTAAATACTCGGGAGGTTTATAATTCTTAGAGTAATTCAACTCGGGATTCTCTGGTGAGTAAAATTGGTGATCTTGTCGAATCATAATAGATCTCTGTATAGTCTCGTCCAAGATGAAAAGAATCTACACCACTACTACAGTGTACATGGTTTTACTGACACCGAAAAGAAACCAGTGTCACTTTTAGTATAGTCTCCGGATAAAACAAACTTCTACGTGAAAATTTTATTATACTGGTTATTTGAAGTACGAATGATGTTAAAAACAGGAGAGACACAATAGGAGGGGTGAGATCCGGAAGGTTTCTAACTATTTGAATCCCTGTACCGCCATTGTAAAAAACTCTACAAGGAAGCTTCTTATTAAACTGTAAAAGATAAAGTACGTGATACTTGACCACATAACTATGGTTACTTTCATGTTTTAGATCCAAAACATTTGAGTACTTAGAATCCTTTAAGTTGACACAGGTAAGATCCAACCGTAAGAACCACCTTCGTTCGTCGGACCAATCTTACAGTCCTACTGATTCCGTCTCCTGTATGGTGTGGTGGATACCTTCCTTCGGGGTACTCGTAGAAAGAAGGAGACTTTCCTATGACGTGACACTCGTCGACAAGTACCGTTCGATGAGACTGTAGATTTACTTAACGTTTACTTTATATATAATTTTCGTCGTTTATTTTCTTTTATTACGAACACTTTTACAATTACCAGAACAAATTTTCGGATAGGTTCGGTTTTTTTTTTTTTTTTCCCTTTTATTCTGTAACGAAATAACGATCTAGGGTCCTGTTCAAAAGAGTATTGTGCCTTCGTGGGATTGTCATGTATTACGGTTGTCGATGTTGTGAGACCCAGGAGAAGAATCAGGATACTGGGTTCAGGTAACTATATACGCTAAAACACAAGATGCAAAATGAAACCTGTAACATTCACTGTCTTAAAAGGTACGTCGTGTTATCGAACGATATATGGATCGGATGTATCACCAGTGAAGTCACTACCATATTGTGAGAGAGTCCTACGAGACGATATCAAATGAACGAATAAAAAGTTAAGTGGTATAAACCCAACAGGGACGTAACCAACCAAACGAACAAACCCGGTACTATCTCTTCGATAGACATTTCGATCACGGAAATGTTTGTCCTTGACTATAAAAGGGAGGACTAAATAAAAGAAGTCTATACAAAAGTATGTATGAACTACGATATAAGGAGAGGTCCTTTTAATAATTAAATATTACGGTTGTTGTTATGCAACCATGACGTTTTCAAGAGGGATAAAACTCAAATAAAAATGGATTAAAAGTGATCTGACAAATGACTTTTGACACTTTGCCAATGTTGAGATATATATTTGAAAAATTTTTAAATAAATAAAATTAACCTCCTATTAATGAAATGTTATAACGCTACGAAGAACGGTACGTAACTACACCCAGTCGGCGCCCATATGTACACAGGGGGGCTCCCGACTTAGGGGAAGGATGGAGGGACATATATCTGTTACGTATAAATTAAAAACATTAAGTTTTAATGTTTTACTCGGTAATGTCACATAACTCATCTCTAGGGACACGATATGTCATTCAGGAATAATCAACAGATAAAATGTATATTGTCACACACATACAGTTAAGGTTAGAGCGTTAAATAAGGACAGTAGTGAATTGGAATCGTTGTATCCAAATAAAAGATATAGACACTGGTTAAGAGGCATTACCGGATATACCCTTTTCTTATAATTTTTTTTTTTTTTTTTTGTCTCATCTATGTATATAGGGGAGGGGGGTATATCGACTGAGTACGACGACATGTCGTCTTTGATTGTGTTATAACATCTAGTTGATATGAGCTTATTTTTAAAAAAAATTAAACGTCTTTTTTTTTATACAAAGTGTTAAGAGATTTTAGATCGGTTGTTCGTTTCTTCACTACCGATGGGTACTAGAATTTATAGTTAATGTCTACTGTAAAATATTTTGAACAGTACTCAGGGTTAGAGTTTATAAAGTGTCTGAAATACATTAGAGTAAAAATGTAGTTATACTCCTCCCTAATAGAAGAGGTAAATGTTTCGTCCTTTGACTGTGAGTTTCTCCGAACGGTTAAACGCGTTTAGGTTTGTTAAGGCAATAATACTGGGGTTCAGAAAAGAAAATTAAAGACGGACTATGACATAGTGTATATCTCTATTTTAAGTGTGAGATTTTTAATTATAGATTTATTTGAGGAGAAAATATATAAAGTGGAAGATAGACGTAAAAGATTAAGACAATCCAAAGAACGTCAGTATAAACTGTAGAGGGTACTCCCCTGGTAATCGAAGATCTAAAGCTCGATTAATCCGTTAATCGGACGAGTCAAGTCTCTCGTCTGACTAGTAATTTTCTAGGATATTCGTGAACGACCCGAAGGGACCACCGAGTCACCATTTCTTAGACGGACGACTACGACCTCTACACCCAAACTAGTAACATAGTCCTTCTCGGAGACCTCTTCTTTTGTCATTGGGTGAGGTCATAAAAGTGGACCCTTTAGGTACGTGTCTCCTCGGACCTCCGGATGTCAGGTACCCCAGTGTTTCTCATCTTGTTTAAACCACTGACTCGTCGCTGTCCTCGTCACACAAGACAGACAACAAAAAGTCCGTGAGACAGATAGTCTAGATTAGGGAACTTAGATAAACAGTAGAGATAACATATTGGCATTCCCTAAACTAAATCCAGTTTGTACTTACCGAATAACCAAAAGGGTTGAAAGAAGTCAAATTCGGACTTAAAACGTTATTCCTCGACTACTAACCTAGGTGTCAGTCAAGATCCAGAACAAAAAACAATTGACATATCTCGAAGAGGTAGAAACCGACTTTTCCTGTATTATTTAGATAAAAGTCATAACTAGTAAAACACTATAGGTACACTTCTTAGTAGTGAACACAACGACCTTCTCCCACAAACGATACTGGTCACACAAGAGAACTGTTTTTAAATAATCGGAAACGGGACGAAGTAAAACATAAGATTTCCGGTTTGAACGGACAATGAGGTACATAGAGAACTAAAGGATGAAAACGTAAGTTTAAGGAACACTACGTTTCCTGTAGAAAAAAACCATAATCAAGATCATCCACAACATCCAGAAGTATCTTAGTCAGTTGAAGTCGAAGAAACCGTAGTCATTAACCCCGTATCTGAACCTAATGATCCTACAACTTACCAAACGGAACCTTCACTTGGTTCTAGTAAAACAGTAAAAACTCAGACGTAAAGTCTGAGAAAACAACTGATACTCTCGATGAGGTAAAGAAGATTCCCTAAGAACGGGTGTCTTTATCTATGTGACCAGTAGACTTAATTTAAGCGGATAAGGGAAGGTAAAATCAAGTGGCTAAGGATTCTACAACTACAAGTGAGAATGGTAGGAGGACGAACTGGTGTAGGTTAAATGGAACTAAGTACCTGGATTGTAATGTCCAAGGATACGTTATAACAAGAAATATCGTAACCTGAAACGAAAGTGGTTGTCTGTGAAGGTGTTGACTCGTAGTAAAGAATAAATCGGGTACACGAAGTAAGAAAGACCTCGATAATCATTAACGGAAGATGACAAGGGGTCATCGTATGACCTGTAGAAGGTTGAACCTCCCGAGTAAAAGACCATAGTATAGAAAAATGGAACAGTATGATAAGTGCCACAAGAGTACCGTTCTTATGACCTCACCAAACAGTAAAGGAGGTGGTTACCTGGTGTAAAACAGTCTTGAGAGGTGATACTGGACAGGTATAATCAACCGGGACGTACTATACCGTGTGTCGAAGTAACTCAATGTGTTCGGGAAGTGGTGTTACTCCGACACTAGGTACTTCCCCCTTTCTCCTGTACTTGTCAGTCAATAAATTCGAGTCAGTTCAACAACTAAGCCTCTTCCACTACCGTGGGGTGAGGTCATGAGAACGGACTTTTTAGGGTACCTGTCTCCTCGGATCTTCCGACGTCAGGTACTCCAACGACTCCCAGTCTGTACTGACTCCCTGAAGTGAAAGTGAAAAGTGAAAGTACGTAACCTCTTCCTTTACCGTTTGGGTGAGGTCACAAGAACGGACCTCTTAGAGTCCCTGCCCCCTCGGACCACCCGACGACAGATACCCCAGTGTGTCTCAGTCTGTACTGACTTCACTGCGTCGTCGTCGTCGTCGTCGAACAACTAAAAAACAACAACAACAACGACAACAACAAAAGAGAAAGACTTACTACCCACACACTCCTTCTTTCCAAAACGTTAAGTCAAAAGGAGTTATTTAATGTCGTAAAACGACTCCCGGCGACACAAGTTGAGTTTCGTCAAGGTAAAAAAAAAATTAAATTATTCAATAGAAAACCCATAAAAATTATATAAATAAACAGTAACTTCCTTAGTGATGATGTTTTATAATTTATTTAATAGACTATATAGAAAATTCCCTTACTCTTCCTTAATTTATTCCTTTTCACATACTTTATCCGAGAAATCTTCATAAAATGAAATTTTTATTTTTACTAGTTCTTAGAAGGTTCCATTTTTTTTTTTTTTTTTTTCTTAGAAGGTTCCAAATAGTTTATGTAGTTCCTATTCGTCTTAGTAGTTTTTACTCAAACTTTTGTGAACCGTACTTGATGTAGGAAATTTTGTTTGCCTTTTTAGGGGAGGTCAGGGAGGGAAGGGAGGAGAGTCGACCCCTATTTTTCTTTCTGACCCAGGGTGTATCCTTGAGACGAAGGTCGTCGTGGAAGACAAGGTGGTAGGTGTCTCCGGAAAGGGAGAGTAGACCCTAGTTTCCAGTGGAGGATCTTCGAGCCGGGTAGAGGACCTGGTCCGAGGGATTGACGGAAATCGGAGGTGTAGGTAAAACGGAAAGTCTGGAAGGAGGTGTCTCGAGGGTGCTAATCCTAAGGTTTCGGTATTTCCCCACTTAGAGACTTACAGAAGGAAGGGACCCCCTGACCTTCTCTGGGTACTCCCCTCCCGAAACACGGACTGAGTGGGGATATGGAGAACCGGAGTTAAGGAAGAACAACTTCCCTTCCCGTCTTTTCTCCCTTTTTAGTAGTTGGTATGAGGGGAGGGTCTTTGGTTTTAGAGTTTGTTGGTTGTGGTGGAGGAGTCTGGGATGTAAGGTCTACCCGGAGAGAGGACTAAATAAGTTTGAAGAAGACCAGACAGAAGTAGAGTTGGGGGAGGTACGGAGGACCTAAACGTCGGGAAACGAAAGATTGAGGAGGATAGACTTTGGACGAGGAGTCCAGTGGTCTACAGAGGACTAAGGTTTAGTTGGTTGTCCAAAGGCACCTGAGTGGAAGAGCAAACGTGACTTATCTGGACAGGAAGGAGCCCAGAGGTGGTATAGAAGAGGAGACAAGGAACGACAAGCAATACACAGAAGACGTGAAGGGAAGAGAGAGACGAAAGAGAGACTTATAGTCCCGAAGGGATTCGAAGACTAGAACCGAGGATTTTATGAAGGGAGAGAGAACCGTTAGAATGGGTAGAAGTCTCTAAATCGATGAACAAGTCACTTTTTATGAGTCCGAGGTGCAAGTAGGGTCCAGAGAGAGAGTTTCTCGTCTGAGAATGAAGGTTCCTTGATGTCCTGTGGAGGTGGTTTGAAGTTCTATTAACTTAAAGTTCACCATCTCCTTCCTGATCTTTAGTCGAACTGATTTTAAAAGAGAGGAGAAATTACTCTGATCAAAGACGACTTTAGACCACCGTAGATAGGGACAAGGAGATATACGGTAGGTTTTGATACACTGCTCAAGACTAATACTACTGATTGATTGGTCTACGATTCGTGTGCCGTCTTTTTGTTGGAGTCGGGTCGAACCATATCGTTTCTTTGTCTTGGAAAGTGTTCTGGCAAAGTTTCATTAAGTGTTAGTGACAGTTTTGTACTGTGACAAAAATCCCTTTTTAACAAAGACCCCTATTTAATACATCGATTTAGGTTGTCCCGTGTAAATATTTTCTTCAAACGTCTTCTCTTTCTTTTTATTTGTAGAAAAGTTATTCAATAGACGGAGACTCAGAGTCGAATCAAGCATAACCATTATCACCTTAGGAACGGGTGTCCGACACGACAGACGTCCGTTTACAAGTAACGACGTAAAGATACATGTCCAAAACTATGTACGTAAAGTAAAGGTTTTAATTGTGAACCTTTCTTTTTCATTTAAGGGGTTCCGAATTAGTGACTTTTCATCTGTCTTTATTTATTGTCTTTTTTTGTAAGGTACACTCGTTTTTATGACTTACACCCCTACTCTCGACTCTACTGGGTTGTAATCTTGGAGTTCAAGTGTCTGTCTCCGACTTATTTTCTATAAGGATATACAGAGAGAGAGAGAGATAAAAAAAATTCTGTTGAATTCTGTTTCGTTGGTTGAATACTTTTCTTTTAGACGGATGTTTTTGTTTTCTGTAAAAGACTCTACTGAAACTAGATCTGTAGAGAAGTTCTTTTAATCTCTATGATTCCCTTGTAAAGTACGTTTCTACCCGAGTTATTTCCTGTCTTTAATACATGGATTGTCTTCGTCTTCTATAATTCTTCTCCCCCGTTCTTATGTGACGACGACGACGATTCAGCGAAGTCAACACAGGTTGAGACACGCTGGGGTATCTGCCGTCGGGTGGTCCGAGGGGACCCTAAGAGGTCCGTTCTTGCGACCTCACCCAACGGTAAAGGAAGAGGTTACCTACTTTTACTTTTCACTTTCACTTCAGCGAGTCAGCACAGGCTGAGAATCGCTGGGGTACCTGACGTCGGGTGGTCCGCGAAGACAGGTACCCTGAAAGGTCCGTTCTCATGACCTCACCCCACGGTAAAGGAAGAAGCGTTCTTATGTGTCTTGATATATTTTTTCCATAAGTACTGGGTCTATTGTCGTTACCGCAATAGTATCTCGGTCTGTAGGACCTTGCACTTCAGTTCACCCGGAATCCCTCTTAGTGATGCTTGTTTCGATCACCTCTACTGTCTTAAGGTCGACTCGATAAAGTTTAGGATTTTCTACTACCACGTTTTCAGGACGTGAGTTATACGGTCGTTTAAACCTTTTGAGTCGTCACCGGTGTCCTGACCTTCTCTAGTCAAAAGTAAGGTTAGGGTTTCTTCCCGTTACTGTTTCTTACAAGTTTGATTTCGTGTTAACGTGAGTAGAGTGTGTGGTCGTTTCATTACGAGTTTTAATAGGTTCAATCCGAAGTTGTCATGTACTTGGTACTTGAAGGTCTACAAATTCGACCTAAAGTTTTTCCGTCTCCTTGGTCTCTAGTTTAACGGTTGTAGGCAACCGAGTAACTTTTTCCTTGTCTTAAGGTCTTTTTGTAGATGAAGACGAAATAACTGATACGGTTTCGGAAACACACCTAGGGTTGTGTGACCTTTTAAGAATTTCTCTACCCTTTTGGTCTGGTGGAATGGACTGAGGACTTTTTAGACATAGGTCCAGTTCTTCGTTATCAATCTTGACCCGTATCTTTTTGTCTGACCAAGGTTTCACCCTTTCCTAATACAGTTCCGACATATAACAGTGGGACGAATAAATTGAATATACGTCTCATATAGTACCCTTTACGACCTGACCTACTTCGTGTTGGACTTTAGTTCTAACGACCTTCTTTAATGTTATTGGAGTCTATGTATTTACTGTAGTAGGAATACCGTCTTATACTTCCTGATTTCTCAGAGAACTGTTTTCACTTTTTCCTCTCACTTTTTCAACCGAATTGTGAATCGTAAGTCTTTTGATTCTGGTACCATAGACCAGGGTAGTGAAGTACTGTTTATCTACCCCTTTGTTACCTTTGTCACTGTCTGAATTAAAACCCCCCGAGGTTTTAGTGACGTCTATCACTGACGTCGGGACTTTAATTTTCTATGAACGAAGAATCTTCTTTGTTGGATCTGTCGTATAATTTTTCGTCTCTGTAATGAAACGACTGTTTCCAGACAGATCCGTTTCGAGACCAAAAAGGTCATCAGTACATACCAATACTCTTAACCTGGTATTTCTTTCGACTCACGGTTTCTTAACTACGAAAACTTGACACCACAACCTCTTCTGAGAACTCTTAAGGAACTTGTCGTTCTTCTAGTTTGGTCACTAAGGATTTCCTTTAGTCAGGGCTTATAAGTGACTTTCCTGACTACGACTTCGACTTTGAGGTTATGAAACCAGTGAACTACACTTCTTGACTGAGTAACCTATTCTAGGACTACGACACTTTCTAACTTCCGTCCTCCTCTGCCCCTGTTGTCTCCTACTCTGTCAACTTACCGTAGTGACTGAGTTACCTGTACTCAAACTCGTTCGAGGCCCTCAACCACTACTTACCCCTTCGGACAACAAAACGGCAGGTACCCAGTGTTTCTCACCATATACTGACTTACTGATTTGACTTGACTTGACAGGAACAGACCGAAGGGATCAACGAGTCACCATTTCTTAGGCGGACGGTTACGTTCTCTGAGTTCTCTACACCTAAGTTAGGGACCCAACACTTCTACGGGACCTCTTCCTTTACCGTTGGGAGAGGTCACAAGAAAGGACTCTTTAGGGTACCTATCTCCTCGGACCACCTGACGTCAGATACCCCAGTGTTTACTCGACCTGTGTTGAATCACTAGTTTGTTACAAAAGGAACAATTTTATAATAAAAGTGGAATAAAAATGGTTAGAAAAGAAACATTTATTGGTATGGACCGAAATAGGTTTATTTTACCACACCCTTTATAAACAGGAGACACCCTTATGTTGCGTAGTACGAGTACGAGTCAACACAGACTGAGAAAAGTCGGGGTCCCTGACATCGGGTGGTCCGAGGAGAAAGGAACCTTAAAAGACCTGTACTTTTGAGTTTTTCCAACGGTTAGGGAAGAGGTTCCGTAGAAGGGTTGGGTCCTTAGCTTAGGTGTAAAAATGTAGAGGACGTAACGGTCCACTTAAGAAATGGTGACTCGGTGGACCTTTCGGGTTATGTTACGTATTAAATCAATTGGTTCCGATAGAAAGGTACTCTACACTAACAAAGATATAATACTTTACACGAGTGTTATTTTCCTTAGTTCTATTGCCCTTCCGTCTCCCTCCTAGTGAATGGGTCGTTAACGACGAAGCCTGGTTGGAACTTCACTGACACATCGGTGAGGACGGGGTCCACAATGAGTACAATTGAGTCGGAGGTTTAGTGTTGACGTGGAAAAAAAGTGTTTGTTCCGGAAATGACTGTTATTGTCCTGTATACCGGTCCGAGTTTTTGGGTGAGAGATTACGATACTTTTTAGGAACTCGTTGTCCGAGAGACGATGAGGGACACTCTTGAGACTGTCCTGACCACGTAATGGACCTACTTTAGAACTTTATAGTGTCCGTCGTTCAGTAGGTATACGGGTTACAGAAACCTCTTTGCTAAATTTTAAGAAGGACGTTCTTATCCTATACTCTTTAATAAGTGAAGGAGTCTATCCTCGAAATTCTCTTTCTCTAAGTACTTGTCTACTTTTGTTATAAAAACTTTATGTGCATAATCCCTGTATGGACCACCATATCACAGGGGTCACGTCCCCTGTACCCAAGCTAAGGACCAACCCTTTCTACGGTGTACGGTGTCTCGATGACTCGGACACACGGTGTTGATGACTTCGAGTATATAAATCTCAGTCTCGAGGTGGTCGTTCTCTTCGGTGGAGTTATTCTTCGGACGTGTGACGTCACTTTTCATCGGGAACGAAGGACATTGATCTCTTTCAGGTACGTGTCGTTGTTTCTGGGTCACGTTGGTTGTTATTTATTTGTTTCTGGGTCACGTTGGTTGTTATTTGTTTAGAAAAAAATTTTTTTTATTTCATGTACATAATTTATAAACCTGAAGGGATCAACGAGTCACCATTTCTTAGGTGGAACCAAAAGAACTTCTCTAGAGATCAGAAAGGGTAAGACAACAAAAGGAGATAAAGAAACGTAACTAGCGATTCCTTCCGAAAGAATAGAGAAGAACGATAAGAAACCTTGAGATATAATTCTACGAATATAGAAAGTAAAAGAGGAAACCAAAAACGGAGAGAAGAAAAGTGTCGATAAACATTCCGGAGGGGTCTGTCGGTAAAACGAAAAAACGTAAAGAAAAGGTACCCCTACCAGAACTAGGGACAGAGGACATGTTACAGTGTTTGGAGTAAGGTATCAAGTAGTCCGTGAGATATATAGTCTAGATCCGGGAATTTAGATAAACTCTTTACTATACCTGGATTGTCTTCGTCTTCTATAATTCTTCTCCACCGTTCTTATGTGTCTTCTTGACATGTTTTTTCTAGAAGTACTGGGTCTATTAGTACTACTACACTAGTGATTAGATCTCGGTCTGTAGGACCTTTCACTTCAGTCCACCCGGAACCTTTCGTAGTGATGTTTGTTTAGATCACCTCCACTATCTTAAGGTCAACTCGACAAATTTTAGGACTTTCTGTTATGACACTTTCACGACGTGAGTTATACGGTCGTTCAAACCTTTTGAGTCGTCACCGGTGTCCTGACCTTTTCCAGTCAAAAGTAAGGTTAGGGTTTCTTTCCGTTACGGTTTCTTACGAGTTTGATGGCATGTTAACGTGAGTAGAGTGTGTGATCATTTCCTTACGAGTTTTAAGAGGTTCGGTCCGAAGTCGTTATACACTTGATACTTGAGGGACTACAAGTTCGAACAAAATCTTTTCCGTCTCCTTGGTCTCTAGTTTAACGATTGTAAACGACCTAGTAGTTTCTTCGTTCTCTCAAGGTCTTTTTGTAGATTAAGACGAAATAACTGATACGGTTTCGGAATCTGACACACCTAGTGTTAGTTAACACCTTTCAAGAAGTTCTCTACCCTTATGGTCTGGTGGATTGGACGGAGGACTCTTTAGACATACGTCCAGTCCTTCGTTGTCAATCTTGACCTGTACCTTGTTGTCTGACCAAGGTTTACCCTTTGCCTCATGTAGTTCCGACATATAACAGTGGGACGAATAAATTGAAGATACGTCTCATGTAGTACTCTTTGCGACCTGACCTTCTTTGTGTTCGATCTTAGTTCTAACGGTCCTCTTTATAGTTATTGGAGTCTATACGTCTACTGTGGTGGGAATACCGTCTTTCACTTCTCCTCGATTTTTCGGAGAACTACTTTCACTTTCTCCTCTCACTTTTTCAACCGAATTTCAAGTTGTAAGCCTTTTGCTTCTAGTACCGTAGGCCAGGGTAGTGAGGTACCCTTTATCTACCTCTTTGTCACCTTTGTCACAGTCTGAAATAAAAAACCCCCGATGTTTTAGTGACATCTACCACTGACGTCGGTACTTTAATTTTCTGCGAATGAGGAACCTTCTTTTCAATATTGGTTGGATCTATCATATAAATTTTCGTCTCTGTAATGAAACGGCTGGATCCAGACAGATCAGTTCCGATACCAAAAAGGACACCAGTACATACCTACACTCTCAACCTGACACTTCTTCCGACTCGTGGCTTCTTAACTACGAAAACTTGACACCACAACCTCTTCTGAGAATTCTCAGGGAACCTGACGTTCCTCTAGGTTGGTCAGGTAAGACTTCCTCTAGTTGGGACCCTAAAGAAACCTTCCTTACTACGATTTCGACTTCGAGGTCATGAAACCGGTGGAGTACACTTCTCAACTGAGTAACCTTTTCTGAGACTACGACCCTCCCTAACGCCCGTCCTCTTCCCCTACTGGCTCCTACTCTACCGACCTACCGTATGCCTGAGCTACCTGCACTCAGACTCACTTGAGGCCCTCTACCACTACTTGTCCCTCCGGACCACACGACGCTAAGTACCCCAGTGTTTCTCAACCTGTGCTGACTCGCTGACTTGACTTGACTTGACTTTCTAAGGTGGACGGTTCCGTCCTTTGTATTCTCTCCACCTAAGCTAGGGACCCAACCCTGCTAGGGGACCCCTTCCTTTACCGTTGAGTGAGGTGACAAGAACGGACCCTTTGGGTACCTGTCTCCTCGGAACACTCGATGTCAGATACCCCGACGTTTTCTCAGTCTGTCTATAATAAGTCACTAATTTTTCGTTACGTAACTTACATAATGTTTAAGTATACTTTATTCGGGTACAGTCACCATTTTTCTTTCTCTTTTATCCTATTATTCAGTTCTCTTTGTTTTTATGGTGGTTTACCGTCGCCTTTCCTTCAACTTTAACTCGGGACTAAAAATTTTCTTACCCCTTTAGAACACCGTCATAGTTTTTACCAACCACCTAAAGTCTTACAAGGGAAGGGGGTGAGATCCAGGTAGGGTAGACTCTGAGTAAGGTTTACGATGTAACTATTTATTTGTCAACGTTTATGGATTCATACGTTGTCAATTTCGTTGTTAATTACGTCGTTAATTACGTCGTTAATTAGGATTAACAATATGGCTAAAACGAAATCAATACCTCTAATTAAAACGGTTCACTATGAGAGATTTATTTGTATAAATATTTGAGAGACATCAAAAAAAAGGGGAGGTCTACTGAGTGTCGTGGAGTGTAAAACCCTTTAACGCCTAAGAGCGGTAAAGGTTCAACACTCAAATGATGACCCCATTATTTAGTAATAAAAGTCTCTACATGTTCCATGAAATCAGTGGAGTACGCTTCTCAACTGAGTAACCTTTTCTGAAACTACGACCCTCCCTAACCCCCGTCCTCTTCTTCCCCTGCTGGCTCCTACTCTACCGACCTACCGTAGTGACTGAGCTACCTGTACTCAGACTCACTTGAGGCCCTCGACCACTACCTGTCCCTCCGGACCGCACGACACTAAGTACCCCAGTGTTTCTCATCCTATGCTGACTGCTGACTTGACTTGACTGTTCCACACTATTCGTATCTGAAGACTTATTCTTAGATTCTTCTGGTCTCCCTACATCCGTCCTTTTGTCCTTATAATGATTTACTGATTCTTAGTCAATAGTAACTAAAATACAGGGAAGAGTCTTAGGTGTTATTCTCATAAAGAATTTCTGACGTCCTAATCTCATACTATTAAAGATCTTTTATAGACCATACTTGATTTTTACGGTGGACGGTGTAGTCCTTTGTTTTCTACCACATCGGTAGCCTTGAACCGTCGGAGCGGAAGTTTCCACCACGAGGGACTCTTCTGAGTCCTACTCTTTCGTGTCCTATGATCGGGGTCTATCGCGTCCACGGGTAGTTTCCTTGATATATTGTCCCTTCTCGGTTAAAACTGAGGTACAACCTAGACAGGAAACTGTAATTACAACGATAAGTATCGAAAACAGTCCCTTGAGACGGGAAGACGGACTTACAATTTCATGGCAAAAAGTTGAGGGTCCCTCTGTTAGACTAGAAGTGGTATACACTTACCGGCGTCTTTTCTTTTTAAAGGTGTATTTATTTAGGGGAGGATAAAACGTTCTATTTGCAGGAAAACTGTAATGAGAGAGTGGAGGAGAGGAGATACAAGATGTTTTCTTGCACCGTAGGTCTGGGGTTATTCTGGTAATAAAACTATTTAATCAGACAGTAGAAGAGTCAGACGGTTCAAAGGGTTATTTCAACAATAAGAAACGAAATTGTACAGTAGACATGATGAATAACCACAACACTTCATTCGTCGACGACGACGACGACGTCGACGATTCAGTGAAGTCAGCACAGACTGAGACACGCTATGGTATCTGCCGTCGGGTGGTCCGAAGGGACAGGGACCCTAAGAGGTTCGTTCTGGTGACCTCACCCAACGGTAAAGGAAGAGGTTACGTACTTTCATTTTTCATTTTCACTTTCACTTCAGTGAGTCATCAGAGACTGAGAATCGCTGGGGTACCTGACGTCGGATGGTCCGAGGAGACAGGTACCCTAAAAGGTCCGTTCTCATGACCTCACCCCACGGTAACGGAAGAGGTCTTCATTCGTCTCGCTCGAACTTGAATCATTGTTCATTGTGCCGATATACACCAAAAAAGAATTATAGTATGGTCTTTGTTTCTAGTCGTATTTGGTAGGTAATATTTAAGATGAAAACTTTTATTTGTGTCCCTTTTCAAACTAAATTATGTGACGATTTTCTCATTTATTAACTACGGGGATTTGAAACCCGGATAGAAAAGTCAGGAATAAACCTGAAAATAAAAGAACTTCCTTACTTCAAGACTATTATCTGTGTCATCCCTCTCTGTTCTCTGTGTATGACCATAAGGACGCTGAGGTCCTAATCACTGGAATTTCTAAATTTGAACCAAGGTTTAGGAACTTATTATTTATGTAGTCGTAGACCTCTTCGGATGTCCAGTAGTTCTCGGACCAATTAGTACCAGTGCTCGTACGTCACCGGTACTATTGTCTTTAAGTCAGGGTGTATATATATATATATAATATACCATAAATGAGATGAAAAGACAACCCTGAGAATGAGAGAAAATAACTGCAAACTAAGCAACTGAGGCTATGATTTTTCTAGTGGTCATGTATGGATGTGAGAGACTATAAAGAAAGCTGAGTGCCGAAGCATTGATGCTTTTGAACTGCGGTGTTTGAGAAGACTCTTGGGAGTCCCCTGGACTGCAAGGAGATCCAACCAGTCCATCCTAAAGGAGATCAGGCCTGGGTGTTCATTGGAAGGACTGATGTTGAAGCTGAAGCTCCAGTACTTTGGTCACCTGATGTGTAGAGATGACTCATTTGAAAAGACCCTAATTAGATCACAATATGCCAGCAAATTCGGAAAACTCAGCAGTGGCCACAGGACTAGAAAAGGTCCGCTTTCATTCCAATCCCAAAGAAAGGCAATGCCAAAGAATGCTCAAACTACCACACAATTGCACTCATCTCACATGCTAGTAAACTAATGCTCAAAATTCTCCAAGCCAGGCTTCAGCAATACATGAACCGTAAACTTCCAGATGTTCAAGCTGGTTTTAGAAAAGGTAGAGGAATCAGAAATCTAATTGCCAACATCTGCTGGATCATCGAAAAAGAAAGAGAGTTCCAGGAAAACATCTATTTCTGCTTTTTTGACTATGCCAAGGCCTTTGACTGTGTGGATCACAATAAACTGGAAAATTCTGAAGGAGATGGAAATCCCAGACCACCTTACCTGCCTCCTGAGAAACCTACATGCAGGTCAGGAAGCAACTGTTAGAACTGGATATGGAACAACAGACTGGTTCCAAATAGGAAAAGAAGTACATCAAGGCTGTATATTGTCACCCTGCTTATTTAATTTATATGCAGAGTATATCATGAGAAACAATGCGCTGGAAGAAGCACAAGCTGGAATCAAGATTACCGGGAGAAATATCAATCATCTCAGACATGCAGATGACATCACCCTTATGGCACAACGTGAAGAGGAAATAAAAAGCCTCTTGATGAAAGTGAAAGAGGAGAGTGAAAAAGTTGGTTTAAAGCTCAACATTCAGAAAACTAAGATTATGGCATCTGGTCCCATCACTTCATGGGAAATAGATGGGGAAACAGTGTCAGACTTTATTTTTTTGGGCTCCCAAATCACTGCAGATGGTGATTGCAGCCATGAAATTAAAAGACGCTTACTCCTTGGAAGGAAAGTTATGACCAACCTAGATAGTATATTCAAAAGCAGAGACATTACTTTGTCAACAAAGGCCCTTCTAGTCAAGGCTATGGTTTTTCCTGTAGTCATGTACGGATGTGAGAGTTGGACTGTGAAGAAAGCTGAGCGCCTAAGAATTGATGCCTTGAACTGTGGTGTTGGAGAAGACTCTTGAGAGTCCCTCGGACTGTAAGGAGATCCAACCAGCCAATCCTAAAGGAATTCAGTCCTGAATATTCACTGGAAGGACTGGTGTTGAAGCTGAAGCTTCAATACTTTGGCCACCTGATGGGAAGAACTGACTCACTGGAGAAGATCATGATGCTGGGAAAGACTGAAGGCAGGAGGAGAAGGGAATGACAGAGGATGAGATGGTTGGATGGCATCACTGACTCGATGGACATGAGTTTGAGCAACCTCTGGGAGTGGTGTTGGACTGGGAAGCCTGGCGTGCTGCAGTCCATGGAGTCACAGTGTTGGACATGACTGAGTGACTAAACTGAACTGAAACTTGAACAGGAATTTAACTCTTTCTAAATTTTAAATGTTATTAAAAACGTTGATAATGTATAGTATTTCCTTTTGAAAGCTGGTATGGCCTCATTTTAAACATAATTATGATGGCGAATAAGGAGAGGGTAGTACTGATTAACAACTAATCACATATCCAACATTGTTCAAAACCAGTGTTTCTCAACTGTCTGGAATTACATATCAGTTTTAATTTTACATTTTCAGCCCATTGCAACTTAGTCACTGATCCACTGTGCGTGGCTAGTGTGCGTCTCCCTCTTCAAGTGCAACACTCACTTTGGCCTCTGGGCTGTTCAGGATCACATCCATCCTGAGTGTGGATGTCACGGCAATAGCTGATGGCTCTGAGTTTCTAGCTTTCTTGAGTTTCCTGTACTTACTTCTAACCTGGTTACAAATAGTTCATGGACTGGCACTAGTGCACAGACCACACAGTGAGACTCACTGTCATAGATAATCTTTGCAAAAACCCTCTGTGAATCATACTATCCTCACCTCAACTTTCAGACAAAGACACTGAAGCACAGTGGACTTCCCAACCTTAAGACCCCATGGTAAACAGGAGCAGAATTTGTATCCAAACCCAGTCAGCAATGCCCAGAACCAGTATTTGTCCCTAAAGGGTGACTCCAGAGCTTGTGCTCCTCCCTGGAGGCTTATGTCATTTTCACTACATGTGGAGGAAGAACAGTCTGATTTAGGCCATCAGATGAGGACCTCCTCAAATACACCTTCTACAGTCTACAAACCTCATTCATCCACACTCACCTTGCTCTCCTCTCCTGGTGGTTAGGAATCACCAAGGTCAGTGATTCCAGCTTGTGTCTCTGGATGCTCTTGGTCCACCTATCATCCCAACCAAAGAACTCCAAGAGCAGGAATCATATCCATCTTCTAGATGAAGAAGCTGAGATTCAGAGGTTAAGATACTTGCCTAAGTATATAACTAAGGCTACATGGCTGTAGGGTGTCCATAGTCCATTTTGTCAAGGATGGTACCAGTTTATTTCCCTGGCACGCTGGCTGGTTACTGCTTTCCTTTCATTGTCAAGTATCCCATTCTGTGCAGTCCATTCTTTGGACACCCACACTGCTAGTGAGAGCAGAGAATGACCTAGCAGGCAGATCAATGTGACTGACTCCAAAACCAGGGCTTTCTGTATCCCAGGCTACTTCTTAGAATTCCAAAATTACAAAGTTGACAAGGAAGGTTTGTTCTCAGTCATCATTTATTCATTCAGCAAATATTTACTGAGTGTCCCCTATGTGACAGACACTGTGCTGAAAGATGAAATTATAAAGTGAATAGAGCACAGTTTCAAGTCTTTTCCTCACTTGGTTTAGTGAGAAAACAGACCATATGGATAAAGAAAGCTGAGTGCAGAAGAATTGATGCTTTTGAACTGTGGTGTTGGAGAAGACTCTTGAGAGTCCCTTGGACTGGAAGGAGATCCAACCAGTCCATTCTAAAGAGATCAGTCCTGGGTGTTCATTGGAAGGATGGATGTTGAAGCTGAAACTCCAATACTTTGGCTACCTGATGTGAAGAGCTGACTCATTTGAAAAGACCCTGATGCTGGGTAAGATTGAGGGCAGGAGGAGAAGGGGTCGACAGAGGATGAGATGGTTGGATGGCATCACTGACTGAATGGATATGGGTTTGGGTGGACTCTGGGAGTTGGTGATGGACAGGGAGGGCTGGCGTGCTGCGGTTCATGGGGTCGCAAAGAGTCAGACATGATTGAGCAAATTAACTGAACTGAGAACATATGAATACTCATAGTCAGGGCAGGCTACATAGTTTACATAACCTGTGTAAAATGGAAAGAATAGGGCCCCTTATTTTAAAATCACAATACTGGATGACAATAGGACACTAACCAAGTACGGTTCAGTTTAACAAATGAGAGGTGCTCAGGGTCCTACAGAAATATGAGTTACCTAGGATGATGACTGATCTAAAGGTGACTTCCTAGAAGAGGTGACAACTGGGCTGACCCTAGAAAATGAGATTTCTCCCCTTCATGGACCTTCTCCTCTATTTTTTAAACCAGAGCGTATTGCGGAGAATCACTAACTCATCATTTTCACTTACACATCAGTCATCAAGAGTTTCCCCCACAGTACATCTTCATCACCTAACTTAGGCCTGTGACACAGGATGTGGGAGGACATGGAGACGTGCTGTTCAGACCTGCCTTCAAGGACCCGTTTCCCAGCTGCTGAGGGTGCTGCCAGTGGGCAACCTTAAACCACCAGGCTGCATGCAGTGACCCTTCCAGGTGGAGGTATAAAGACCTGGCCATTGGATGTGTCAGGACAACCCTGAAGGGCCATCTTCACTCCAGATGCCTCATGGGATCAGCTAAGGTCATCCAGCCAGTGATCCAGCTTGATCTTTCCTTCTGCCCTATCCCGTTTCTTCCCTCCTGATTCCACACTGTTGATTCCAAGGGCAGCCCTGATAAACATCCCAGCACTAAACTCAATCTGAGTCTGCATTCCAGAGAACCAGCCTGCAACATGTATCAGAAAACATTCCAGTACTCACAGAGGACTTTTATTTGAAAATTACTAGTTACACATGTATTTAAAACATTTTAAAAACACAAAATGGTGGAAACAAGGACTTTTTGTGTGAATATCATTACCTTTGGTTTAAAATCCACAACCTAATGTTTTCTGACCAATATGAAATTAAGTTATATATTAATAAAACTATTATGTTTAAATACATGAAAGTGCCATTTTATATAAAAGGCTGATTGTTAGCAGTTCCATGTGTTCAGTCTAATAGAAAAAAGCCATTAGCATTTGAAATTTAGAGAATACTATACTTATGAATAACTCATGGGTAAAAGATATAGTTAATGAATTAAATTGGGAATTAGAAAATACAAAATACTTTGGTTAGTGGTTGGTGGTAAGTATCAAAACTTGTAGGTTGTAGCTAAAGTGGATCACAGAAAAATTGTCAGCTTTATATACTTATGTTAGAAAAATAATTTAATTATTAATCTGTTTCCAACTTAAGAATTCAGAGAAAAAAAATCTCAAAATAAAGGAAAAGTTGAAAGAAAGAATAATATGATGAACTAGAAAGAAAAGCAGAGTATCAATCAAGCAATAATTTGATTCTTTGAAAATAGGAAAAAGTTATACAAGATTATTCATAAAAAATGGGAAGCCTCAAAGAAATCTAAAAGGCCAAAAGAGCACAGAGATGCTGCAGAGATTAAACATGTAAGATATTGTGAATAAATTTAAGCCAGTCAAGTTCAAAACTCACAGGAAAAAGATCTACTTCTAGAAAAGTGAAACTTAACAAAATGACCCTGGAGAAATAACACACTGAATAGGAAGCACATAATTACCAAAAGTTATGCAGGCAATGATGGCTGCACAACACTGTGAGTGTGATTAGTGCCAAATTGTGTGATTAAAAATGGTTATATGGCAAATTTTATGTTATATATATTTTACCACAAGTTTTTTTTAATGTAAAAAAATAAAATCCTCTATCTAGAAGAGTCTAGAACATGTCTGTCTTTCATCAACAAATCCCCTAGAGGGGCTCCTACTTTGAGAAGGCACATTTTCTCTTCCTTCTCTTTTAGAGGGCTTCCCCAGTGGCTCAGCGGTAAAGAATCTGCCAGCAGTGCAGGGGACACAGGAGATGAATGTACAGTATTGCCCTTCTGTATTTTAACCATATGTTTTTTGGAGGGTGACATCTCTCTTTTCTATAATGTCACTTAAACTATATGTACTGTATGTTTTTCCTATTACTTTTCTCTGTAGTATTTTAACCAGAGGGCTTTGAGTGGAAAATGGATCGTAGGAGACACAAAACGTGACATAAAGGAAGTGGTGACACAAAATGGCACCTTCACACGATCTTCAAGAATCTGTAATATAATTAGAAAGGAAGATGTAATTCTGGGAACAGTAAAAAAAAATTGTGAGAACTTTGTCTCAAATCTTAGAAAATAAGTTTGGCTCCAGAGTCTCTCAAGACATAAAACCTGGGAGACACCTTTTATTGGTGGCCTCCACCTCTGATTTGGATAAAAAAGAAAATAGTATAACACATAAATAAACACATAAATCCTTTTGCAAGAGTTTGAAATCACTGAGTGAAGTTGGAGAAAAATTATAGGTTAATATCTTATAATATGTCAATATCTGTTGCTGGTGTAAAAAAAGAACATAATTTATGCAGTGCAGAAACCGATTGGAACAATGCCTTTGGAATAGACATGAACTCATGGTAGAATCACAGAGTTGACTCAAAAGTTGTGAAGGCTGAGGGTTGTCCACTGGCCATTCATAATATTCATAATCACATGGTCACTGTGAATGATATCTGGTTATTTCCTTTCAGAGCGCACCTGAGGGGGGTAGACAGAAACCACACGTTTATGAGTTTTAAAGTCCTTCTCCTTAGGCAACACATTCTTAGGTCCACTGCTTCATGTGAAGCAAATCATATCACTACTAGAGGTACAATAGGAAACACCAAGGGTGTATTTATTCTGTGGAGGAAGAAGCCCCATTAAAACCTTCACTGGGGCTGGACATATTGCCAAACCACCTGTAGATACACTTGAGTTCTGATCATTCTGATTCACAAATATGTTTTTAAGACTAGAGTAAATTGATAAGTAAAATCATTTTACTAACTCAAAACCTAGAGATCAATTTCTCATTATTCAACGACTTGATCATACATAAGGATAATATAGTTTTTAAATGAACACTTTGACACATAGGTGGGGACACATCAAAATGTGTAATGCCTAAGTTCTAAAGAACAAAAGGGTTTTAAGAGTCCTTGCTGCTTTGTGACTAGGTTATATGGGAAATCACAAATGATTATCAGGTCTCAGGAGGGAAATTCTGACTGAGAGACACTGTAGTAGAGGAAAGCAGTCTGTGAATTTTAGGCACAAAAAATACAGAGCTCCATGTTCAGCTTCTCAACATTTGGATACAATATAGTACTTACAAAAAGCTATCTCCTACCCTATGAACAGTGGAAGGTACTGCTGTGCATTTCCTCATTTCTAAGGAGGATTGAGATGAAACAATGACAGAGGGAATTTAGGCCATATTTAGATACATTTTTCATACAGAAATACTGTTAGATACTGGGGCATGTTTTCTTTAACAGATATTTTAAATATCACACAATTTTATTCTACTTACAAATAAAAATCTGGGAAATACAGCAAAGTATGAAGAAAGTAAAATGCATCCATAATTTAATGCCCAGACATAAGTTTTTATGGCAGAAGCCTCCCTACATACAGCCTGAAGCCTCATCCCACCCCAAACCATGCATCTCAGGCAGCAAGAACACCACACCTTCCCTCCCTCCGCCTATCTTCCCATCAATGTCAATCCCACTTTGCTCCAGAATGAACTACAGGTGGCTGCATGACAATGGCTAAGTCCCTTAAACTAGACCTCAGTTGTCACATCTGTCCAAGATACTATCACCTCTCATTTGTTAGAAAGGCACCACGTGACTAAAGGTCACTCATAGAGGGCCTTCCTCACACCATGTACAGCGTTTAGTGCTTTCACCCACCTCGTCTTCAAGCACCATTCAGAGTACAGTGCTAAGGTATTGTGAATTCCTGGTTTATCCTGATGACAATATACCTTCTTCTAGAGGTTAGAGGGAGCATGGGCGAGGACAGGATAATTGAATAAAATTCTAAACAACAAAGAATTAGGGATTAAGTGACAGTAACATGTAGGAGTTTTCTTTACAGGTTAGAAACAGAAGCAGCTTATACCTTTTCCTAGTCTGAAGATATTCCAGAATTTTTTCCCTTAAACTCTCAAATTTCACGGATGTTTCTGGGCAGCACTTGCATCACAAATGTGCTGAGGACCAATCAGGATGAAACACAAAGGGTCTGCAAAATGAAAGTGTTCTGTGCTCCAAGGGAATCTGAACCTAGGGTCCTAGTGTGTGGTGAGTCCTATCCAAAATCTGTCTCTTAGGCACAGGTGTGTGTGCACAGAAGAGCACACTCATCCTAAACCCCACCCCTACCACAGCTACAGATTCTCAGCAGACCTGCTTTCAACCTACCACATGTTGTTAAGACCCAGTCATGAAGCTTAGTCTCTGGAGGTTTATGATTGAAAAGGGCACAGAGACCCCTGGTGGAGATTCTGAAGAGTGAACCAGGAGACAGACTACAACACCCTGCAGCAGGCTCACCTGTTTTGCCCTTTCAGTGAGGGCAGAGGCCTCTGCCTTGCCCGGTTTCTGCACCATCTTGTAAAACAGGCTATCTGTATTTTTCAGCAAACGATATGGCCGGGTATACTCTTTCCGTCTCCCTGAATCCAAAACCTGTTAATCAGCAGAAAGAAACCAATTAGCACCAGTGTTTCACAGTAACATATTGTGTATGTGTGTGTATGTGTTAAGTCACTTCAGTTGTGTCCGACTCTTTGTAACCCTATGGACTGTAGCCCGTCAGGCTCCTCTGTCAATGGGATTCTCCAGGCTAGAATAAAGAGTAAATTGCCATTTCCATCTTCAAGGGATCTTTCCAACCCAGGGACTGAACCCATGTTTCTTATGAGTCTCTTGCAATGGCACGTGGGTTCTTTATCATGAGCACCAAATGTTTCACAGTGATATTATAACTTGGACAATATTTCAGAAACAGGCAGGACAGAGAGAATAGGGAGAATCTATTTGGGTGGTAGGTCTGGCTGGTGTTTAAATGGTTTGATTCCCCTGTTTTACTAGGCAGACAAAGGTCTAACCTGATCTTTTATTATTATAAGGCTATAGGAAAGGAAGAAAATGGAAGTTTCACAGTATTATTACTGACACTCAGCAGTATGTAGCATCTTATATTTTGCCCAGGGCAGTTGGGGTTGTTATCATTAGTTAGTGCTTTTAGCTCTGAGACTCTGAGCTTTCAGGGATATCTATACAGATATACAGAGTGGGCAAATACCTTGATTCAAGAAAATGAAAGTCAATTTATCTAAAAAGCATGTTGATATCAGACAAACCAGATAGCAGGGGCCTGACAACACACTATCAAGTTGGTTTGACAGAATCTGAGCAGTATTTGGGAAAGAAGGAGATGCTTCTGGAATTTCTTTAGGGTTCTAGATTACTGCCAGCTGCTAAAAGGGGCAGAATCCTTTATGTGAGAGGTTAACATGTTTCTTAAAGTTTGCAGTGGTTGTAGTTTATTATTCTGAGAGTGAAAGCCTGGCTAATGGAGCTGCTACATAGCAGCTTTAGTAGAATTGCTCTACACATACACACACACACACACACACACACACACACACACACTCTAGAAATCCAATTTTCTCCTTGGATAAGATCAAAGAAGCAATTANCAATTTTCTCCTTTGATAAGATCAAAGAAGCAATTAAGAAATTGAGCTTGTAATTCTAGTGATCATGGACCACACAACACATGGAGGCAGCTCAATCTGAACTGCCTAGGACCTGAACCTGTTTTCACAAATTATCTTTCACTGCTCCTTTTTCTTTCTTTCTAAATGCCTTCCTTGCTGCTGCTGCTAAGTCCCCTTTTATTGTTCATTAAGAGGTCTGCTGGGTTTCCCAGGTAGCCAGATGGTAAGAATCCACCTGCAATGCAGGAGACCCTGGTTCAATTCCTGGTTGGGGAGGTTCCCATGGAGAAGGGACAGGCTACCCACTCCAGTGTTCTTGGGCTTCCCTGGTGGCTCAGACAGTAAAAAATCCACCTGAAATGCAGGAGACCTGGGTTTGATCCCTGGGTTGGGAAGATCCCCTGAAAGAGAGCATGGCACTCCACTTCAGTATCCTTGCCTGGAGAATCCCACGGACAGAGGAGCCGGGCCAGCTACAGGCCATGGGGTCACAAAGAGTCAGACACAGACACGACTGAGTGACTAAGTGCAATAGGTCTGCTAATTGGAAATCGAAAGAGGAAGGGGCTCAATTCTCCCTTTCTACTTATTAGTGACTTTGGTTAATGATTTTTGGTGGGGAGGGGAGGGAGTGTCTGAAACAATTTGCTCAAATGATATAACTATAAAAACTGTTCTGATTCATGTCAACGTATGGCAAAACCAATACAGTATTGTAAAGCAAAGTAAAGTAAAAATAAAAATTAAAAAATAATAATAATAAATAAATAACTGTTCTGATGTTAAGTAATACTTCGTTCTTCATTTAGAGTAAATGTATGTTAAGAGAGTATGCTGAAACTCTAAACAAGACACAGGTTGTTTTTCCACATTACAGTAATTTTTAATTTTAAAGAGGTATTACAGTTAATTCCATTCTTTGCATTTAATTAGAAATATTTATTAAGTCTCATAAAGTCCATTTTCCTGTTGACCTTTTGTTCACTCCTGTGGATGTTTGCTAAGGGCAGCTTTCTCAAAAGAGCCCAAGAATTATAGAATCTGTCACATCCACATAATAATTTATATCTTCTGTAACTTGGCCAATTGAGATGCTCTGAATGTACAATTTTACTTAAGTATAACATGACAGAACACAACTACTCATTCTGATGTCAAGGAAGAAAAAGTGCAATTTTGTAGTGGTCGTGCTTCTGGTTTTGCTGGCTTCTGTTTTTGCAGAGCAGAGGCTCTAGAACACACAGGCTTCGGTAGTTGCACCAAGTGGGCTCCGTAGTTGCAATTGATGGGCCCCAAGGCATGTTCCTGGGATCTTAGTTCCTGGACTAAGGATCAAACCCATGTCCATTGCACTGGCAGGAAAATTCTTAACCACTGACCACTAGGGAAGTCCCTCCTCTGTCTATTCTTGATCCTAATCTTCAATGAGTAAGAAATAAAACAACTGAGAAAGTGTTCATTAGCAAACTTGAAACTAACCAAATGAAATCCTCCTGGATAGCAGGAACAATATCAAAAATTGTTCCCATAAAGCCTTCATCTTTGACACGAACCTATAACCCAGTGAATAGCCTTCCCACAAAACAACTGGAAACATAGTACTTCTTTCACAAGAATTCTGCATGACTGTGAAACTGTAAAAGATATTTTTAATAGTCCATTATAATACCACAACAATCATTTCAAAGTTCTACGAGAGTCTCAGAGTCTCTGAGGCAGACATCTCTTGGTGGAGTCCTTGTTAGTTAATTTCCTGCAAGCACTTGACATTCCGGCTCACCTCTTGCTTCTGTTCAGTTCAGCTGCTTAGTCCTGTCCGACTCTTTGCAACCCCATGAATCGCAGCATGCCAGGCCTCCCTGTCCATCACCAACTCCCAGAGTTCACCCAAACTCACGTCCATCAAGTCAGTGATGCTATCCAGCTGTCTCATCCTCTGTTGTCCCCTTCTCCTCCTGCCCACAATCCCTCCCAGCATCAGTCTTTTCCAATGAGTCAACTCTTCTCATGAGGTGACCAAAGTACTGGAGTTTCAGCTCTAGCATCAGTCCTTCCAAAGAAAT
Organism: Capra ibex; assembly: GCA_006410555.1. Classification (NCBI taxonomy): domain Eukaryota; kingdom Metazoa; phylum Chordata; class Mammalia; order Artiodactyla; family Bovidae; genus Capra; species Capra ibex. The sequence continues at coordinate 8,730,702 of SJYO01048061.1, read as the reverse complement.
CCCAGGGTTGATCTCCTTCAGAATGGACTGGTTGGATCTCCTTGCAGTCCAAGGGACTCTCAAGAGTCTTATCCAACACCACAGTTCAAAAGCATCAATTCTTCAGCTCTCAGCCTTCTTCACAGTCCAACTGTCACATCCATACATGACTACAGGAAAAACCATAGCCTTGACTAGACGGACCTTAGTCGGCAAGGTAATGTCTCTGTTTTTGAATATACTATCTAGGTTGGTCATAACTTTTCTCCCAAGGAGCAAGCATCTTTTAATTTCATGGCTGCAGTCACCATCTGCAGTGATTTTGGAGCCCGAAAAATAAAGTCTGATACTGTTTCCACTGTTTCCCCATCTATTTCCCATGAAGTGATGGGACCAGATGCCATGATCTTCATTTTCTGAGTGTTGAGCTTTAAGCCAACTTTTTCATTCTCCTTTTTCACTTTCATCAAGAAGCTTTTTAGTTCCTCTTCACTTTCTGCCATAAGGGTGGTGTCATCTGCATATCGGAGGTTATTGATATTTCTCCCGGCAATTTTGATTCCAGCTTGTGTTTCTTCCAACCCAGCATTACTCATGATGTACTCTGCATATAAGTTAAATAAGCAGGGTGACAATATACAGCCTTGACATACTCCTTTTCCTATTTGGAACCACTCTGTTATTCCATGTCCAGTTCTAACTGTTGCTTCCTGACCTGCATACAGATTTTTCAAGAGGCAGGTTAGGTGGTCTTGTATTCCCATCTATTTCAGAATTTTCCACAATTTATTGTGATACACACAGTCAAAGGCTTTGTTTCTCTGCTATATTTCCACACTATGTGAAGTGTTTCTGGCCCAGTTCTACAATCTTCAAGAAAAACTAAGTAACTCCCTGAGATGGCCTATGCCACCACCTTAAATACCATCTCCAGCTAAAGAAAGGTTGGTAGGGACACATATGAGAAGTTAATAGGAGAAGCAGCTAAAATTAAATTGGCTGGGTTTGTTACAGAAATTTAAGTATTCTCCATTGACAAGATTCTTCTCTGATTTAGAGACATCCTTCTCTTTTTGGTACTGGGAGGAAGACACCTTCACAAATGGAGATTTCCCTCATCAGTGTAAATGTCCCTCACAGAAGGGCGACTTCTGCTCTGTCTTTACAATTTCTCCTGTAAAATACAGTTTCTCAAATAAAATTTTAAAAATCAGCTAAAAATAATCTTTGTGTCAAAAATACACATTCTCAGGTGACACTTGCTACTACCCTTCAATCATATTCAATGTTTGTGGTTTTGAAATATTTGTAACACCTACAGGAGAAAAGAAAAAAAAAAAAAAACACCTCTGCAGGAAGCAGGTAACAGAGGAGCACAGAGCTATTGTCAGAAAAACATCTCTTGACTCTGAGTCTCAGTGGAGGCTGTGAGAGGAGAGGAAGCCTCAGGAGAAAATGCAGAGAACACTGGCCTGGGAGTCCGAACACTGGGCTTCAGAAACCAGGTCAGCCACCTGAGAGTCACATGACCCTAAGCCCATCATGTGCTCACCTGACCTACATGTCTTTGTTTACCTCGAGGAATTGTGGGACAACTAAGAGGCACAACAGCTCAAAGTACTCAAAAACCAACACTAAAAAACAAGTGTAAGCTATGACCATTTTTATGATACAGAAGTCCTGGGAAGAGACCTGCTCTATTAATGGCAGAGGCTGGTTTCACAAAGGGCTGGGAAAACTCAGTGCTGCTCACAGGCCACCATGCAGAACAACTCTTGAGAAAAGTCATGTATAAAAGCCAACATTTCTGGGTAGCAATTAAAAGTTTCACTTCTAAGCAAATTTTTTTTTTTAATTTTTAACCATTATGAATGCAACCTTTAAAAAAGAGGCACCTACTTCCCTGACTTCTAAAACAAAATGGAATAAGGGAGGAGTGGGGAGAATGAGTGAAATAGGTGATAGAGATTAGAATGTACAATCTTTTAGTTAAAAAATAAATAGTGAGATGTGATGTACAACATAGGTAATACAGTCAATAATATTGGAATAACTTTGTATGGTGACAGAGGGCAACTAGACTGGGAGTGATCATTTTATAATGTATACAAATATTGAATCACTATGCTATATACATAAAACTAATATGTCAATTGTACTACATTTTTAAATTTTTAATGGGAATAAAATTTTTTATGCTTTTTTAAAAATGAATTAAAAAGCATTTCCATAATTTATGACTCAAGGTCATCACTGTGGATATCACTAACAACTAATGGCTAATGCTATGCTCTCAAGATCCAGCAGAGTGCACACAGCAGGTCTGCTCTGCAGGTCCCTTTCTGCTTGGCTCAGTGCCCCCTCCTCCTCTCCCTTGCTGTGTAGACTTCGGTGGTTGCTCTCAGCCCACAGTAACTTTGCCACCAAAGCCTCCACTTTGCCACTTTTCAGCCTCCTACGTTGAGCAGACTCAAGGGACACTTGGAAGAAAGGGTTGGGAAATAAAGGCAAAAACCCAATATAGCTCTTGAGGAACCAGCCCTGAGTCAAGGCACAAAACCCACTGTGGGACTCAGAGGATTCTTTTTACCTCCTACCCATAAGCTGAGCTCCAAAGTGAATATTTACACAAACGTGTGCCTCCTTCAGCCTCCACCTAGGCCAGAGACCATCAGCAAAAGTGGCCTTGGACAAACAACAAATGACTGGATAAGGCCAGGCCCTTTCTAATGTTCCTGGGAACAGGACATAAACCCTGGTCACTCTGCTCCTCTCAGGAGAAGGGACTGGGTGAACCCACTCTGGTTCTCTGAGGTCACCCACTTACACACCAGCAGGTGGAGACCTCCTCTCAGAGAGAAACCCTAATGACCTGGGAGGGTGGTGTTCTCTGTGTCTCTGGTCCAGGCAGAGACTTCAGGCTCCTCTTCCCCACTCTGAGGGCCCTGGGCAGGCAGAGACCTGTCCTCTCCCCCAACATTCCCCTTGGAGGTGTACAAAGGGGTGGGGCCAGACATGCTGAGAACTCATTGCCTGTTCTATTCTAATTAGGGGTGACCTGTAAATGCCCCAGGCTCAATATCAGCCTGGTACTTGTTTCCCCAAGCATTACTGTCACTCCTCAATTCTCATGGGACAGAGGTTCACATACCTTGAAATTCTAACCCCAAAATCCTCACCCTAGACTGGCATGGCCCTGTTTCTTCCCACTGGTACTGCCAGGAATACCTGTGTTGTGGTTGGTCAGAGCACTGTCTGGGAACCACAGATAATCCATGAGTCATCCTGTGCACCAGAGGAATTTTAAAAGGGCTGGAGGTCACAAAATAAATGTGTTCATGTTTTAGAGAATCCTGAGCTGAGTTTAGATCTTCCACCACATAAAATAAAAAGCCACTTAGGGATGGTAATGAGGAGAAATGTGGTTTCTTAAAGGGCTCCTGGGTCCATCTGAACATAGCATGATGCTACTGCTAATGTCAACATCCTAGTCACTTCTGGCACCCAAGGTACATGGTCACCTGGAATCTACCCTCAGTTACAATCCCCAATCTGACTTCCTGCTCTAGGAAGTTCTTTGCATCCTATTTATTAACTTCAGGCCAAGTTCAGGATGCATGTGTGTTGAGACCGTAGACAAAGCTCTCAAGATGAGTTTTCCTGGGAATTCCCTGATGGTCCAGTGCTTAAGATGTTTGCTTTTATTCCATGGTTGAAGTTAAATCCCTGGTTGCAGAACTAAGATCCCATAATCCACACAGTCAAAAAGAATTTTTAAATAATTTTTTAAAATGAGCATTTCTGACACTGGACAAGCTATAAGTCATTGAGATGATCAGAATGGTAAGTCAGAGTGCCTGAGACATAATGTCCCTCTGTCCTTTATGCTTTGTGAGACCATGGGCACATTATGGAATTACTTGGCACTCAGTGTCCTCTACTCTAAAACCAGGATAATATTAAGTCAGGAAAGTGGATTCCTCCAGCTCCATTTCTTCTTTCTCAAGACTTCTTTGGCTATTCAGGGTCTTTTGTGTTTCCATATTAATTGTGAAAATTTTTGTTCTAGTTCTGTGAAAAATGTCAGTGGTAATTTGATAGGGATCACATTGAATCTGTAGATTGCAATTGGTAGTATAGTCATTTTCACAATATTGATTCTTCCTACCCAGAAACATGGAATATCTCTCCAGCTGTTTAAGTCGTCTTTGATTTCTTTCATTAATGTCTTACAATTTTCTGTGTACAGTTCTTTCATCTCCTTAGGTAAATTTATTTCTAGATAATTCTCTCTCTCTCTCTTTTTTTTTTTTTGCAATGGTAAATGGGATTGATTCTGTAATTTTTCTGATTTTTCATTGTTAGTATATAGAAATGCAAGTGATTTGTGTGTATCAATTTTGTATCCTGCAACTTGGCTAAATTCACTCATTAGCTCTAGTAATTTTCTGATACTATTTTTAGGGTTTTCTATACAGTGTCATGTCATCTGCAGTGAGAGCTTTACTTTTTCTTTTCTGATCTGAATTATTTTTCATTTTTCTTTTCTCATTGCTGTAGCTAGGATTTCCAGAACTATGTTGAATAATAATAATAACAAAACACCCTTGTCTTGTTCCTGATCTTAGGGGGAATGCTTTTCAGTTTTTCACCATTGAGAATAATGTTTGCTTTAGGCTTATCATATATGGCCTTTACTATGTTTATGTAGGTTCCTTCTATGCCCATGTTTTGAAGAGTTTTAATCATAAATAGGTGCTGAATTTTGTCAAAGGCTTTTTCTGCATTTATTGAGATGATCATATGGTTTTTATTTTTCAATTTGTTTATATGGTGTGAGTCTTCCCTGGTGGCTCAGATGGTAAAGCGTCTGCCTGCAATGCGGGAGACCTGGGTTCGATCCCTGGGTTAGGGGAGCCTGGAGAAGAAAATGGCAACCCACTCCAGTACTCTTGCCTGGAAAATCCCATGGACAGAGGAGCCTGGTAGGCTACAGTCCATGGGGTCGCAAAGAGTCGGACACGACTGAGCGACTTCACTTTTCACTTTATATGGTGTATCACATTGATTGATTTTCATATATTGAAGAATCCTTGCATTCCTGAAATAAACTCAACTTGATCATGGTGTATGAGCTTTTTGATGTGTTGCTGAATTCTGTTTGCTAAAATTTTGTTGAGGATTTTTGCATCTATGTTCATCAGAGATATTGGCCTGTAGTTTTCTTTTTTGTTGTTGTTTTTGTCTGGTTTTTGGATACCAGGGTGATGGTGGCCTCATAGAATGAGTTTGGAAGTGTTCCTTCCTCTGTAATTTTTAAAAAGAGTTTTAGAAGGATAGGCATTAGCTTTTCTCTAAATGTTGATAGAATTCTCTTGTGGAGTCATCTGGTCCTGGGCTTTTGTTTTTTGGGAGATTTTTGATCACAGCTTCAATTTCAGTGCTTGTAATTGGGTTGTTCATAATTTCTATTTCTTCCTGGTTCAGTCTTGGAAGATTGAACTTTTCTAAGGATCTGTCCATTTCTTCCAAGTTATCCACTTTATTGTCATATTATTCATATTATTCATATTCATAATAGTCTCTTATAATGCTTTGTATCTCTGCATCCTCTGTTGTAACCTCTCCTTTTTCATTTCTAATTTTGTTGATTTGATTCTTTTTTTCTTGATGATTCTGGCTAAAGGCTTGTCAATTTTGTTTATCTTCTCAAACAACTAGCTTTTAGTTTTATTAATCTTTACTATTGTTTCTTTCATTTCTTTTTCATGTATTTCTGCTCAGATCTTTATGATTTCTTTCCTTCTACTAATTTGGGGGTTTTCTTGTTCTTCTTTTTCCAGTTGTTTTAGGTGTAAAGTTATATTGTCTACTCAATGTTTCTCGAGGTGGGATTATATTGCTATAAAATTCTCTCTTGGAACTGCTTTTGATGCATCCCATAGGTTTCAGGTTATTGTGTTTTCATTGTTATTTGTTTCTAGAAATTTTTGATTTCCCTTTTGATTTCTTCAGTAACTTGTTTGTTATTTAGAAATGTATCGTTTAATCTCCATGTGTTTGTGTTTCTTAGAGTTTTTTTCTTTTTTTGTTTTCTTGTAATTGATATCTAGTCTCATAGCGTTGTGGTCAGAGAAAATGCTTGATATGATTTCAATTTTCTTAAATTTACTGAGGTTTGATTTGTGACGCAAGACGTGATCTATCCTGGAGAATATACCATGTGCACTTGAGAAGGAGGTGCATTCTTCTGCATTGAGATGGCATGCCCTGAAGATATCAATGACACCCATCTCATCTAATGTATCATTTAAGACTTGTGCTTCTTATTAATTTTGTGTTTTGATTATCTGTCCATTGATGTGAGTGGGGGGTTAAAGTCTCCTACTATGGTTGTGTTAGTGTCAGTTTCTCCTATTGTGTCTGTTAGCATTTGTCTCATGTATTGAGGTACTCCCATGTTGGGTGCAGATATTCACAATTATGTCTTTCTCTTGGATTGATCCCTTGATCATTATGTAGTAACCTTCCTTATCTATTGTAATCTTCCTTTTAAGGCCTATTTTGTCTGATATGAGGATTGCTACTCCTGCTTTCTTTTGCTTCTCATTTGCATGGAACATATTTTTCCATCATCTCACTTTCAGTCTATATGTGTCTTTAGGGCTGAAGTGGGTTTCTTGTAGACAGCATATATATGGGTCTTGTTTTTGTATCCATTCAGCCAGTCTGTGTCTTGGTTGGAACATTTAATCCATTTACATTTAAAGTAATTATTGATATATATGTTCTTATTGCTATTTTCTTAACTGTTTGGGGATGAGTTTGTAGATCTTTTTTCTTCTCTTGTATTTCTTGACTATATAAGCCCCTTTAACATTTGTTGTAAAGCTGGTTTGGTGGTACAGAATTCTCTTAACTTTTGCTTGTCTGAAAAGCTTTTGATTTCTCCATCAGTTTTGAATGAGATTCTTGCTGGGTACAGTAATCTTGCCTGTAGATTTTTCCCTTTCAGTACTTTAAATATAGCCTGCCATTCCCTTCTGGCCTGCAGAGTTTCTGCTGAAAGATCAGCTGTTAAGTGTATGGGGTTTCCCTTGTATGTTACTTGCTGCTTCTCCCTTGTTGCTTTTAATAGTCTTTATTTGTGTTTAGTCTTTGTTAGTTTGATTAATGTGTCTTGGCATGTTTCTCCTTGGATTTACCCTCTATGGGACTCTTTGTGCCTCTTGGACTTGATTGACTGTTTCCTTTTCCATGTTTGGGAAATTTTCAAGTATAATCTCTTCAAAAACATTTTCATGCCCTTTCTTTTTCTCTTATTCTTCTGGGACCCCTATAATTCGAATGTTTGTGGGTTTGATATCGTACCAGTGGTCTCTGAGGCTATTCTCAGTTCTTTTCATTCTTTTTACTTTATTCTGCTCTTCAGAAGTTATTGCCACCATTTTATCTTCCAGCTCACAGATTCATTCTTCTGCTTCATATATATATTCCTTCTAGACTATTTTTAATTTCAGTATTTGTGTTGTTTGTCTCTCTATGTTTATTCTTCAATTCTTCTGGGTCTTTGTTAATTGATTCTTGCAGTTTCTCCATTTTGTTTTCAAGGTTTTTGATCATCTTTACTATCATTATTCTGAATTCTTTTTCAGGTAGCTTGCTTATTTCCTCTTCATTTATTTGGACTTCTGTTTTTTCTAGTTTGTTCCTTCATTTGTGTAGTATTTTCCGGCATTTTCATTTTTTTTTTAAACTTATTGTGTTTGAGGTTTCCTTTTCCCGGGCTTCAAGGATGAATTATTCCTTCCTTTTGTTCTCTGTCCTCCTAAGGTTGGTCCAGTGGTTTGTGTAAGCTTCATATAGGGTGAGATTTCTGCTGATTTTTTGTTTGTTTGTTTTCCTCTGATGGGCAAGGATGAATGAGGTGTTAATATTGTCTGATGATGATTATGTTTGTATGCTTATTTTGTTTGTTGTTTAAATGAGGCATCCTGCACATGGAGCTACTGGTGGTTGGGTGATGCTGGGTCTTATATTCAAGTAATTTCCTTTGTGTGAGTTCTCACTATTTGATACTCCCTAGGGTTAGTTCTCTGGTAGACAAGGGTCATGGAGTCACTGCACCCACTCCAAAGGCTCAGGGCTTGATCTCGAGTTTTGCATGGGTATATATATTCTTATTCACTGGTCAGGTACTCCTGTCCACTCTCAGCTGGTATTCTGCATACACTTCTGTGTCTGAAGGTGTATTCCTGATGTATCGTGGAAAGAGATGTACTCCAGGCCCACCTACACCTCCACTGTCTTGTTATCCACTACTAGTACTTCTAATACTACAGAAGATGAGCCCCCACATCTACCAGGTCCGAAACTTCCCACTTCTCTGCCATGACTGCCCAACAACCAACCTCCTGAAGGAGGGGCCAGGGCTCTACCAGTTTCACCTTCCTAGATCGCCAGCAGGCAGTATTACTGGGGCTGGACAACTTTGAAATCAACACTCCACCCTGCCCTCACAAGGCACTGCAGTATCTCAGTGGTCAATGCCCTCTCAAAGGTGGCACTCCACCCCACAAACCTGTCCCCACTCTCTGACACAATGGTCAACCCACCTTTGTCATCAAGGACTCCATCTCCCAGGACCACTCAGTCTCCTGTGAGTGGACAGACTCTCTGGTCTCTCCAACTGTGTTGGGCAGACTTCACCTACTCTGCTGCCTGCTGCCCACAGTGCCCTTTGGTACAACACAACCTTTAAACAAGAGCCACACCCCCCAACTCTAAACCACCTTGCCCACCCACTTTATCCCCAACACAATGGACTTATGACAATTCACTACGTTCTCCACCTCTCTCATAGCACCTGCATCTTCCATCCCTTCTGCTCTCACACACTCACAGGCCACCCATGTCCCTATGGCAGCACTAAGGGACCACTGAGAGCACAACCCACGCAAGTGGGTCTGCAGCAGACATTGAGCAGGCTCAGCCAGAACAGATGGGCTGATGGCACTGTGTCCCCAGGTTGGAACTGTCTCTCTGGGGGATCTTGACCTGGGATCTTCAGACTCATGAAGGTCACTGACCTCACCACTTTCTGTCTCTGGTTTTCTACTGCACATCCCCTCCTACACCTTCTGCCAATGCCAGGCTACCAGGATCTCCCTTTAAACAGGAAACCACCCCATCCAGGGACAGAAACCAGCATGGATGGTGCATGGAGTCTCTGCAATTCAATGATGAAGCTGGAGGTCCTCATCACAGGGAGCTCTGGCCTGGGCGACCCAGCCTACAAGGAAGGAGGCAGCCCAGGGAAGGGTGTACTCTTGGGAGCTCTGGTAGCTCCAGCCCAAATGCAGGGCCATGGGTTCGGTGTCACAGGAAGGGGAGAGGTGACGATCCCTTCTTAGGAAAGTGCTTATCAGATGTGAATTGGACAATTTAACAATTACTTGCTGAGCACCTGTAAAACGTCTTATGTTATCCAGGCTCTGGTCCAAGTTTACTTCGTCCAAACCACATTTCTTGAGTTTGTAGTATATTCTTTTGGTCAAGGATCACTTTCAGCATTTATGTTATTTACTGAGCTTCAGTAATATCCTAATATGGTATAAAATGTCTTTTCCACCGTACTAGGTATATGGTATAAAATGTCTTTTCCTTCCACAACACTATGTTTTAACCTGTTAAAAGGAAAAGAGTTAATCTCCGGAGGTCCAGTCCTTTAAGCATCTGTCCATTCTAAAGATAAACACAACTGCTAGGCTACATCATGATCTCTAGACATTTTATCCTCTAATCTTAAAATACTGGCCTCTCTTCCCACAGGTCCCATCCATCTCAGTACTGACCTGCATATAGTAAAAAGCAATGCACAGTATATAAAAGCTTTTACCTCAAGAAGTAAAAAATTCCCAAAACTAAATAGGATTTCCTGTGACACTTTAAGATTGCTTTCATTAAAGAAGGCTCCCGTGCATCTTTCTCACCTCTCAGAACTTCTTGATGCCAGTACCTGTGATGAGAAACAAAGTACAGTAAAGAACAATGTGTTCACCAGACAAAACAGGGAGGTGGCAGACTGGAGGAAAAGCCTTTACTACAGGGCACTCTGTCGATGCCCCATAAATGCTAACTAATTGCTCATTGGATGCCTGAAAGATGAGTGGTACAGACCCTGAAGCACCAGAAAAACAGGCCTTGAGGGAAAAGTTTCAGTCTCAGGAAACAAGTTCCTGCCAACCCTTTGCTGGATTCACAGGGTCATGAGCAGCTCAGTAAAGCAGACACCTTCCTCCAGGGACCCCACCTCAAGGGACAGAGTTCAGCTTCCAAGTTCTTGGCTGCAGGTTCTCTCTACTTCCACAAATACACAGAGAATATAGGCTCCCCAGCTTCCCAAGTGTGTTAAGCCCAGGGTCAGCCTGAGGGGGGTGAGTGTACCATGTCAGGGGAAGGAGGCTCAGGAGAACCCAGAGGAAGGCAAAGCTCCCCACAACACAACGTTAGCCACACGTGGAAATTCTCAGTCTTCCTCCCCTTCTCCCTGCTGCCTGCACTCACCCTTGTAGTTCTTCTCTAAGGTGCTGGGAGCGATCTTCCAGAAGCACAGAGTACATGTCATCTTCTTCTAATTTTCGTTTGTAACCAATTTTAAACAAGGGGTTTAGCCAACTGTTAAAAATTAAGAGAAATGGAGAGTCACAGATATACAAATTACACATATCTAATTAAGTTCTAACTCTTGAGCTGTGTAAAAAAAGAAGAAAGAGAGAAATGGAAGAGGAAGAATCAATATAGTGAAATGAGTATACTACCCAAAGCAATCCACAGATTCAGCACAACCCCTATTAAACGACCAATGGTATTTTTCACAGAACTAGGACAAATAATTTCAGAATATGTATGGAAACACAAAATACCTCAAATAGCCAAATCAATCTTAAGAAAGAAGAATGGAACTGGAGGAATCAGCCTGCCTGACTTCATACTACACTACAAAGCTACAGTCATCAAGACAGTATGATACTGACATAAAGACAGAATTATAGATCAATGGAACAAAATAGAAAGCCCAGAGATAAATCCATGCATCTATGGACACTTTATCTTTGATAAACGAGGCAAAAATACACAATAGAGAAAAGACAGTCTCTTCAACAAGTGGTGCTAGGAAAACTGGTAAACTACATGTAAAAGAATGAAACCAGAACACTATCGAACACCATACATAAAAATAAACTCAAAATGAATTAAAGGCCTAAATGCAAGACCAGAAAGTATAAAATTCTTGGAGGAAAACATAGACAGACTCTCTTTGACATAAATTACAGCAATATCCTCTATGACCCGCCTCCCAAAGTAACAAAAATAAACAAAAAGGACCTAATTACACTTTAAAAATTTTGCACAGCAAAGTAAACTATAAGCAAGGTGAAATGACAGCCTGCAGAATGGGAGAAGATAACAGCAAACAAAACAACTGACAAAGAATTAATCTTTACGGTATACAAGCAGCTCATGCAGCTCAATATCAGAAAAACTAACAACCCAACCAAAAAGTGAGCAAAAGACCTAAACAGACTTTTCTCCAAAGAAGACATACAGATGGTTAATAAACACATGAAAAGATGCTCAACATTACTCACTGTTAGAAAAAGACAAATCAAAACCACAATGAGGTATCATCTCACACAGGTCAGAATGGCCATCATCAAAATATTCTACAAACAATAAATGCCGGAGAGAGTGTGGAGAAAAGGGAACCTTCTTACACTGTTGGTGGGAATGCAAACTGGTATAGCCACTGTTTGTGGAGAACAGTGTGGAGATTCCTTTAAAAACTGGAAATAGAACTGCCATTTTGAGTGAGTTAAATTGAGTGAAGTTTCTCGGTTGTGTCTGACTCTTTGCGACCCTGTGGACTATAGCCCACCAGGCTTCTCCATCCATGGGATTCTCCAGGCAAGAATACTGGAGTGAGTTGCCATTTCTTTCTCCAGGGGATCTTCCTGACCCAGGGATCGAACTCAGGTCTCCCGCATTGCAGGCAGACACTTTAAACTCTGAGTCACCAGGGAAGCCCAGCAAACTGCCATATGACCCAGCAAATCCCACCGCTGGGCATACAACTCAAGGAAACCAGAACTGAAAGAGACCCATGTATCCCAATGTTCATTGCAACACTGTTTACAATAGCTAGGACATGGAAGCAACCTAGATCTCCATCAGCAGATGAACAAATAAGGAAGTTATGGTACATATATACAGTGGAATATTACTCAGCTATAAAAAGGAACACATTTAAGTCAGTTCTAATGAGGTAGATGAACCTGAAGCCTATTATACAGAGTGAAGTAAGTCAGAAACAGAAAGCCAAATCCTGTGTATTAACACATATATATGGAACTTAGATGGTACCAATGATCCTACATACTGGGCAGCAAGGGAGACACAGATGTAAAGAACAGACTTTTGGCCTCAGAGGGAAAAGGCAAGGGTAGGATGACTTGAGAGAATAGCATTGAAACATGTATACTATCATATGTAAAACAGATGGCCAGTGCAAGTTCGATGTATGAAACAGAGACCCAAAGCCAGTGCTCTGGGACAACCCAGAGGGATAGGGTGGGAAAAAAAAGTGGGAGGTGGGTTCAGGATGAGGGGGACACATGTATACCTGTGGCCAATTCACGTTGATGTATGGCAAAAACCATTATAATATTATAAATCAATTATCCTAAAATAAAAAATAATTAGGCATGTGTTTACACACACACACACACACACACACATATGTATACACCCTAATTCTATACAATGAGCGGCCCTAGAGTAATGACATACCGGTAGCAAAGAGCATTCTAGTCCTTAGATCTTGGGGTTCTGTTTTTTTTAACATACACAATTACATTTCCTTTCTTGTGGTGAGAATTTTTAGGGTCTAATCTCTTAGCAGCTTTCAAATATGCATAGAGTATTACTAACTATAGTCACCACACCAGACATTACATCTCCATAGCTTATTTATTTTATTACTGAAAGTCTGCATATTTTAAGCCCCTTCACCCAGATCTTAACTTTCTGATACCCTTCTTCTCTTAAAGGAGCCAAAGCTCCTTGAAGAAATAGCTGGTTCCAAGGTTGGGGCAGTTTATGTAAGCACCTGATAATTAGCTTTTTTGATTATAATATAAATGCCAGACATTATGCTTTGGAGACATCCTTGTTGAAGACAGCCACCTCCAATGAACACGTGCCAGCTACACAACTAGATAAAGAGCCAGGCCACCCCACCCATGATGTTCCCACTTGGAGAAAGCTCTGGTTGACCTGATAACAGAATATCTTCCTGACTGCTTGGTTCTCCCTTTTCACATTTTATTTCCCACTCTTGTGTTTTAAATTCACCAATAAAGAGTGAACCTTCAAAATCCTAGACATCCCACCTTCAACCCCCAAAAGGCAGAATCTCAAGTCCAGACTTATTCATGTGCCCTCTCTCTATTCAGGACCTGGCTGTGTCACCCCAGGTATGTCTGGTACCCTCCACGACAAGTGAATGAGTGATAAACTTCATCATTTCAAAGTCCCTGGATGGTTGCTGCTGACACGTATCTAACAATCATAAGAACCACAAGAGCCAGTCAAGTCTCAACATTGGCTCCAAAAGGAGAATTTCTGTGGGGGCTGCTCATAACTAGTATGAGCCCTGGTAAGCAGAGCCCCAGACAATCCCAGCAAAAGCCTCACTGTCTACAGCCTAAGAACTACAGGCAGAGAAAGTCCAAGAAGGAATAACTTGCACCATAAAATAAGGAAGCCCTGAAAGAATCATGAGGTTGTATAGAAAGCACGGAGAAGCCAGCTTAAATGACTCTTGCTAGACAAATCTGGGATACATTGAGAATCAAAGCAAATAAATGGCAATGAATAACAACAAATTAAATAAAGAAAGGATCTCTGAATCCATGTTGTTACACTAACAGGAAAGAAAGGATTGCTCTTAAAAACAGAGGCAAACAAACACAAAAGGAGTGATGGAGTCAGAAAATTATCAATGGAACTTAAAACCAGTGGGTGAAAGTTTGATGTGGAAGATGGTATCCATATAATCTCAAATTCTCTCTCTGTAAATTGCTTATTATAAAGGGAAAAAAGCAGTTAACTGTACACAGGATACCCCTCCAACCCTGTTCAAATCAATTAGGCATTAATTTAAATGATAATAAAATGTAGTGATAGCTCAGAGATTAATACCATTAACCTGACCTTGCCAGGGTAAGAAAATTTTCAAGGTCAGACAATAATAACCAGTGAAAGCAGAGATCATACTTCTTTTATTTCATTATTCCAAGGAGAGTATGTGAACAGAGGTGATGCTTAAGAATTATTTATTGCATGTATGAATGTCCATGAATCATTAAGTAATAAGAGAAGCTGAGCTTCAGCTTTTACAAACTCTAATGGGTTGTCACCTCAAAAGAACCCCAATCCAGGAGACAGAAGACTGGATCCTAATCAAAACAGGGGCATTAAGGACCCAGGGCCTTAACTGTACTCTCTCCTCCACTCCAGGTCAGCATCTCAATGACCCTTAATATGTTTTCAGTTTGGTTCAATTGCTCAGTCATGTCTGACTCTTTGCGACCCTATGAATCACAACATATCAGGCCTCCCTATCCATCACCAACTCTCAGAATCTACTCAAACTCACATCCATCGAGTTGGTAATGCCATCCAGCCACCTCATCCTCTGGTGTCCCCTTCTCCTCCTGCCCCCAATCCCTCCCACCATCAGAGTCTTTTCCAATGAGTCAACTCCTCGCATGAGGTGGCCAAAGTACTGGAGTTTCAGCTTTAGCATTAGTCATTCCAATGAACACCCAAGACTGATCTCCTTTAGGATGGACTGGTTGGATCTGTTTGCAGTCCAAGGGACTCTCAAGAATCTTCTCCAACACTACAGTTCAAAAGCATCAATTCTTCGGTGCTCAGATTTCTTCACAGTCCAACTCTCACATCCATACATGACCACTGGAAAAACCATAGCCTTGACTAGATGGACCTTTGTGGCAAAGTAATGTCTCTGCTTTTTAATATGCTGTCTAGGTTGGTCATAACTTTCCTTCCAAGGAGTAAGCATCTTTTAATTTCATGGCTGCAATCACCATCTGCAGTGATTTTGGAGCCCCCCAAAAATAAAGTCTGACACTGTTTCCACTGTTTCCCTATCTATTTCCCATAAAGTGATGGGACCAAATGCCATGATCTTTGTTTTCTGAATGTTGAGCTTTAAGCCAACTTTTTCACTCTCCTCTTTTACTTTCCTCAAGAGGCTTTTTAGTTCCTCTTCACTTTCTTCTATAAGGGTGGTGTCCTCTGCATATCTGAGGTTATTGATATTTCTCCTGGCAATCTTGATTCCAGCTTGTGTTTCTTCCAGTCCAGCATTTCTCATGATATACTCTGCATATAAGTTAAATAAGCAGGGTGACAATATACAGGGTGATATACTACTTTTCCTATTTGGAACCACTCTGTTATTACATGTCCAGTTCTAACTGTTGCTTCCTGACCTACATACAGGTTTCTCAAGAGGCAGGTCAGGTGGTCTGCTATTCCCATCTCTCAGAATTTTCCACAGTTTATTGTGATCTACACAGTCAAAGTTTTTGGCATAGTCAATAAAGCAGAAGCAGATGGAACTCTCTTGCTTTTTCTTTGATCCAGCGCATGTTGGCAATTTGATCTCTGGTTCCTCTGCCTTTTCTAAAACCAGCTTGAATATCTGGAAGTTCATGGTTCACGTATTGCTGAAGCCTGACTTGCAGAATTTTGAGCATTACTTTACTTGCGTGTGAGATGAGTGCAATTGTGTGGTAGTTTAAGCATTCTTTGGCATTGCCTTTCTTTGGGATTGGAATGAAAACTGACCTTTTCCAGTCCTGTGGCCACCTCTGTGTTTTCCAAATTTGCTGGACTATTGAGTGCAGCACTTTTGCAGCATCATCTTTCAGGATTTGAAATAGCTCAACTGGAATTCCATCACCTCCACTAGCTTTCTTCGTAGTGATGCTTCCTAAGGCCCACTTACTTCACATTCCAGGATGTCTGGCTCTAGGTGAATGATCACACCATCATGATTATCTGGGTCGTGAAGCTCTTTTTTTGTACAGTACTTCTGTGTATTCTTGCCACCTCTGTCTTGCTATGCCTTAATTTCCTTCCAAAACAAAAGTATAAGTCTGTGAGCTTTACCACTAAACAGGTTTGAAACATGTTAAACCATTTATCCTACAGTCATTCCTCATAGAAAACACTCAGGGAATTAGCACTGGAACATGCCAAGATGATGACACTCTGTCCCCACACTAGTGCAGGATGAAAAGAGTTCTGGAAATTGTTTGCAAAATAAGGTGAATGTACTTAACAATGCTAAACCATATGCTTAAAAAGGGTCAAGATGGTAAATTTTATGTTGTGTGCTTTTTTCCACAATTCTAAAAAAATGTAATGAGAAAAAAAATTGCACATGATATGCCTCAGTTGGAAATCTTCCTGTGCTAGAGTCTAGAATTTGTCACTTTCTGGTTGTACGGCGACAAACTAACAACATACTACCTCAGTGCTGGCCCCTGGAAACTGAGGAGAACATGTGGACATAATGCCTCCCAAGGCTCTTGAGGTGTCACCAGAGAAGATGGTGCTCTAAACAGAACAACATCTCACTAGACAAAGAGTAGCCATCACCATGACAGACCTCCTTAGTAATCCCATTGGGCCCCAGTAGAAAACCTCTGATAATTTTGATATATGCAGTTACAATGGCAGAGACTGACAGGAAGAACAAAGACTCTGCTTCTTTCCTGGCAAGAACTCAGGCAGTGAAACGCCATGAACTCATTGCTTAACAAACCTGCCAATTTCTTTTCCCCTCTATAATAATGATCTCTTTCCCTTGCTCTTCGAGGACTTGCAAGTAGCTCCCCGCAGTTGTAAACATTGAACTACAATTCTCCGCTGATCCCATGAGCCTATATTTGCCAGAGAAATGTCTAATACCCTATTTGTTTCATGCCAACAGAGAGGAAGGGGGTTAACATGATCGGGAGACCTCTGGAAGACTCAGAAAGGCAAATTATTCCCTTGTCACATCTGAAAGGACTCTAATTGACACCTCTCAGGGTGATGAGGTAGCATGACCAAGATCCAAACAAAATCAAGAAAGAACTACAAGTGACAAATTTGTTAGGCAGTTTAGTTTTCCACAAGGACACACCACACCTCTGGGATGTTATACATCTAGCTTGAGGCTTTAGTTATTATATAAAATTACCAAAGCTCGTCAAACTAAATGCTTACAGGGAACAGATCAAGGCCAGAGAAAGAGCCCTGCAGAGGTCACCCAGCCTCAATCTACAACATGGGGATCTCTGATTGTTAATGAAGAACAAGTGGTATTCTGAAAATGGTGAAAAGAATCCTAGTTTGAAATTAAACATTTCTATGTAACCGTGAACTTCCAGATGTTCAAGCTGGTTTTAGAAAAGGCAGAGGAACCAGAGATCAAATTGCCAACATGTGCTGGAACAAAGAAAAAGCAAGCGAGTTCCAGAAAAACATCTACTTTTGCTTTATTGACTATGCCAAAGCCCTTGACTGTGTAGATCACAATAAACTGCGGAAAATTCTGAAAGAGATGGGAATACCAGACCACCTGACCTGCCTCTTGAGAAACCTATATGCAGGTCAGGAAGCAACAGTTAGAACTGGACATGGAACAACAGACTGGTTCTAAATAGGAAAAGGAGTACGTCAAGGTTGTATATTGTCACCCTGCTTATTTAACTTATATGCAGAGTACATTATGAGAAGCACTGGGCTGGAAGAAGCACAAGCTGGAAGCAAGATTGCCAGGAGAAATATCAATAATCTCAGATATGCAGATGACACCACCCTAATGGCAGAAAGTGAAGAGGAACTAAAAAGCCTCTTGAGGAAAGTAAAAGAGGAGAGTGAAAAAGTTGGCTTAAAGCTCAACATTCAGAAAACGAAGATCATGGCATTTGGACCCATCACTTCATGGGAAATAGATGCGGAAACAGTGGAAACAGTGTCAGACTTTATTTTTCTGGGCTCCACTGCAGATGGTGATTGCAGCCATGAAATTAAAAGATGCTTACTCCTTGGAAGGAAAGTTATGACCAACCTAGACAGCATATTAAAAAGCAGAGACATTACTCTGCCAACAAAGATAAGTCTAGTCAAGGCTATGGTTTTTCCAGTGGTCATATATGGATGTGAGAGTTGGACTGTGAAGAAATCTAAGTGCTGAAGAATCGATGATTTTAAACTGTGGTGTTGGAGAAAACTCTTGAGAGTCCCTTGGACTGCAAGGATATCCAACCAGTCCATCCTAAAGGAGATCAGTCCTGGGTGTACATTTTAAGTACAGATGCTGAAGCTGAAACTCCAGTACTTGCCAAACTTGACTCATTGGAAAAGACCCTGATTCTGGGAGGGATTGGGGGCAAGAGGAGAAGGGGACAGCAGAGGATGAGATGGCTGGATGGCATCACCGACTCGATGGACATGAGTTTGAGTAGACTCCGGGAGTTGGTGATGGACAGGGAGGCCCTGCATGCTGTGATTCATGGGGTCACAGAGTCGGACACGACTGAGTGAATGAACTGACTGACTGACTGATGCATTCATAATCATTAGTTACTGAGGGCCTAATAGCACCAACCTCCCTGAACCATCTCAACAATCGACTAGTTCACATCCACCCCTCACGCCATCAGCTTCTCTGATCAGAGTCCCTGGAGAGTCTGACTTGACACCAGTGGCAGTTTCCACATCCGCACTCACTTTGCCAGGGGACAGTTCATTGACTGAGACATGGCCAGTGTCAGTGGAATGAGGATGTAACCATTCCCTGATGGGTCAAGTGCAGCTAATCTAAGACCCTGCCCCACGCTCATCTCTAGGGACAGGCCCTGCACCAACCCCCAACCTGCTGACTTCTGGAATGAGGGGGGAAAGAAATGCAGAGCTCATCTCCAAGGCTGCAGTGCAGGGCAGCAGGGACATTGCCAGGGAAATTCTCAGCAGACTGGACATGGTTCAAAAATTGTGCCACTGATTTCCAGTAATGGGAAAAAGGAAGAATCAGTCAATAAACCATGATAGGAATATGGGCTGTTTGGGAAAATGGGATCTATCTTATGTCAAATACAAAAAAAAAAAAAAAAATTCTAGTTGTCTTTTTTGTTAGAAACTAAAAAAGAAAAGAGAGCCAAAACAGAATGCTTACAGAGATTTAGAGGATGTTAGGATTTTAAAAAAACATTATGAAAGCAATAGGAGAAACCAAAAAGAAAAGTTCAATTAATGATATCTAATTTAAAACCTCTAAAGAACAAATGAAAATCTGAAAAAGTATTATATGCACTATTGCAAATTATTCAAATATAAAAATGCCTCATGAGAAAAAATGTCTACGAAGAGACAATTCAAAGAAAGACAAATAGTCAATAGACATAAAGTTACAAATTTAAAAATCAAATAAATTCTTATTAAAACTGATACTGGACTTCCTTGATGGTCCAGTAGTTAAGAATCCATCTGCTAATGCAGGGACACAGGTTTGATTCCTGGTCCAGAAAGATTTGGAGAAGGCAATGGCACCCCACTCCACATGGCATGGAACAACTAAGCCCATGAGCCACAACTATTGAAGCCCACCTGCCCTGGAGCCTATGCTCCATAACAAGAGAGGCCCATGCACCACAACTAGAGAGTAGCTGCCGGTCACCACACAACTAGAGAAAAGCACGAGAGAGGCAATGATGGTCCAGCGTGGACAGCAATAAATAAATAACTGCTTGACATTTTTAACCTCAGGCCTATAAGAAATGTAATTCAGGCACTCACAAATAGCAATGAAATAAGCACACAAGCAGTTTTTAAGCAGGCAAACATGATGGAACAGAATTCAGCTTTCACGAGTTATTCTACTTCTAAGAAACAGCCAAATTATCAATAAGTGTACATGACTATCAGAAATAAACTTTTATTCATTTCTCCTTCTGTAGTTTTAATTTTATTAGAGAAATAGTAAAGCATATATTATTTTCTAAAATCCACAATAATTATGTATAGCCATAATGCATGCCTTTTTTTGACCCTAAGTCCCATCTGTGCTTTGAAAACACAAAAACTCCAGTGAGATCATTTGTATAAACACAATAAGCTAGTTACTGACATTATTTACAAGTTTAGAAAGCAGGTGAAATACGAGAAGAAAAGCAAACACCCAATGAGAAGATGAAAACTCAGTTTTTCTCTACAAGGTGGACTTTGTCTCTGGGCAGTACTTCCTGCCTGGGCTCATGTCAGCTTTCCCCAGGGCAGCAAGTGGGGGACACAAGGAAATCACGAGGGTACCTCAGACTTTACGTACAGGCTGGAAATTGTGGTCAACAACTAACTTCACAAAGTCCAGGCCCCTTTTAAAAATTAACATTGAAGTAGTAATGGCAGTGGGAGGGGTGGCTGAAAGCAGAAGCCAGTCTTAACCTTCCATCAGAATCACCTGGAGCTTATTTAACCCCCACCCCCAGAATTTCTAACTTTACACAATTGGTCTACAAAGATCTTGTGCAGGAGGATTTGCATTTCTAACAAACTCCCAGGTGACGAGGATGAGCAGGTCTGAGAATAGTCACCCTAAAGGTTGATTATAGAGATGTTTCACACGCATCATCTCCAACAGCAAGAACTTTAAGAACTTCCCTTGAGCGACTCCTGCCAATAAGACCAAAGGTGTGTCTGGAATCAGCTTCTCTGTGCATTTACAAACAAGTACACAAATAGAACCTACTCGATACAGCAGTTACATACACAGGGAGCCAGACTGCCTGGTTTGGGATCCAACTCTTTCACTTTCTAGCTATGTGCTCGTAGACAACTCACTCAACCTCTCTGCTTCAGCAACTTCAAGTGTGAAATAAGAGGTAATAGCTTCTCTCCTTCCAGTAGGAAAACTGGAAATGGGTGTCTACCAAAATCAATGAGAAATCTTTATCTTCCCATTTCCACACACACATTTTGAAAATCCACGGACAGAAAGTGACTGGAGAGTTGCTTGCCCTGCCTTAAGCAGATGATTGACTGTTTCAGTATTATTTATACTAACCACACCCACATTCCTTCTTCTAAGCCCCTCTTTCCTTAAGGGCCACCAAATGACCAAGAGATGTAACTACACACTGAATATACAACCATCAGAACAAGCATAGGAGCTTCCATTCCCTGGGAATCCCTTCAGTTCAGTTCAGTTCAGTCGCTCAGTCCTGTCTGAGTCTTTGCAACCCCATGGACTGTAGCCCCCCCAGACTCCTCTGTCCATGGGATTGTCTAGGCAAGAATACTGGAGTGGGTTGCCATTTCCTCCTCCAGGGAATCTTCCTGAACCATGGATCTAGCCTGCATCCTGCTTCACTTTGCATTGGCAGGTGGATTCTTTACCACTGAACCACCTGGGAAGCCCCTCTTACTTGGAGAAAAGCTTTAATCTCCCAGGCCTCCTCTGAGCCACAGAAGGCTGGCTCAAGAATTAATGATTGAAAGAATGTGAATGTGTAGTAACAACAACAACAAAATATGAAACAATAGATCAGCCATATAGCAATCACAAAATCTTTAGTCCTTCCCTGAAGGATTTAGATCATATAGATGACAGTGTCTGATGCACATTCCTAGGCTGTTCTGCAGATACTAAAAGCCTCACCAGATGGAAGAAGTTAACTGCATGATGACCATGAGCAGGGAGCCCCCACACCAGCTGGAACCTGGGACTTAAGATGTTAAACCCCATGACACAACCCTGTTACCTCATCATCAACCAACCAGAGAATAATGCTGAAGGTGATCACCTACACTGCACTTTCTCCCTCACCTTCCCTGTAAAAACTCTCCCCTGAAATCCATCAGGGAGATTGGATTTTTTTTAAGCATGAACTCTTTGCTTGACTCTTGCAATAAACCTTTCTTTGCTCCAAACTCCAACAGTTTTTTTGACCTCGGACAACAACAGGGTCTAGCACAGATTATGTTTGTAGAGCTGCAAGACCTAATGAAAAGTAACAGAAAGTTAGAGGAAATCAGATGATTTTTGGGAGATAAATGCATGGTGTTAATGGGGACAGGTTTCTGACATCTTACATGCTGCATTGTTCAGGGAACCTCTGTGAGCTTGTTGCTGCCCTCTTAGACTAGGAAATGGAAATCTGAGGGGAGGGATACTGTCTGATGATTTCTTTCATCATGAGTTCAGGGCCTAGACAAGTAACAGTGGCATATGTTACAGAACACAGGTAATCTATTCCTGGTGAACTTCCCTCACCTTTAACTCTAACAACACCCTATTCAGCAAGGTATTATCCCTGTTTTATGTATGAGAAAGATGAGGCTCAAGGACAGCACTTGTCCAGGTTCTTTGAATCAGTAAATGATGAATCCTGATTTGGACTCAAGTCCAAGTCCAGCATGACTATCTCACTGGTGGATGGACAGTGTGCATCAAAACTGCCTAGAATGTGCTGTTTAAAAGAATGAATGACTGTAGGACTGAATGAACAAAATGCTGGGCTCCCACCCATAAGTATGTAGCTGTTTGTGTGTCCATCTTATCAGCTCAGCAATTTTCTTCCCTTCCACCCTAAATGAAGAAAGATCAAAATTTGTGGAGCTTATTACAAAATCATGTTGCTACTCTTTGATAATTTCCCTTTTTAATGACTTTTGGCTTCAGTTACAAAAGGTGAGTAAGTTCTGGAGAACTGGTATACAGAAATGTGGCTCCAGTCGACAATTATGTACAGTGAAGTTTCAATTATCTGCAAGAGATCTTGGAAGTTCTCAACATTAAAAACACAAAAGGAAAATGGTTAAGGTGTGAAGTGATGGCTATGTTGATTTCCTTGGCTGTGGTGAGTATTTTCTATAGTCCATGGGGTCGCAGAGTCAGCCATGACTTAGCAACTGAGCATATATGTGTATCAAGTCATTAGGTTGTATCTTAAATAGTTACATTTTTAATTGTCATTTATACCTCAATAAAGCTGGAGGGAAAATGATATTAAAGAAAACCTTAATGTATTCAAATATTTTCTATAAGTCAACTTGTAAGAATGGCAGAATGTTGATCATTTTCTATCGATGGGCATTATGAGGATTCACTATACTATCTTTTTTGATATTTCATGCATGTTTAAAATTTTCTGTTGGAAAAAATGAAAACAGAGCTGAAATTTGTAACAATTACCTACTTTCTGGTGTTAGCTCTTTCTGAGATAATGCAGTCTGCAGTCTACATAACCAGACTTCACCTGATTTGTAGCCCTCTTAAATCTCTTGCTGCGGTTGGAAGCCTAGTGACTTCCCTTATCAGGCTTCCCCAGACTTCTCTCCAGTCCCCACAACTATCTCAGAACCATAATTAGCATCTCCAAACTGCCAAAACACTCAGTCCCTTCAGCTTCTGCTGTCCTTTTTACTTTTAACTAAGATCTTTTGAAATTTTTTAGCATTCTTTTCTGAACATTAATATGATATTTAGAAAGTGAAAGACAGTGAAGTCGCTCAGTCATGTCTGACTCTTTGCGACCCCACGGACTGTAGCCTATCAGGCTCCTCAGTCCATGGGATTTTCCAGGCAAGAGTGCTGGAGTGGATTGCCATTTCCTTCTCCAGGGGATCTTCCCGACCCAGGAATTGAACCCAGGTCTCCTGCATTGCAAGCAGACACTTTACCATCTGAGCCACCAGGGGATATTTAGAAGAGATGTTAAAATCCAGCACTGAATTGTATAGAGAAGACTCAACATGAAGCCAGGGGACCAGAGCTTTGCATGCTTCACTTATTACATAACCTTTCTGACCTAACCCATCTCAGGTCTAAAATGGGAAATTGCCACTCTTTGTACTCCCTGTAGGTTTATTGTGAGTCTCATAATTTGTAAATGCACTTTTTAAAACCTAAAGCCACATACAAATAAAAAGATTTCCATTTACTGGAATGGAAATTCCATCCATTCCATTCATGTTTAGCTACATGACCACAAGGCCAGGCGTGGAGCTTACAAACACAGACAAGTTGTATTAAGGTCTATATCTGCATGTGTTTTCTGATTTTTAATGTTCAGTACTATAACTAAAAGACAATAATAACGTGTTGGAGAGGATGTAGAGAAATTGGAACTCTCATACATTGCTAGTGGGAATGTAATGTGGTACAGCCACAAAGTTACCACGTAATCCAGCAATTCTACTCCTAGGCAGATAAATGAAGCACATGTCCACATGAACACTTACATATGAATGTCACAGTGGCACTATTCATAAAAGGAAAAAATGAATTGGAGGCAAGGGGATCCAAGGGTACATAAACTGATAAATGGACAAATAAAACATGGTATTTCAGGCTATGGAATATTATTTGTCATTTTATAAAATACTGATGCATGCTATAACATGGATGAATGCTAAATACATTATGCTGAGTTAATGCAGCCAGCCATTGATTCTAGTGAGAATGATGAGACAGCATCTAATGAGAGATTCAATCTTGTTGGACTTCATTCATTCTCAGGCAAACCTCAGAGACATATGATGCAAATTTATAACTGTGTGAAAACATGTTGAAGCTAAAACTCTAGTACTTTGGCCACCTCATGCAAAGAGTTGACTCATTGGAAAAGACCCTAATGCTGGGAAGGATTGGGGGCAGGAGGAAAAGGGGATGACAGAGGATGAGATGGCTGGATGGCATCACCAACTCGATGGACATGGGTTTGAGTAGGCTCTGGGGTTGGTGATGGACAGGGAGGCCTGGCATGCTGCAATTCATGAGGTCACAAAGAGTCGGACATGACTGAGTGACTAAATTAAACTGAAGAGAACTACAAATTGTTAAATGATCTACTGTATCTCTGTCAAATAGTCAAAAAGTCAAGCATTAAATCTGCAGCAGATATAAGAGCAGTACTAAAATGGTTCAGCTGAGACAGTGCTGGTCTTCAAACATTTTTCTATCAAGACATATAGGACAAATGGGATTCACAATTTAAATACACTCCAGCGAGTATCCATAGTCTGAATATAGTTAAAATTTCATTGTCACTCCACCTTCCCATAATATATCCACCTCCATAACCTCAGGAATGGAAATCTCATTCAAATCTAGCCAATAACAATATGCTATGTCTGTGTCCAAAGGGTTTGGCCCAGAGGTAAACTCAAGGCCCATGTCAGGCCAACTGGCTTTCTTATTTGAGGACATTTTTGTTGTTCTTTCTTTTTTTTTTTTTTTTTTCTTTTGTTTTTCCTGGAGTTAGAAAGGGTAAAATCTCACTTTCCTTTCTGGTGAGGGAGTTATAAAGATATGACCCATGACTGCTGCTGACTATGTGCCCCATTTACATGAAGAGGCCCGAAAGAATGAAAGAGCTTCCCAGGTGGCCCTGGTGTTAAAGAACCCACCTGCCAATGCAGGAGACATAAGAGATGCAGGTTTGATCCCTGGGCTGAGCAGATCCCCTAGAGGAGAAAATGGCAACCCACTCCAGCATTCTTGCCTGGAGAATCACATGGACAGAGGAGCCTGGTGGGCTCCATCCATAGGGTCAGAGTCAGACATGACTGAAGTGACATAGCATGCACACACATGCCTAAAAGAATAAAACACTTGTGGTGGATTCATGTCAATGTATGGCAAAACAAATACAGTATTGTAAAGAAAAATAAAGTGAAAAAAAAAAAAAGAATAAAACAGGTACCCAAAGGAAAATCAACAGCTATTTATTAAACACCTACTTTGTGGCAAGACTGACCAAGTATCAGGGACAGAATAAGTAAAGAGGATGACTGATGTAAGCAAGTCTTAGCATCAGGCCTCCAGGGCTCCTGAGACTAGCAGGATCCCTCCTTGGACGGTGTGACTGCTGGAGCAGATGTCACTTTCCAGCTCCTATCCTCTGACATTCCTCCAGTATTAAGACAGCTCACTGTTTTGGGAGCTCTCTGCTTGTCAAGCACATTGGGGCCATGTGCAATACAAGCCAAAACCCCTGGATTCAACCCTCAACCACCACTCAGTGGGGAGGTGGTGGATAAATACTTCAGTGTCTTGCCCGTCAGTTGAAGCAATTCCCTCTCCCATGGTGGCCCAGCAAGAAGGAGTCCAGTAGCTCAAGGGGTAACTTGCTTGTTAACACACTCTTTATTGACTTCGTTCGCTTCTGTATATCAATTTTCCACTCCCTAAATGTGTTTCCCTGGGATCACTACCAAAATAAACTACTTCCACTCAAATCCTTGCCTCAGAGTCTGCTACTAGGGAACCCAAACTAAGACAACTACCAGAGCCATCCTTCTAATTACTGAGAAACGTATTCACTCCCTTGCACCCATAGAAGTCCTAACCAATAATACTGTAAACCCTGGGTTGTCGAATATAGTTGAAGACTTCAAATGCATCTGGTCAAAACTGAGGTGTGCTGTATGTATACAATACACAATGGATTTCAAAGACAGTGTAAAAATATTTTTCTCTCATTAATGATTTTTTGCATTGATTACATGATGAAATGATATTATAGTGAACATACTGGTTTGAAAATATCTTACTAATATCAATTTCACTTGTTCCTTTTTACTTTTTAACATGACTACTACAAAAATTTTAAGTTATAGTTCATGTTCTATTTCTGTGGATGCAAGATAAGGCAGTAGCTTTGGATAAGAAGCAAATGAGAAAGGGCACTTGGCCTTTGGCCCAAAGCTGGGAGTTTTGGTCAGAAAGCTTGAGGTGTCACCTCTTCAAATGAGCTGGTCTGCAAGGATACATTTAACCCCATGTTATATATCCATGCAAAGTTCAGAATTAAGCTATAAGGTACAACTTGCTTGTATCCTGTGAGAAATGCCACTCTGTAAACAAAGACCAAATTCTGGACCAAAAGTTTTCTCCCTTTTACCAAGTGGGGAGTATGTGTGTGTCAGTTATCATTTTTCAATGTCCAGGTGACTTAAGTCTTTACTTTTTAAACAACAGCCAAACTATTTCTAGTACACATCTGTATGTCCTATAAGACTGCAACTTTTCCTTGGCTACCATCAAATCATTATTCTTATTTCAAATTTAGACTTTCATCCAGCAACTGACTATCAAGTATTGCCATCCATCTCTGTCTATCAGTCAATGTGTTCAGTTTCCACAGAACAACCATCCCTGTATTGTGATGGCACTTATTTGTAGATCCATTTGGGTGTTTTATTACACTTCCCTGAATTGTTCAAAGTAAATGGAAGATGGAAAGAGTAAACATGTTAATACTGAATATAATGTAATTAATGTAAATACAGAGAAAGCATGAAGTAAAAGAAAGGAGGTACCTATTTAGTCTGGTTTGCATGCATATTAGAAGTAATGGTTCATTATATGTTTAACTTTGAAGGAAGAAAAACAAAATTTTTAAATCTGTCAAATACATATAGCAGGTTTATTCATAATTACCAAAACTTGGAAGCAACCAAGATGTCCTTCAATAGATGAGTGACTAATTAACCTAGTTCATCCAGACAATGGAGAATTATTCAGCACACACACACACACAAATGTGCTACCAACCCATGAAACAACAAGGAAGAAACATAAATGCTCATTTCTAAGTGAAAGTAGTCAATCTGAAAAGGCTACATACTGTATAATGCTAACTATATGACAAAAAGCCAAACTATGGTTGCCAGAGAGTGGAGACGGGAGTAAGGGATGAATAGGTGGAACACAGAGGATTTTTAGGACAATGGAAATACTCTGAATGATACCATGATGATAGAAATGTCATATATTTGTCTAAACTCACAGAACGCACACCAGGAGTGAATCCTAATGTAAACTATGGACTTTGGGTGACTATGATGTGTCAGTCTAGATCAGTCAGTTGTAGCAAAGGAAGGGATGTGGGTCCTGGGAGGCTCTGGAGTGTGAGGGCAGGGGCTATATGAAAAACCTCTGCAATTGCACCCCAAGAAAAAGAGTCAATGAAATACTGATAAGATATTGATGAAGACTATATATCCAAATGATGAAATGTTATAATAGAAGAAATAGAGAGGTTTTTTTTTTTTAAGTTATACACTGAGATTCTATAGTACTAATATATCCTGTTGATATCATAGAGAATTTCATAGGCTTACACATTATCTGATACAGATATAGCTTTCTTCAACTCAATCAAGAAAATTAGAAGGCTAGACTTGGCCTTTCTGTTGTCAGTTTTTAAAAGTAATTTTTAAAACACTACCAGCGTTATCATCATAGCCTTCTTTCCATCTCCTGCAAATCACTAAGTGAATCCAGTTCTTCTTCATTAAAATATTTTTATGTTTATTAAATGACTTCCATTTAACTAAGAGAAGCAGGATTTAAGAAATACATTTATAAAATTAACTTGCATTGCATATTTTTCACATTTAATCTCTGTTTTGAACAAACATAGGTAGGTTATATGATATTCAGGGCTAAAACTGAAGTGCTGTTCCTGAACATGAAGAACTGCAGGCATTTTTTTATTTGTTTGTTTTCTGAGAAGAGATTTCCCTTCATTCCTTTTAGATGGTCTCCTTTCAACTGCACTCTCAGGGAAGCTGCAGGTATAAAAGCAACAAACTGAATCTAAATGAAATGTATGTTTCCTACCCTCACAGAGCTTACAACAGACACTGAGTGTGCAATTCCCATCCTTAGAGTCACACCGTCTCATGAAGTCTTTATTATAATGTGGACAACAGAAATGAAGTCCATTATGTTTCAATATTAAAAAATGTTAACTTTTTTGATGGGCATTTTCCTAAAATGTGTTGCTGATGTCCCTCCATTCTTAGAGTTTGTAAAACATAATGACAAATATCATTTGGTATCATTACCAGCATGTAGTGTTGTGCCATTTAGTACTATAGCCTTCCCTTTAGCACAAAAGTTTCCCCTTGTGGCTCAGCTGGTAAAGAATCTGCTGGCAATGCGGAAGACATGGGTTTGGTCCCTGGGTTTGGAAGAACCCCTGGAGAAGGGAAAGGCTACCCACTTCATATTCTGGCCTGGAGAATTACAGGGGCTGTATAGTCCATGGGGTTGCAGAGTCAGACATGACTGAGTGACTTTCACTTTCATTAGTCTTACAGGCTAACAAAACATGGATATATGGATTTATGGATTTACTAACACACTATTAATAGCTGTGATTTAACTTTTAAATTATAATGTCTGTTTTTAAAATATATTTTCTTCTCATGTTTCTAATAATATTTTACTTTTGCCACTTTTAAACTGGTTTTTAAAGTAAGATTCAATAGGCTTTAAGGTAGACATCTGAGAGTCTCCACTTGGAATAATAATGATGCCTTTGGACATATAATTTTTTCAACTTCATTGACAAATGAAGACTTAGATGCCTCTTGGTCTCAGTTGCCTTCTGTGAGACTGAAACTGTCCAGAGAATGACAGCTGGAGAAGTGAATGGTATCAGATGCTCTGGTTTGCTAATGGTTTTATAGTGTCCCCACATGGTTAGTAAATTTCTATTTTCTTTAATATGAAGTATTTCAAACTTCTAAAAATACCAATTTTTATTTTTAGCAGTATCTATATCTCAAGCAGATTACATAAAATACTGATATTTGCCTACTTGCTTAAGATTTTTTGTTAAAGAAATAAGACTTATGGAAATGAAAAAGAGGAAGTAACATCAAGAGTGAGAGAAGTCAGACTGAGCCCTGAAGCCCTCCAACAGTTGCAGGTAAAGACTCACCCAAGGAGACTGAGAGGGGAGAGAATGAACAGTCACAGAAGTGAAGAGAGTGCTTCTAGAAGAGAAGCTGGAGATCATGCTTCTGAGAGGCGGGTAAGATAAAGACGAAACAGTAATGATTGGATCTCGCAAAGCAGAGGTTTTTGGTGACTTAGCAAATGCAGCATTTTAAAGAGAGAGAGAGAAACCCAAATGGCCCAGGACCTCAGGGCAGTCAACAAAGCCAAGGACACCCATCCAGTGGTCCCTAATTCCTACACCCTACCTATAATCCCTACAGAGTTTATTTAAGCAAGAATACCCTCCCAGAGGAATAGCAGTCACACAGGTGAGGAGCTGCTGTCCTGGGTTTCTTTGGCAAACTGTTTATGCCAAGATTGCTCAGTTATGTCCAACTCTTTGTAACCCCATGGACTGTAGCCTGCCAGGCTCCTCTGTCCATGGGATTCTCCAGGCAAGAATACTTGAGTGGGTAGCCTTTTCCTTCTCCAGGGGATCTTCCCAACCCAGGGATTGAACCCAGGTCTTCTGCATTGCAGACAGATTCTTTACCAGCTCAGCCACAAGGGAAGCCCATGAATACTGGAGTGGGTAGCCTATCCCTTCTCTAGCGGATCTTCCTGACCCAGGAATTAAACCAGGGTCTCTTGCATTGCAGGTGGATTCTTTACCAGCTGAGCTATCAGGGAAGCCCAACATGAGAGGGTAAGCTGACCCTAAGTCAGTTTGGTAACAGACGGACACCTAGGAGGCCATGTGTGGGTGCATGAATGCTCAGTTACCAGTTGTAACTGAGTGACCCCATGGACAGTAGTTGTAACTCTTTGCAACTCTATAGACAGTAATCCATCAGGCTCCTTTGTCCTTGGAATTCTACAGGCAAGAATATTGCAGTGGGTTGACATTTCCTACTCCAAGGAGGCCATGGGAGGCTAATGAACATGAGCAATAATTTTTGCTCCAAACTTCAGCTTGTCAAGCCACCAGGCAGACTCATAGGAACTCACTACAGGAGGGAAGTTCTGTATAATTGGTTAATTGAACTCAAAATAACTTGTGGCATGAAAAGTATAGCCAGTCCAATAGTGGAGAACTGCATCATCTACACAGTGAACACCCCCCAACATCAGACCCCCAGGTCCTCCAGACAAAACCTATTCAGACCAGAGGGATTTATCCTAGAGAAGACTGACAGACTGACCTTATTGTCATGCTGATAGCACAGGGCAACTCAAGTATTCCTAGATGCTAGGGGACATGTTTTCAAGGTGGGTAGAAAGGCTCCCCAGTAGAACTAAAATGGCAAACAAAGTGGCTTAAGAGACATAATTCCCAGGTTTGGGCTCCCAGGATCTTTATAAAGTGATAATGGCATAGCATTAGTATCTCAAGTGACAAGTGCCCTGGGCATAAAATGGACTTTTCACTAAGCCTCAAGACTCAATCATGAGGGAAAGTAGAGAGATTCAATCACACTTTAAAAGAAACCTTAGCCAAGCTATGCCAGGAGAAAATGTTACATTACTCCCACTTGCCCTGATCTGCATGCTGTTAGCCCCAAGAAATAAATTAGAATCAAGTGTGTTTGAGTTCGTAGTAGACCCACTCCCTAAGCCAAGAGAAGGGATGCTTTAGTTCCCTTGAAGTGGGACAACTCAAGTGTGCCCTCCTCGTAGGAGAAACCAAGGTAACTAGGTGATGCCTGTATCTATGGACTTGCCTGCCACTCCTTCTAGCCAGAGGACCAGGTGGCTCTGAAAACCTGGAAAAGCAGCAGCCCTCAATCCCAGTCACTCCTGAGGGGAATGGACCCCACTTCGTGATGCCAACCACCCATCTACTCCGAAGTTGCAAGGGGTTATTCTGTGGGGACATCATACTCAAGCCAAGGGGGCCTTGAGCCCTATCCTTTGGAGAGACAACCTAGGTCAACCGATCCCCTTGAATACTCATGTGAACCTCTCTCGGACCTGAAGTTTCCCTTCCAAAAAAAACCCAAAAGTGTGTCCCCAAAGAGCAAATGACGGTGTTCAGAGGAGAGCTAGTGACCTTGGTTGGGAGAACAAACACAACACTGTCACCATAAAAAAAGGGAACAGCCACGCTTGTAGCAGTGACCAACAAGAACAGCCTGGGCTTCCAACTGTGATGCAAGCCCACTGCCTCCCAGACAGGGATGATCCTGGGGGACCAAGTTGCCCTTGATCACCTCTTCATGCCTGGGGAGGGGTCTGTGCACCAGACAGCATGTGGAGATGTTTTCACGTGGATGCAAGTGGTTTCATTGAAGACGACTGAGAGAGCTGCTGGGCTGCATACACCAGGCCACCTGATCCAAGGAAAAATCTGAGGCCAGGGTTATGAGCCCACCAGAGAGCCCCTGGGTTTGTGCCTTTCCTGGGCCCCTTCATGACCCTCAGAATCTAGAAAAACAGACAGCAGTGCCTCAGAGACAGAGCAGTTAGGGCCAAGGCCCGGGAGCATCAGACACTTCCACACGCACCAGAAGTCCCGCTCCTCCCCAGGGCCTGATGACCCCACACTCAGCAGGAAGGGGCAGCCCCAGGAGCTGGGTGTATGCCCTCAGCGCCCTCAGGATGAGGAGCAGGACAGGGACAGGGGAGGGGCGTGTCATCCACAAAGCCTATCAACAGTTGCCAGGGAGGTAACATGGAATCTGCTCATAAAGTCTAACCTTTTATTTCCTTTGTGCTGAGTTGAGTTTCACCTGCTCACAGTGCATGTTGTGTGGAGGCCTGGCACCCAGACCTTCAGACTAGAGTCCCTGGTGCAAAATGGCCACACCTTAGCTCAGACAGCCATGTGCAGAGACATTGCACCCAGCACTGTGATCTGGAGCTTCAAGCAGCAAAGTTGAGCCCTCCCGTGAGAACCTTACTCCCTCCCAGATGACAACCCTGTCATATAAATCATATAAATTTATATTTATACTATATAGATCATATAAACAGCCCTGCTGTTGTCGGGGAGAGCATGTACTCTAGACCACAAGCTCCTACCTCTCATGCTTTAATGGGAATAAAGCTCCTCTCATTCTGAATCAAATTTCTCCTTCTATGGGTGCAAGGGACACCTGACAAAAGGACCCTTGCTGAAGTCTGACTAAAGAGTCTAGGTAACAGAACAAGAAAAAATAAAACCCTCTTCTGCCCAATAATGGAGTATGATTCTCCTAGAGACCTAGATAAGGGGAAGCACCGGACTAGCCAAGGAAACTCTTTGATTCTTAACTACTAGTGTGATCTGCATCACTACTTTGAAAAGCAATGTTTAGCCTGGGAAATTCATTGTCCCTCCCACCCTCCCCACCTCCCTTATAGAAGTCAGGTGAGGTTTGTAGGCCTTGTTCTATCAGGTCAAAGACTTAACCTCTCTGAGTGGGATTCTTGAAGGAAATCCATTGTCTGGGTGACCCAGGCTCACACTAGAGCCAGAAGCCAAAAAAGCTGAGCATTTTCTCCTTCAGTTACACACACCCTTCTGACCAGAGCCCCAAGAAAAACCACTGTCACTCAACCGAGTGATTTATTTATTTTACTTTTTATTCTATATTTGAGTATAGCCAATCAACAATGTTGTGATAGTTGAGATGCATGGCAAAGGGACTTAGCCGTACATATATAGGTACCATTCTCCCCCAAATTCCTCTCCCATCCAGGCTGCCACATAACATTGAGCAGAGTTCCCTGTGTTATACCATAGGTCTTTGTTCAACAGAATGTTTTAGACTTGAGACTTGGAGACTGGTTTTAAGCATGGTTATGTATTTAAGGTACTGCAGGGTGACTGGACGGAGAAGGCAATGGCACCCCACTCCAGTACTCTTGCCTGGAAAATCCCATGGACAGAGGAGTCTGTAGGCTGCAGTCCATGGGGTCGCTTAGAGTTGGACAGAACTGAGTGACTTCACTTTCACTTTCCACTTTCATGCATTGGAGAAGGAAATGGCAACCCACTGTAGTGTTCTTGCCTGGAGAATCCCAGG
Organism: Capra ibex; assembly: GCA_006410555.1. Classification (NCBI taxonomy): domain Eukaryota; kingdom Metazoa; phylum Chordata; class Mammalia; order Artiodactyla; family Bovidae; genus Capra; species Capra ibex. The sequence goes on along the minus strand of SJYO01048061.1, from coordinate 8,696,838 downwards.
GACAGGGGAGCCTGGTGGGCTGCCATTTATGGGGTCACACAGAGTCGGACACGACTGAAGTGACTTAGCAGCAGCAGCAGGAACTTACCAAAGGCCTGGAGTGGCAGAAGGCACTGCCACATAGAGGTAATGCTGACAAAGATAACTTTTTCTCCCTATCACAGTTATTAAGGGACCTGGTTTGTTGCAAATACTGTGATGTTTGCCTTTGCTGCCTTTTACATGCCCACAGCCTAGTTTAAAAGCAGAGAGAAAAAACCAATTAACACCTCAGACCCTATTGCCTTTTCTACCTTCCCCCTCCTCCTTTGTCCTTCTGAGTGAAGCCACTCAAATATCAAAAGATAAGCTTTTAAACAAGTGGGAAGTTGGCTTGAGAAAGATTTCAGCTCTGAGACAGAACTCTGGGGAGCCCTGAATAGATGTGAGGGGAAGTCCAAGGGCTTCTCTTGGCCTCAGACCTTATCAACAGGAAGTTGTACCTTTTCACCACCTTCTTCAGTTTCTCCCACCATCCACCCTCTGCCTCTGGGAACCACCAATCTGTTTGTATCTATGAATTTGGTTTTGCTGAGGTTTTTGGTTTGTTTGTTTTCAATAAAATGTTTTAATCTTCAGACTTGGGCACCACAACCACAGTGCGGAGCCTGACTGCACAAACCATGATGCTTAGAACCCAGGGCTCCCTGGGCATTGATTGAGTTTCTCCTCCCTACATTCCTGAGACCTTCGTGTATGTTAACACCATAGAGGTTCTCACCACATTTGTTCATTTACTCATTCAACAGTCATTGGGGAGCTTTCCGCATGTACAGGTCTGTGTCCACACCATGGGCAGTGTGGTGGGGACCAAGTGGGATGAGAGCCAGGACATGAAAGAGCTGGAAACCAGCTGCTCTCCCCTTTGTGCAAGAAAGGCAGAAAAGGAGCCTGAATAGCCCCAGAACAATTGCAAAGGCACCTATACAGATAGATGAGCCTCTCCTGTAGACCCTGAATGTGGGGCCCCCACCAGCAGGGGGTAGCACCTGGGAGCGTCCTAGTGATGCTGACCCTTGGCCAACCTGGACCTCCTGAGTTTGAATCAGCAGGTTAACAGTGTCCCCAGGTGACCTGTAGGCATGATCAAATATGGAAAGTGCTGACCCCAGCTACAGATAGACCTATGAACACATGGAAGAGAAGAATATGTAATTAGTTAGGAGGGCTACCTATTGGGGTAGATAATTCTGAATTGGTTTATGAGCATGGTTGCTGAGTGAAAGAGTAATTTTAGTTAGAACTATCCAATGTAAGTTTTCTGTAAAACATTAAAAGTGTATCAAAGTCTATATCTTGGTTCTTTGAGAGCTTGAACTCCTCCCTCTGTGCTTGTGTCATTTTAGCTACATGTGAAGGAAGAACAGTTTAGGCCATTGGATGAGGACCTTCTCAAATACACCTTCTACAGTCTCCAACCTACCTTTGTTATTGTTGTTGTTGCTGTTGTTTTCCAGTTGCTCAGTTGTGTCCAACTCTCTGCTATCCCATGGGCTGAAGAACTACAGGCTTTCCTGTTCTTCACCATCTCCTGGAGTTTGCTCAAACTCATGTCTATTGAGTTGGTGAGGTCATCCAACCATCTCCTCATCTGTCATCCCCTTCTTCTCCTGCCTTCAATCTTTCCCAGCATCAGGGTCTTTTCTAATGAATCAGCACTTCATGTCAGGTGGCCAGCCTACCTTTATCCATGCCTATCCTGCTTTCCTCTCCTGGTGTTTAAGAATCACCAAGGTCAATGATTCCAACCTGGGTCTTTGGGTACTCTTAGTCAATCCATCATCCCAACCAAAGCAATGACTCAAGGGCAGGAATTATATTCATTTTCCAGATGAAGAAGCTAAGATTCAGAGGTTGAGACACAAAGGCAAGTAACTAAGGGAACAATAGCCCATTTTGTCAAGGACGATACCAGTGTATTGTTCTGGCATCTTGCTGGTTATTGCTTTCCTTTCACTCTCAAGTGTCCCACTCTGGACAGTACATTCTTTGGGCACTCACATTTCTAGCGTGTCGCAGAGAAAGAACTGGCATGTAGATCAGTATGACTGACTCCAAAAGCAGGGCTTTGTGTTATCCCAGGCTACCTCTTAACATTTCAGAATTATAATGTTTAGAAGGAAGGTTTGTTCTTTGTCATCATTCATTCAGAAAACATTTACTGAGCATCTCTTACGTGACAGACACTGTGCTGGAGGATGTAACTAAAAAGTGAATAGGATCCAGTTCCAAGTCGCGAGAAGCTCATGGTTTACTAAGAAAACAGACCACCAATGAGAGGGTATTAGAGAAATATGAGTTACCCAGGATGAGGACTGATCTTTCCAGAAGAAATAACAACTGGGCTGATCCTAGAGAATGAGAATATCTCCCCTGTCTCCCCATGGGGCTCCTGCTCTTTTTCAGACCACAGGGCACTGAAGAGAATCACCAAGTCATCATTCTGACTTACACATCAGTCACCAAGAGTTTCCCCCACAGGACATCCTCATCACATACCTCTGGAGCTATGGCATGTGCCGTGAAGACCTGGAGATGTGCTGTTCTGACCTCCCTTCAAGGGCTCTCCCCTTAGTTGCTAGAAGTGCTGCCAGTGGGCAATCTTCACCCTCCAGAGCCTCTGGGGAGGGCAGCCTGTATGTAATGACCCATCTAAGTGGAGGCATAAAGGCCTGGTCAGTGGACATGTCAGGATAACCCTGAAGGGCCATCTTCACTTCAGAGCCCTCATAGGGTCAGCTAAGGTCATCTGGCCCATGATCCAGCTTGGTTTTTCCCTCTGCTCTATCCAGTTTCTTCACTCTTGATTCCACAAGTGCTAATCCTAACAATACCCCTAATAAACATCCCAACACTAAACTCCATCTGAGTCTATATCCAAAAGAAGCAATCTGTAACATAGATCAAAAAATTCCAGAATTTGGGAAGGATTTTTATTTGAAAATTTCTGGTTATACACATAACATTTTAAAATCTCACAAATAGAAAACAAAAATGGTAGAAACAAGGACTTTGTGTGTCAGTATTTTAAATCTTTCTTTTTCTTTATTTTGCTTTACAATACGGTATTGGTTTTGCCATACACTGACATGAATCCACCACAGCTGTACATTAGTTCCCAATCCTGAACCCCCCCCAACCTCCCACACCATATCGTATCTCTGGATCATCCCCGTGCACCAGCCCCAAGCATCCTGTAACGAACATAGACTGGTGATTCATTTCCTACATGATAGTATACATGTTTCAATACCATTCTCCCAAACCATCCCACCCTCTCCCTTTCCCACAGAGTCCAAAAGTCCATTCTATACATCTGTGTCTCTTTTGCTGTTAAACCTTTGGTTTAAAATCCTCACTCTAATGTTCTCTGACCAAAATGAAATTGTTATATATTAATATCAAAAGAAAACTGTTACATTGAACCATAAGAAACTGCTGTTTTATGGGCTAAAAAAAAAGTTTGACTGTTAGCAATTTTACACAGCTAATATAATATAAAAATAGGTATGAGCATTTGGAGTTTAGAGAACATTACACTGATGAATAACTCATGAGTGAAATATATAATTAATGAATCAAATTAAAATTTGGAAAATGCAGAACACTATGATTATTGATCAGTGCTCAATACCAAAACTTTTAGGCTGCAGCTAAAGTGGGCCATTAGGTGGAAGAAAAAAGTAGGTTTTATGTACTTGCATTAGGGGAAAAAAAATTTAAAAATTAATCTATTTCTAATTTAAGAATTTAGAGAAAAAACTCAAATTAAGAAAAGCTGAAGGAATGGAAGAATATGATGAGCTAGAAAACAAAAAATCAGAAAGGATCAATCAAGCACAGAATTTGATTCTTTGAAAATTCATAGGATAAAATAAAGCAAGATTATTCAAGAAAAACACAAGGCTCAAAGAAAATTAAAAACCAATACAATATTGTAATTAGCCTCCAATTAAAATAAATAAATTTATATTAAAAAAATGAACCAGATGGTGATGGTTTCATGACACTGTGAATGTGGCTACTGCCACTGAATTGTATGTTAAAAAGGTTATCATAGAAAATTTTATATTATAAATTTAAAAGTGTAAAATATAGAATACAATACAATTCTCCATCTAGAAGACAGTGATCACCTAGAACGGCTCCTATTTTGAGAAAACGTATTTTCTCTTTCTTCTGTTTTAGAACATATAATCAAATATTATATTAACCTATTTTAAACCCAGTATCTTTTAAATTTGGGCAGAGGATACCTCTCTTTCCTATTTCACATAAACTAAAGTATATATTTTTTTGTTTTTTCGCTGTACTATTTTAATCAGAGATATTTGGGTGCAATAATGGATCCTAGCACTGTTAAAGAGAGTGGTAAAACAAATGGTGACTTCACATGGTCTTTAAGTAAACAGAACTCCTGATAAACGTGGAAAGTAATAAGTAATTTTAAAGAGTAGAAGACATCTGTGACAACTTTTTTTAATATCTTATAAAATGAGTTTTGGTTCTGGAGTCTCTCAAGACACTAAACCTGGTAGACAGCTTTTACTTGTGGCCTTCACCTCTGATTTGGATAAGAAAAATTAGAATAACATATAAATAAAAATAGTAAATCATTTTGTTAGAGCTTGAAATCATTGGGTAAAATTGGAGAAAATAAATCCAAATTAACATCTATGTGTAAATATTTGGGACCGGTGTAAATATTTGGGACCGGTGTAAAAAGAGTATAAAAAACACTTTTTTTTAAGTTCAAAAAGTATGGAAAAACACCTTTGCAATAGACTTGACATCATGGTAGAATCACAGCATTGATTCAACAATTGTTACAGCTGAGGGCTGTCCATTGGAAGCATTCATAACCACATCACCACTGTGAGTAACACCTGGTTATTTCTTTTTGGTGTGCACCTGAAGGGGAAAAATGACAAATTAAAAATTAAAAAACAAAATGTTTAAAGCATTTTAAAGTCCTCCTTTCTAAGGCAATGCATTTGGAATACATGTGGAAGATGTCCACATCTTCATACTAAACAATCACATAGCTACCCGAGGCACAATTTAAAAACCCAGGGATGTGCTTATTCTATGGAGGAAGTAATCCCATTAGAATCCTCAGTGGGGCTGGGCTTAATGCCAAACAACCTGCAGATTCACTAGATTTCTGATCATTCTAATTAACAGATATGCTTTGTTACTATAGTAAATTAAGGGAAGAACCCCTGAAGGAGGGCATAGCAACCCACTCCAGTATTCTTGCTGGGAGAATCCCCACGGACAGAGGAGCCTGGCAGGCTACAGTCCATGAGGTCACAAAGAGTCAGATACGACTGAGCGACTAAGCAAAGCACAGCACAGCACAATATTCCATTGTATATATGTATCACATCTTCTTTATCCATTCATCTGACAATTGACATTTGGGTTGCTTCCATGTCTTGACTATTGTAAACAGTGTTTCAGTGATCACTGGGGTGCAGATATCCATGTTTTTTTCCGGGTATATGCCCAGGAGTGGAACTCTTGGATCATACAGGGGCTGTTTTTAGCTTCTTATGGAACCTTCATAGTTTTTCTTCATTTGTTTGTTTGTTGCTGTGCTGGGTCTGAGTTGTGGCAGGAGGGATCATCGTTGTGATGCACAAGCTCAGTAGTTGTGGCATGTGGGCTTAGTCGCCTACAGCATGTGGGACTTTAGTTCCCCAACTAGGGATGGAATCCAAGCCCTCTACATTGGAAGGCAGATTCTTTACCACTGAGCCACCAGGAAAATCCCTCCAGTTTTTTGATAGTGTCTGTACAAATTTACATTCCACCAACAACTTAGGAGGGCTCCCTTTTCTCTACCCCCTCTCTAGTATTTATCTGTAGATTTTTTGATGTTCATCATTCTGACTGGTGTGAGATCTCACTGTAGTTTTGATTTGCATATCTCAACTCAGCAGTGTCCACCAGACTGGAAAAGGTCAGTTTTCATTCCAATTTCAAAGAATGGCAATGCCAAAGAATGTTCAAACTACCACACAATTGCACTCATTTAACATCCCAGCAAGGTCATGCTCAAAATCCTCCAAGCTAGGCTTCAACAGAATGTGAACCAAGAAATTCCAGGTGTTCAAGCTAGATTTAGAGAAGGCAGAGGAACCAGAGGTCAAATTGCCAACATCCACTGGATCATAGAAAAAGCAAGAGAATTCCAGAAAAACATCTACTTCTGCTTCATTGACTACTCTAAAGCTTTTGATTATGTGAATCACAACAAAATGTGGAAAATTCTTAAAGCAATGAGAATACCTTACCTGCCTCCTGAGAAACCTATATGCAGGTTAAGGAGCAACAGTCAGATGGACATGGAACAACAAACTGGTTCCAAATTGAGAAAGGAGTACGTCAAGGTTGTATATTGTCACCCTGCTTATTTAACCAATATGCAGAGTACATCATGTGAAATGCTGGGCTGGATGAAGTTCAAGCTAGAATCAAGATTGTTGGGAGAAATATCAATAATCTCAGATATGCAGATGATACCACCCTAATCGCAGAAAGCAAAGAGGAACCAAAGAACCTCTTGATGAAAGTAAAAGAGGAAAGTGAAAAAACTGGCTTAAAACTCAACATTCAAAAAACTAAGATCATGGCATCTGGTCCCATCACTTCATGGCAAATAGATGAGAAAACAACAGAAAAAGTGGCAGATTTTATTGGGCTTCAAAATCACTGCAGATGGTGACTGCAGCCATGAAGTTAGAAAACGCTTGCTCCTTGGAAGAAAAGTTATGACAAACCTAGACAGTGTATTCAAAAGCAGAGACATCACTTCACCAACAAAGGTCCGTATAGTCAAACCTATGGTTTTTCCAGTAGTCATGTACAGATGTGAGAGTTGGACCATAAGGAAGACTGAGTGCACAAGAATCGATGCTTTCAAACTGTGGTGCTGGAGAAGACTCTTGAGAGTCCCTTGGACTGCAAGGAGATCAAACCACTCCATCCTAAAGGAAATAAACCCTGGATATTCACTGGAAGGACTGATGCTGAAGCTGAAATTCCAAAACTTGGCCACCTGATGCAAAAAGCTGACTTATTAGAAAACACCCTGAAGCTAGAAAAGATTGAGGGCAACAGAAGGGGACAACAGAGAATGATTCGGTTGGATGGCATCCCTGACTTGATGTACATGAGTTTGAGCAAATTCTGGGAGATAGTGAAGGACAGGGAAGCCTGGCATGCTACAGTCCATGGGCTGGCAGTCAGACACAACTGAGTGGCTGCACAACAACGAAAGCACTTGGAAATATATGATGATAGGGACAACACTGTGGATTATGCCCTTCATCAGCGTCTATCACTTACCCAGCCACTCCCTCAAGCTGGCTGAATGCCCTATCGAGCACTAGGCTTACAGCTCATTGAGTTAACTTACATCCTCAAAGCTTTTAGAACAGATAATCACTTGCTTTCTGCAAAGAAAACTTGGAGATATTGCAGGTTCAGTTTCAGAACACCACAATGAAGTGAATATCACAATAAAGAGTCACATAAATTTCCTGGTTTCCCAGAGCATAAAGAAGTTAAGTTTATACCACACTGTAGCCTATCAAGTGTGTAATAACTTTATGACTGAAAAAAACAATGTGCAGACCTTAATTTAAAAATATTTTACTGCTAAACAATGTTAAACATCATCTGAGCCTTAAGTAAGTTATAGTAGTAATATTAAAGTTCACTGGTCACAGATCACCATAAAGAAGTAACGATAGTGAAAAACTTTGAAATATTGTGAGAATTAGCAAAATGTGACACAGAGACTTGGGGTGAGCAAATGTTGTTTTTAAAAAATGGCACCAATAGACTTACTTGATGTAGGGTTGTGACAAATATCCAATTTGTTAAAAAAAAATAAAAGTCAGTATCTGTGAAGTGCAGTAAAACTTGATGTAGGGTTGTGACAAATATCCAATTTGTTAAAAAAAAATAAAAGTCAGTATCTGTGAAGTGCAGATATGCCTATATTTCTTTTTACTTTTTTTTTAACTGAAGTATAGCTGATTTATAATGTTTAAAGTATACAGCAAAGTGATTAAGTTGTACATATATAAATATAGAGAGAGACAAATTATATATGTAGTTTTCAGATTTTTATCTATTACAGGTTATTACAAGATATTGAAAACAGTTGCTTGTGCTATAGAGTAGGTCCTGTTGTTTATATGTAGTAGTATGTATCTATTAATCCCAAATTCCTAGTTTATCCATCCCCCATATTCCTGTATTTCTAAAGCAATCAAGAAAAACAGGTGCCTTGAAAGTCAAAGTTTTGAGAAAGAACAATACTTATGATGTTTTTGCTGATTGAAAGTCGACTGGTAATCCAAAGCTCTAGAAAAAATACAAGGTTTATACCTGGTGGGGGGGGGGGGCGGTGTAGAACAGAGGACAATTCTCCAGCCCTGAAGCTGGAGGATGCATGTCTCTTGTTGCTATTCCTACCAGAGGAGTCAGCAGCTGCAACCAGGTCAGACCAAGAGGTAAACAAGTGGCCAGGTTTACATCTCCTACTGGGATCTCCTTGTGACATCACTGATAACCTTGACCAGAGAGCCTTAAACTGAAGGTCTCCCAAAACAGAAGCAGGAAGGTCAGCTCCACAGTGAAGGGCAAGGTCATCATGGAAAACAAGGTCATCATCACACAGGTTCCAAAGAGAACCCTTGTATTTCCCTTCTCTTCCCTCAGATCCCAACTTCAGTCCATCACTTGGCTCCACTTCAGTGTCTACCCCAAATCCAGCCATCTTACAATTTCCACTGCAGGGACATTAGTCTAAGCCATCAACAGTTGAGAAAGGACACACTGTAAGAGACTGCATTTGGAGACCTGAAAGACCATCAGTGTGGCTTTAGCTGTAAAGGAAGGAGGGGGAGCAGAGAGGGACAAAACTAGAAAGGTGGGCAAGGGTCGAGCTGTAAATTGTTTTGTAAAACTAAGTTAAGGACTTGTTGAACATATTGACAAAGAGGGAAAAATCTGCGGTTACATCATCAACTCAATGGACATGAGTTTGTGTAAACTCTGGGAGTTGGTGATGGACAGGGAGGCCTGGCGAGCTGCAGTCCATGGGGTCGCAAAGAGTGGGACACGACTGAGCATTTGAACTGAACTGAACTGACTGGTAAGTAAAACATTAAACAAATGGACATATTTTGATAATGGTAACAAAGATGATTGATTAAGGTGGTACTTGTGAACTAGACATTTACAACTATGGATCAAGTACTGATAGATAAAGATGTAGAACTAAGCAACTGACACGTCTGCCAAATGCTGTCCTTTTTTACTGTTTCCTTAACCAATCATACATTCCAAAGTGAAAGTATTAGTTACTCAGTTGTGTCCAACTCCTTGTGACCCCAAGGACTGTAGCCTACCAGGCTCTACTGTCCATGTGATTTTCCAGGCAAGAACACTGGAGTGGGTTGCCATTCCCTTCTTTAGGGAATCTTCCTGACCCAGGGATCAAATCCAGGTCTCCTGCTTTGCAGGCAGATTCTTTACCATCTGAGCTACCACAGAGGCTACATTCCAAAGTGACAGCATGTATAAGAATTAGGTAGTAACAGGAAGCTGCTTCCATGAATGCTGTAATACCAAAACCAAAAACTACATCTCCAGGCTACATTTAGAAGCAAAGAATTTATTCACATCAGAGATCAAGTCATCTTTCTGTTGCTGCCTCTAAACCTTGACTAAGGGTTTCAAAAGGGAAATTTCACAGCATTAATCATTCCTTGTATAAGAAGTATGCCTTTGGGGGGCAGTCTGCAAAATACAGTGCTGAGACCTGAGAATAACAAAGTGACAGGTAAAGAGTAGAAATAAAAGGTTACTTTTCCAATTAGCATTCAAGAACAAAAACAAAGAACTAAGGATGCTTGATGCTAAACAAAGTTGTTGGCATTTCAAAGTCACTGTCCTAGAATCTTGGAATGTCACCAGGTCCCTCACAAAACTCTGCAAGAGAGGCCTGCTTCCTACTGAGACATTTTAGTTCAGGTGACAAGACACTGCTTGGAGCCTAGAGTATCCCTTTGGTTGCAGATGCCCCACTTTTGTCGTTTGCTTCTCCAGAACTCACTCCTAAGTATGACCAGCTCGGAGGAGTGAGGCCACAGGCACAGCCACGAGGCTGACAGTCTGTTATCTACTCAGTGTCCCCACTGGTGATCCCACCTGACAATGCATGGGGAGTAGGGAAGGAGGTGATATTCCAGGAACTGCTCAAGAAGTCAAAATAGACAACTCCATTATCCCTGGACATAAGGAAGTTTGAGTATTACTGAACATTTATTACTGATTATTACCTGTTTAGTATATACTGACTGACTTATTTAGTATAGACCATTGAAATAAAAGTTGACTCTGCTGCCTCTTAAGCACTGTGCAGGTTCTCCTTATCTATTTACTTCATCTCTAATCAGCAACACTGGACACTTCAGGATCTTGTGACAGTAGTTAGCCTCTGTAAAGTGAATAATATTAGCTTGTTTCCACAGGCTGGGAATTGGCTTGGAAACATTTAATTCCTTAGGGCTTATTTGCAGCCAAAGATTTCTCTTTGAGGAATGTTTTTTCTTGTCATTTTATAAACCCACATCCTAAGATTTATGGAAATTCAACAACAGAGGGAAAAGAAAAAGAGAAAGAAGTTGAAAAAAGAGAGAAAAGGGGAAGGGAGGGAAGAAGCAGGAAAACAAAGCTAAGGAAGGAAATACTAGTTTCTGAGGAAGAAAGAACAAATCAAAATTACAGGAAAGATACTAGACAGATACCCAAACACCAAAGATTAGAGCTTCTCTGTGTGCTGAGTCCAGATCTACTATGGAAGAGACTTGCTAGTTGTTGATCTACAGTCTCTCAGCACTGACTTAACTTTCTTTCTAAACTCTTGTGATGAAAAGGCTGGCTCTTTGCAAATCACACTTCAGAAACACTTTGCCCTGACAGCTTATTTGGTAAAGAATCCACCTGAAATGCAGGAGACCTCAGTTTGATTCCTGGGTCGGGAAGATCCCCTGGAGAGGGATAGGCTACCCGTTCCAGGATTCTTGGGCTTCCCTTGTGGCTCAGCTGGAAAGAATCGGCCTTCAATGCAGAAGACCTAGGTTCGATCCTGGGTTGGGAAAATCCCCTGGAGAAGGGAAAGGCTACTCCCTCCAGTATTCTGACCTAGAGAAGTCTATAGACTGTATAGTCCTTGGGGTCACAAAGAGTTCACTTTCACTTTTGGCCAGCTGGCTCTTTGTTAGATCCTACCAGTAGGGAGCACTAGAGGGACTCACAGAGCAAACAGACGGCCTATATCTGCTAATCCTGCAGCATCACCTCAGCAGTGGAATCTGACTCAAGATTCCAGGTTCCATTAGCATGAACCAGCCCCATCCTACTCCCTCACAAATATCACCAGCACCTGGGCAGTGACTGCTCCATGGAGGTCTGAGAACCGACTCTTTAGGGCCTCTCCTCTTGAGTTCTTGGGTCTGGAGATTTGTCTTAGGACACAGTAGCTGCCTGCTAAAATTATTAACCCAGTGTTTTTAACATTTCTAGCCCTCCAATTGTTATGTGACGTATTTCCTCTATTAAGTGCTTTCTGTGAAAATACTTTGTTTTTCTCACCAGGCCCTTTGTTCTCATGGAATTCCCTCTGACAGCAACAGCTAAGAAATTCTTCAGCTTTAGCCAACAGCCTCCTGGTAATCTAAATAAAAGGCTATTAAAAAAAAAAAATCTGCCATGCCATGTGGCTTGTGGGATCTTAGTTCTCCAACCAGGGATCCTTGGACCTTGGCAGTGAGAACGTGAAGTCCTGATCACTGGAGAGCCAGGGAATTCCCAAAGATCCCAGTTTTTTATTATGGTAATCTAAAAATAATGAAACAACTGTGGCATAGTAAAAACGACCATGTTCTACTACTCTGAAATATGGAGACTTATCTTGGATTTGGAATATTTCCATGTTTTGCCATCTTTAAGAAAACTGACAGTGTAAAAAAACTTTAATATGAAAATATGAAATTATTGGATATATTATTTAATAGCACATTCTGAAGGTATAATTAAGTACACAGGTTATTGTTGGGAATGGAGAAAAAATAAGAGAAAGTTAACTTATTAGAGGTTCCTATAAAGTTTTACAAGGAAGGATATATTGTAAAATTGAACGAAAATGGAAATAACTGAAATTCTACAGGTAAGGCTCTTACCATTATCTTGTCACTGTCAATAATGGTGCTCAATCTGTGTGTGATGGTTACCACAGTGCACTGGGCAAATTTCTCATGAATTGCTTTTTTAATTAATTCATCAGTTCTGGAATCAAAGAAGTTCAGTTTAGTTAGTAAAGACAGGAAAAGCAGACTTAAGACTTAAAGTATCATATATAATAATGATGTTTTTTTAATCCATGCTTTATGACTTAATCTTGTTTCTGAAAAACTAAGTATAAAAAGTCTACTTACAAATTTACCATTTTCCATAAAGCAATGGGAAATATTCTTCCCTTGAAAGCTTGAAATTATCAGAAGCTACATTTAGGAATTTTGCTTTCCTAGGAAGTCTCATAACAATATTAATACCATATAACATGCTTTAGTTTCTTTCTTTGTTTTCTAGAATTAATCTTATCAAGAGATTTCTTTGGGACAAAGAGAACACTTGAAAACATTTTTAAGCATCATCAAGCATTTTCCATTTACCACATTTAAAATTCAGATTCCAGGTTTCATGGACCTCAGCCCCTTACCTTGGATCCACATTCGATGTGGCTTTGTCAATAATCAATATCTGATTTGTCTTGAGAATAACCCTGGCAAGACACACCAGTTGTCTCTGTCCAACACTCAAATTTGATCCTGTTTCTGCTAAGGCAGTGTCCATTTTACCAGGAAGACTTTCGATTGTTTCTTTAAGTTGTACCTGTGGATACAGAAAGAAGAACATTTTCCTACACGAATTTCTGCTGAAGGAGATAAGCCTCATATGTTAGAGTTTTGACATTCTCAGGACTTCTTGTGTGTGTTACATGTACAGCTACCTGATGGGGAGAGCTCCTTCCAAGGAGCATTCACTGAGAAAGATGGTGGAGTCAACTCAGGGCATAAAGATATGAGTCCCCTATCCCTACCCTAGGACATCCACCAGAAACCCCACCAGGGATTGGTTAAGGAAGTCTCTCAAGAAATGAAGCTAATTCTCCCAATCTGATCTAAACAGAAAAGTTAAAAGGATCTTTACAGTTTTCCCAAAGTATATTTTGCCTAGATCTTAGTACACTAAAGGAAATTTTTTTTAACAAAATAATTTTAGGAAGTATGGTTGTCTAAAGATATAATCTTATCAGTACTTTACCATTTTGGAAGATCTAAAGGTTTAAAAAAATACAAATTCAAACAATGGCAAACTGTACCTCATATATTATTAAACTTGGAGCCTACTTTGGCTTTGGTTCCTTCCAAAATTTAACCCCATATCTGTTTTTCCAGTCAACTGGATTTTCTTCAATGTCATAAATGTTTTACAGTGAGAAAACTCAGGAAAAAACAAGACAGAACATAACATCTTATTTCCCCCAGACCATGGGTATGGGTGGTGTTTATATTAATCTACTCTTAAAAAATTGCAATCGTTCTGTATAATAGGCTCCAGTTTCAGAGAAACAGACATAGAGAACAGACCTATGGACATGGGGGGAGGGGAAGAAGGAGAAGGGGAGATGTATGAAGAGAGTAACATGGAAATTTTCAATACCATATGTAAAATAGATAACTAATGGGAATTTGCTGTATGACTCAGGGAACTCAAACAGGGGCTCTATAACAGGCTAAAGGATGGGTTGGGGAGGGAGATGGGAGAGAGGTTCGGGAGGGAGGGGACATGAGTGTACCTATGGCTGATTCTTGTTGAATGACAGAAAACCACAAAATTCTGTAAAGCAATTATCCTTCAAAAAAATTTTAATTATAATCATAAGATTAAATAAAATAAACTTTTAACTCCCAGAGATAATCTGAAAGTCACTGGTTGTTAGGAGTCATTTCAATGAATATTTGTTTTGGAGAAATATTATGGAATAAGAACCAAACCCATACTATGTTTGAAGTTAAAGAACAAAAAGTACATATACTTCAGATTAAGAGACCAACAGATTTATGAGTGATGGCTAATGAGCAGGGAAACAGAATTACAGTGTCAAATAACAAAACACTAGGGGTGAAAGGGCAACATTTTTATGGTATCCTAAATGCTGGAGTATTTCTACAAATATGATCCTGAATTATACTCCTGATGGAGTTCAAGCTCAGAAAGAGGGACTTCTGATTTAGGATTAAGTATGGTACTGATATTTACAGAATCTAAAGGGTAAGATTTGGATTGTGATGCAAGTGCTTGTAGTGAAAATTATAAAATGGAAGATGTCAGCTTAGTCACCTCCTTTCCTCCATTACAAGGAAGAGGACTTAGTGTTCTATCTGTGAAACAAATTCATACATCTGCACCCAGTGATGGGACTAATCAAAGGTGTGACAGCGGCTTTTATCACTTTTCCTTCTGAGCTGACATTAGTAATCTTTGTACATCAAGTTGGTCTTTCATAAGACTGATGTCTTAACTTTAAAGAAATAATCTCACACTTGCTCTCAATTTGGATGATATCTCATCACTAAGCTGTTTTTTGTTTGTTTGTTTGTTTTGTTTTTTTACTTTCCTTCAGGTTTTCCACTTTGGCCTACAAGGACTGAGGCTTTTGTGAGGTGAAAATGTCTTCCAGTAAACACTGCTTTCTGAGACTGTAAAAAAGAGACTAACACGAAGATGAAATAATAAAGGTATGTACTTGCTAACATCTTCAGAGTATAAAATGAATCAGTATGTGTAGAGTTTGTAGTGGTTGATACAAAGAAATCAACAGATATTGCCCATTATTAATAATGCTGTCAGCTTGCCTCTCTTCATGTTCTGCTTTATTTTCCTCTTCACATGCATCAGCACTGAGAATTTATTAAACGTGCATTGACTGGTTTTCCATCTTTTCCACAAGAGTTTAAGCTAAATGGTAGAGACTTTATCAATTTTGATGACTGTGATGATCCTAGAATCTGCAACTATGCCTGTCTAAAGGTCTCTCAATAAATATTTGTTGGATGTATGAATGAAGCTATAAGTGCATCTTCCCTTGTGACATCTGTTCCTATAAATTAGGAAACAAATCCATACAGATAATTTATATATAATACTATTTTCTTACTAAATGGAAGTGTAAAAAAAATATATTCTTCTAACAATTAACTGGCTTCAAGATACCACAACATCATAATGTAAACTGTGGAAGGCATTTTAAAAGGTGTAATTTAAGGAAAACAGAGAGAATAATACTATTGGGAAGGGAGGTGGGAGGGGGGTTCATGTTTGGGAACGCATGTAAGAATTAAAGATTTTAAAATTTAAAAAATAAAAAACTTTAAAAAAATGAAAATATATATCTCAGTATAAAATGCTTGAGATTCTTTTTGAGCTTGGGAAAGTAATAAGCTACAGCAAAACTGAAAGTAATAATCTGAATTTATAAGACAACCATTTCTATTATCATGATTTCAGAGTAACCTACTATATATACTGTATCTACTAGCCAGTTGCCAATGCCCCTCACAGGAGATTGTAAGATGTCAGATGGTCTCCATAATTTGTAGAACCTTCCTAGTTTTCAAAAAGAAAGGCTGGTGTGGGTTGGAAGAGACACTGAAATGCAATCAACAGATGGAGAAGAGCTTTTACTAGAGTAGGACCAGCAGTAAAGGAAGTAAAGGGGGAGCCCATTCACCTAAATACAAGGTCCGGAAAATGGATGTGTGAGCTGTCTCTACAGCCAGGATTGAATCATGTGATTCCTGATGCACAGGCTGCTGACACCCAGATTTCTATATCTTGGTTTCCTGTGTGACGAGACACACTTGTGTCCTAACAGAGATACTATCAACGTCAAACATAACTGGGTTATTTCTTCACAGTTTTCATAAGGCATGCCATCTTTAGTTGTCTACTCCAGGATCAAAGCTGTTTTCTTTTTTTAACAGAAGCAACATACCACTGATTATTTTCAAGAGTTCTTGGTGTTTTGTTTTTTTTTTTTAACTAGAGGATAATTGTTTTATAATGTTGCAGTGGTCTCTGTGATACATCAACGTGAATAAGTCACTATTTTAATTATATATGTATGTATATTAAGTATATATATATACATATATATATACATATATACATATATATATATATATATATATTCCCTTCTTTTCCAGAGTTTTATTTACCACGATTCCTTAACATTTGAGAGAGAAAGTGCTTCATCTTCAGGCACTACTCATGTTGTATTGGTAGAGCTGCCCTTGCTTTTTAGGTGTCCCAATTGGCATTAATTTCTGATGAACTTTCCTCAATTTACAGTAAGCTATTTATCATTACATGAAAAAATTTATTTTCAGAATACCTTGAAGAAAATAACTAAGATGAGATGGGCAGCATTTCATACAACTGTCTCCCTTCTGAATATCCAAATCAGTCAAAGGAGAAGGAGTAGACAGAACTAAAGATTTAAAAATAAATTTAAAAGCTTCTTTTACTTTTAACTGAAGTTCTTAAAGAAGAAAACGTGGTGGTGCCTTCCTACTCTCAGGAAGACTCTGAGTTAGGGTTCACATTTTCCATTTGTTTGGTGTCACTTATATACCTATAACTGGGGGGTGTTAATCTGTTGAGGTCCTTTAATGGACCAGGACCTGGTGGTCTGGAGGTGACAATAAGAAAGTGAAAGAAAGAAAGAGGTTGATACTCCCTGGTTTACGCAGAAAACCAATAAAGTCTCTCACAAAGGCACCGGGCGCCCTCTCCAGGGCGGGTGAAGGCACAGGGTGCCTTCTCAAGAGAGTCTTAGAAGCCCGGGCATGAAAGTGAGCAACGCGGGTCTCTGAGCTCCAAGGAATCAGCTGAAGAGAGAGAGAGAGGAAGAAAGAAAGACACGGGGACCCAAGCTCTGATGGAGCAAAGGTGCTTTAATGATTTTTCTGTGAGTATATATAGGTTGTAGTACAAGAAGTTCTTTTGTCAATGATAAAGATCAGAAAACCAGTACAGTAACCATTACCAAGGGAACAAGAGATGATGATTATCACAAGCTCAGGAGACAATCCATAATTCAAGAAAGGGGATCGAGTCTAAGCAGTTTTGTTGTAAAGATAATGTTTACTAAAAGAGATTCAAGCCTGTCTCACACAATGACCCCAGTTCCTGGGAGCAGCATGCAGTTCCGCTTAAAAGAAAACAAAGGACTTGTGAGAAATAGCATATAGGAATCCTCCTGTTAAACACCCCCTGACATTAATCCATCTAAAAATTGATCTCTTTGCTTGAGTTATACTTCTTAGACTGACAAATCATCTCATTACTCTGTTACTATAGGAAGCATTTCTTTATGACATTTGCATGTTTATCAATGAAAGATTTAGTAGATATTCTAAAAGTTAGAATATCAAATAAAAGTCATAAAGGGACAATTCCTAGAGAAATACAATGATGGGATGATTCTTCCCTGAGATACCCCTAAAGTAACAGGACCACTTCTGGAAGTGGCATATGGAAACCACACACTTCACTTTATGAAATAAACTCATGTTTATTTCTATTTACAGAAATTTCCAAATGTACTTTATTTAAAAGTAGATCTTAGTATTATTTACCACTTCTAGCACTTCATCATTATTAGAATGCAGAGGCTACTACATTTTATTTTGATTTTGGCTCCTACAGATGAATTAAATATAAGTTAGAGCCAAGTTCTAAGATAGCTTTTCAAAGGATTTATCTCCCAATTAATGTTTCTTCACTGTCCATGGAACAATGTGTTCTAAAATTCTATAATAATTTTACTACTGGAGGTTCTGTGAAGAGAGAGCTAAGGCTTGGAAACAAATTGGAAAATAAGCTACCAATACTTTTAGTGTTTTGAAAGGTGTGCACTAATTTCATCATTAAATCTTTCCTCTGAGTCCAGTAGAAGTGGATCCTCCCATCTTTCTTTACACTTGACGGTTAACTGCTCTACCTCTTCTCTTCTAGAATTTCACTGCAGAAAGACTCACTGACTTAAATGAAATCAGAGGTCCACTGCTTCTCAAGTAGGGGGTGAAGCAATCGACCTGATTTAAGAGCATAAAATCCTCACAGTTGCTAGAAAGCAGGGTGGGTGTATAAAGGCTCACTGCTGACATCCTTCAGAAAGCAGAAATATTGGCAGGAGATTGTCAGACCTTCAAGTTGGCTTGCTCACAGTCAAATTCATCTGTGTATTACAGATTTGAGAGCTACCCCTGAAAAGGTGACACTAAATGACAAAAAGTACCAATTCAGAACAACAACACTGTGCCATTGGGATTTGTGTGACTAAAACAAGAAACATTTTTGTTTTGAGAGAAATAAGCCATGCTTCTCTGAACTGAAGAGATCAATCAAACATTAAGTATTTATTAAGTGCTTACTGTTTTAAGAGCAGAAGACTGAGCTAAGTCCTATGATGGTTTAAAATCTGTCTATAGTTTAGGCGTGGAGATACATTTTCTGCCAAAAGTAGCTTAGAATCAATTTATAACCTGAGGCAAATGCACAAAATATTTTATATTAAAATATACCAACAAACAACACCTTAACACTCAAAATCCATCTCATGAAATGGTGAGGAGATTCAAAGAAGTAATCCAAAGGGAAATAACACTACACAAGTAGAACATCTTCTAGAAATGAACTTAAAACTATAAAAACGTCACAAAAGCTCCAGGGTTCTGTTACTTGCATTTACTCTGCAGGATTAAAATAGCAGTCAATACATAATTATTATCACATTCCAACTGTATAATTTACCCTTATAAACATTTATGAAACATCACACTATTTTAGTAGTATGATCTCATTTATCTTTCAGTTAGTAATGGAAAGCTATTATTGTCTTTACTTAATAGATGTTCCTTAATACCTGAGGAATAAAATGAATATTACAGGGTAATTAGGGTAATAAATTCACTAGGTAACTAATAGAATTTGAACCCATAATTTAAAAATCTAGTTTAGTGCTCTGCTATAGTCAAAGCTATGGTCTTCCCAGTGGTCATGTATGGTTGTGAGAGCTGGACTGTAAGGAAAGTAGAGCACCAAAGAATCGATGCCTTCAAACTGTGGTACTAGAGAAGACTCCTTGGACAGCAAGGAGATCAAACCAGTCAATCTTAAGGGAAATCAACACTGAATACTTATTGGAAGCACTGATGCTGAAGATGAAGCTCCAGTATTTTGGGCACCTGATGCAAACAGCCAACTCACTGGAAAAGTCCCTGATGCTGGGAAAGATTGAGAGCAGAAGAGGGCATCAGAGGATGAAATGGCTGGATGGCATAATTGATGCAATGGACATGAACTTGGACAAACTTTGGAAGATAGTGAAGGACAGGGAGGCCTAGCGTGCTGCAGTCCATGAATTCCCAAAGAGTCAAACACAGCTGTGGAACTGAACACAACACAACACAAAGACAAGGTAATATGTCTAGTTGCTTTGGATTCTAGGGGAAAAGCTACAGTGGAAATATGAGGCATTATATTCTTGCTTTTCATTAAAATCAATACACAGGTCATCAATGTTCTGCTAGGAGGTAAACAAAGTCAGTTACATGGATAAGCTCCCCTTTATTCCCTGCAGTGTTATAAATGTACACACACATATACTGATGCTAACAAACTAATAACACTTAATAAATTACCTCTTCTAAGGCATTCCACAGTTCCTTCTCTGTATGTTCATTAAAAGGATCCAGATTTTTCCTCATTGTTCCCGTGAATAAAACAGGTTCCTAAATAACCCAAAATAGTAAATGTTATCAGTCAACTTTATCCATTTTATTCCAGTACTTACAGAATTAAAATGAACAAAAACAAAATTCACTGTAATCTTTAATAATAAGGTTGTAAATGCCTGTTTACAAAAACAGTATCTCTAAAATAATTTTCAGTTGTATAAACTGTGCTACAAAATATCCTCTGGACCATTGAACACTAACAAAAGAAAGTGCTGAGTTGTGTCACCTTAAGAAAAACCTGAAGAACAGAAAGGAAGATTTGATTTTTTCAATGCTGCACTGGTAATACCTACTTAATTAAAAAAATGGGGATATAATTGTTTGAGAAATTTTATACCAACAGCACTAGATAAATTGTCAATTCTGGTGTGATACTATGAAATACCAAGAGCATGATTAGTTGAGGTTTGAAAGGGTTAATAATCAGGCGGGTATGGAGGTCAGGGTCTCCAAAGATGGGGAGAAGGCAAGAAGGCACATTCCTTGGCATAGCAGGAGGTTTCTCAATTCCTGTGTTGCTATTGGGACTATCTGAAACTAACTTTTTCAAACCTCCAGCTAATATCTGCTCAGCAAAACAGTATATCTTGCTCAAGGAAATATCCTGTCTTAAGCTATGTTAATGAAACAATCTATCTTTCTTAGAAACCTGTTTTTCTTTAAAAACTAATGTCAGCTGCTTTACAGATACAACTTTTCTCACCCAGAGATACTTCAGTGGGAGACTGCACCCCTCCTGCAGATGCTCTCTCAGGATGTATGTTATGGGAGAGGAGCCTGGTGCAGTTCTATCAGCCAGCCTTGTGTTTCTTTTATCTATGATTAGCATCTCACTAGCTGGAATCAAGATTGTCAGGAGAAATATCAATAACCTCAGATATGCAGATGACACCACCCTTATGGCAGAAAGTGAAGAAGAACTAAAAAGCCTCTTGATGAAAGTGAAAGAGGAGAGTGAAAAAGTTGGCTTAAAGATCAACATTCAGAAAATGAAGATCATGGCATCTGGTCCCATCACTTCATGGGAAATAGCTGGGGAAACAGTAGAAACAGTGTCAGACTTTATCTTTCTGGGCTCCAAAATCACTGCAGATGGTGATTGCAGCCATGAAATTAAAAGACGCTTACTCCTTTGAAGAAAAGTTATGAGCAATCTAGATAGCATATTCAAAAGCAGACATTGCTTTGCCGACTAAGGTCCATCTAGTCAAGGCTATTGTTTTTCCAATAGTCATGCATGGATATTGAGAGTTGGACTGTGAAGAAGGCTGAGCACTGAAGAATTGATGCTTTTGAACTGTTGTATTAGAGAAGACTCTTGAGAGTCCCTTGGACTGCAGGAGATCCAACCAGTCCATTCTGAAGATCAGCCCTGGGATTTCTTTGGAAGGATTGATGCTAAAGCTGAAACTCCAGTACTTTGGACACCTCATGTGAAGAGTTGACTCATTGGAAAAGTCTCTGATGCTGGGAGGGATTGGGGGCAGGAGGAGAAGAGTACGACAGAGGATGAGATGCCTGGATGGCATCACCAACTCAGTGGACGTGAGTCTGAGTGAACTTCGGGAGTTGGTGATGGATAGGTAGGCCTGGCGTGCTGCGATTCATGGGGTCGCAAAGAGTCGGACAAAACTTAGCAACTGAACTGGACTGAACTGAACAATATATAATGCCTTGCTGAAGACTAACAAGGGGGTACTTACTCTCCTAGGCCTGCCCTTCCAGCGCCTTTAGCTAGAAGCTTTCTCTATCCCTGTTATGTTAAGAAAAACTTTGCTACACAAAAGCTCTGAGTGGTCAAAAGTGGTCATCGTTGGCCCTAGATTGAAATTCTTTCCTCTGGAGACCAGGAATACTGGCACCGTTCACAGCTCACAGCCATAACCTTTTAGATTTGTGCCTCAAAGCAGAACATTTAAATAGTTTCACATTGGCACTGAAGAATAAAGATCAGGCTATTTTCTCTACTGGTAAAACAATCTTTAGACCATTTCTGTCCTTTATCGAGTCCATCTTTGCATGAAATGTTCCCTGTTATCTCTAGTTTTCTTGAAGAGATCTCTAGTCTTTCCCATTCTGTTCTGTTCCTCTATTTCTTTGCATTGATAGCTGAAGAAGGCTTTCTTATCTCTTCTTGCTATTCTTTGGAACTCTGCACTTAGATGCTTATATGTTTCCTTTTCTCCTTTGCTTTTTGCCTCTCTTCTTTTCACAGCTATTTGTAAGGCCTCCCCAGACAGCCATTTTGCTTTTTTACATTTCTTTTCCATGGGGATGGTCTTGATCCCTGTCTCCCGTACAATGTTATGAACCTCATTCCATAGTTCATCAGGCACTCTATCTATCAGATCTAGGCCCTTAAATATATTTCTCACTTCCACTGTATGATCATAAGGGATTTGATTCAGGTCCTACCTGAATGGTCTAGCGATTTTCCCTACTTTCTTCAATTTAAGTCTGAATTTGGTAATAAGGAGTTTATGATCTGAGCCACAGTCAGCTCCCGGTCTTGTTTTTGTTGACTGTATAGAGCTTCTCCATCTTTGGCTGCAAAGAATATAGTCAATCTGATTTCGGTGTTGACCATCTGGTGATGTCCATGTGTAGAGTCTTCTCTTGTGTTGTTGGAAGAGGGTGTTTGCTATCACCAGTGCAGTTTCTTGGCAAAACTCTATTAGTCTTTGCCCTGCTTCATTCCACATTCCAAGGCCAAATTTGCCTGTTAATCCAGGTGTTTCTTGACTTCCTACTTTGTCATTCCAGTCCCCTATAATGAAAAGGACATATTTTTTCGGTGTTAGTTCTAAAAGGTCTTGTAGGTCTTCATAAACCATTCAACTTCAGTTTCTTCAGCGTTACTCATTGGGGCATAGACTTGGATAACTGTGATATTGAATGGTTTGCCATGGAGATGAACAGAGATCACTCTGTCGTTTTTGAGATTGCATCCAAGTACTGCATTTCGGACTCTTTTGTTGACCACAATGGCTACTCCATTTCTTCTGAGGGATTCCTGCCTGCAGTAGTAGATGTATTGGTCATCTGAGTTAAATTCACCCATTCCAGTCCATTTTAGTTCACTGATTCCTAGAATGTTGATGTTCACCCTTGCCATCTCTTGTTTGACCACTTCCAATTTACCTTGATTCATGGACCTGACATTCCAGGTTCCTATGCAATATTGCTCTTTACAGCATCGGATCTTGCTTCTGTCACCAGTCATATCCACAGCTGGGTATTGTTTTTGCTTTGGCTCCATCCCTTCACTCTTTCTGGAGTTATTTCTCCAGTGATCTTCAGTAGCATACTGGGCAACTAATGACCTGGGGAGATCCTCTTTTGGTATCCTATCATTTGGCCTTTTTCTACTGTTCATGGGGTTCTCAAGGCAAGAATACTGAAGTGGCTTGCCATTCCCTTCTCCAGTGGACCACATTATTTCATGCAAAGATGGGCTCTATAAAGGACAGAAATGGTCTGGATCTAACAGGAGCAGAAGATATTAAGAAGAGGTGGCAAGAATACACAGAAGAACTGTACAAAAAAAGATCTTCACGACCCAGATAATCATGATGATGTGATCACTAATCTAGAGCCATACATCTTGGAATGTGAAGTCAAGTGGGCCTTAGAAAGCATCACTATGAACAAAGCTAGTGGAGGTGATGGAATTCCAGTTGAGCTATTTCAAATCCTGAAAGATGATGCTGTGAAAGTGCTGCACTCAATATGCCAGCAAATTTGGAAAACTCAGCAGTGGCCACAGGACTGGAAAAGGTCAGTTTTCATTCCAATTCCAAAGAAAGGCAATGCCAAAGAATGCTCAAACTACCACACAATTGCACTCATCTTACATGCTAATAAAGTAATGCTCAAAATTCTCCAAGCCAGGCTTCAGAAATACGTGAACCGTGAACTCCTTGATGTTCAAGCTGGTTTTAGAAAAGGCAGAGGAACCAGAGATAAAATTGCCAATATCTGCTGGATCATGGAAAAAGCAAGAGAGTTCCAGAAAAACATCTATTTCTGCTTTATTGACTATGCCAAAGCCTT
>SJYO01048061.1:8624547-8672721 GCA_006410555.1 Capra ibex | reverse complement strand
GCAGGTCAGGAAGCAACAGTTAGAACTAGACATGGAACAACAGACTGGTTCCAAATAGGAAAAGGAGTATGTCAAGGCTGTATATTGTCACCCTGCTAATTTAACTTCTATGCAGAATACATCATGAGAAACGCTGGACTGGAAGAAACACAAGCTGGAATCAAGATTGCTGGGAGAAATATCAATAACCTCAGATATGCAGATGACATCACCCTTATGGCAGAAAGTGAAGAAGAACTAAAAAGCCTCTTGATGAAAGTGAAAGAGGAGAGTGAAAAAGTTGGCTTAAAGCTCAACATTCAGAAAATGAAGATCATGGCATCTGTTCCCATCACTTCATGGGAAATAGCTGGGGAAGCAGTTGATACAGTGTCAGACTTTATTTTTGGGGGCTCCAAAATCACTGCAGATGGTGACTGCAGCCATGAAATTAAGAGACACTTACTCCTTGGAAGAAAAGTTATGACCAACCTAGATAGTATATTCAAAAGCAGAGACATTACTTTGCTGCCTAAGGTCCATCTAGTCAAGGCTATGGTTTTTCCTGTGGTCATGTATGGATGTGAGAGTTGGACTGTGAAGAAGGCTGAGCACTGAAGAATTGATGCTTTTGAACTGTGGTGTTGGAGAAGACTCCTGAGAGTCCCTTGGACTGCAAAGAGATCCAACCTGTCCATTCTGAAGGAGATCGACCCTGGGATTTCTTTGAAGGGAATGATGCTAAAGCTGAAACTCCAGTACTTTGGACACCTCATGTGAAGAGTTGACTCATTGGAAAAGACTCTGATGCTGGGAGGGATTGGGGGCAGTAGGCGAAGGGGACAACCCAGGATGAGATGGCTGGATGGCATCACGGACTCAATGGACGTGAGTCTGAGTTAACTCCAGGAGATGGTGATGGACAAGGAGGCCTGGCATGCTGTGATTCATGGGGTCGCAAAGAGTCAGACACGACTGAGCGACTGAACTGAACTGAAAACAGTCTTCCCAGGATCTGGAATCTTTGCACATCTGTGAATGAAACACCTCCACACATGCAAAAAGAATGTCAATTACTGGGGCCTAAGGCTTCTCTTTGGAGAAGGCAATGGCACCCCACTCAAGTACTCTTGCCTGGAAAATCCCATGGATGGGGGAGCCTGGTGGGCTGCCATCTATGGGGTCATACAGAGTCAGACACGACTGAGTGCCTTCACTTTCATTTTTCACTTTCATGCATTGGAGAAGGAAGTGGAAACCCATTCCAGTGTTCTTGCCTGGAGAATCCCAGGGACAGGGGAGCCTGGTGGGCTGCCGTCTATGGGGTCGCAGAGAGTCAGACACGACGGAAGCGACTTAGCAGCAACAGTAGCAAGTCTTCTCTTAGGGCCGAAGAATTGATGCTTTTGAACTGTGGTGTTGAAGAAGACTCTTGAGAGTCCTTTGGACTGTAAGGAGATCAAACCAGTCCATCCTAAGGTAAATCGGTTCTGAATGTTCACTGGAAGTACCGATGCTGAATCTGAAACCAATACTTTGGCCACCTGATGTGAAGAACTCCTTGCTAAAGCCCTGATGCTGGGAAAGATTGAAGGCAAGACGAGAAGGAGATGACAGAGGATGAGATGGTTGGATGGCATCACCAGCTTGATGGACATGAGTTTGAGCAAGCTTTGGGAGCTGGTGATGGACAGGGAAGCCTGGTGTGCTGTAGTCCATGGGGTCTCAAAGAGGCAGACACAACTGAGCAACTGAACTTAACTGAAGGCTCCTCTGTCCATGTAGAGATCATCTTTGAGTCTATATCAGCTGGTCCCTATTTCTCTCACCTATGTGTCAAATGACCTGCCTCACAGAACCTCATTACTAACTGCAAGGTCAGGATGACCTGAAACTTATTGTGACCTGTGTCATAATAAAATTATTTTAATGTAAATAGTTCTTCCTATTCATCTACTTTATGAGAAGCCACAAGAAAATCACTCTGGAAATAAAATATCTTTCTGGGTTTCAGGAGAGAATCTTATACATAAGCTAATGTAAGCCACTTAAGTTTTCTTCTGGAAGGCTCTAATAAGCCAGGCCAAAAAATATGAGCAACAGAGAAGAGTGCAATTGGCTCCTTTCAGTGAACGGCACAGAACAAGCGGGTGTGGGAACAAGAGGAAATCTGACTCTTCCAAAAGTGCCTGGAATTGCTCACAATCACCAGCCTCAAATTGCACTGTTCCTCCTAACTTCGTAAAAGCCTGAGAAGAAACATAAGGAAGACAGACTTTTCTTTTCCCCAGCCATGAATAAGAATGACACTCAGCCTCCTCTACCTTCCTTCCCTGCTGTCTTTGTTTCAAGCCTGGTGAGAGAGAAATGGATGCAGAAAACACACGATGTGCCACCAAAAACGGAGAAGGCAATGGCACCCCACTCCAGTACTCATGCCTGGAAAATCCCATGGGCGGAGGAGCCTGGTAGGCTGTAGTCCATGGGGTTGCTAAGAGTCAGACATGACGGGAGCGACTTCACTTTCTCTTTTCACCTTCATGCATTGGAGAAGGAAATGGCAACCCACTCCAGTGTTGTTGCCTGGAGAATCCCTGGCGGGCTGCCGTCTATGGGGTCGCACAGAGTCAGACACGACTGAGGTGACTTAGCAGCAGCAGCCACCAAAAAAGGATGTATCCCTAAGCGAAATCTAAGATTAAAAAGACATTTAACTTTAAACTTCATTTGCAGAAGGTTGATTAAGTGGCTGATATACCCCAAAAAGCAATGAAAATCAGTGGCCATGTGACATCTCAAAATTAGTGACTCGAACTGAAAAATCCTGAGACCCAAATTTAAGGTCTCCTTAAAACTTGAATTTAGGGTCAAATTATAAACAACCATCTAAGCATGCTAAGAGTTCCTGATCAGAGGAATACCATTCTGCCTCAGATTAAAAAAAAAAAAAAAAAAACAAGTTGTTACTCTTTATAATTTTCAACTCTAAGATTCTAACAAGCCAGATGATTTATCTTCTTTTAGCTACTTCCATGAGGTTTACACAAATGACATGGCCAAGCAAGGGGAGGCTGGTGCTCAATATTCATCTGTCTTCTCTGACTCTCCTCTGCTTTCTCCCAGGAACCTAAACTATGGACAGGATTCTGCTCTGGGTTCAAGAGGAGATACTCTTTGAGAACTAGTGTTTGAGGAGATAAAAGGACTGAAAGAGGTCACCTAAAGGAACCAGCTTTGAGCCCAATCAGGAGAAGAGAGACCAAGCCTTTTTGCTTATAACTACAAGAATGTTTCTTTGCCCATCATAGCTTATGTGATCTGAACATTTTTTCCTTCAGGCTCCTTTCAAAGGGCAAATTCACATCCCATAAGAGGTCTAGTGTTTGATAAAGTGCCATCTGGTTTTCAAAGTACACACTAGAGAGGTGTACTTTGAACTGTGGTGTTGGAGAAGACTCTTGAGAGTCCTTTGGACTGCAAGGAGATCAAACCAGTCCATCCTAAGGGAAATCAGTCCTGAATGTTCATTGAAAGGACTGATGCTGAAGCTGAAACTAATACTTTAGCCACCTGATGCGAAGAACTCCTTGGAAAAAATGTAAAGACACCTTTACACCTTTACTCTCTAGGGAAGCCCTGGAAAGGTGTTACCTAAGCTAATATATGAAAAATATTAAATTGCTTTGTTTTAAAAGGTTGGTTGCTCAGTGGTAAGAAATCCACCTTCCAATGCAGGAGAGCATTTGATCCCTGGGTTGGGAAGATCCCCTGGAGAAGGAAATGGCAGTATTCTTCCTTGGGAAATCTCATGGACAGAGGAGTCTGGCCCGCTACAGCCCGTGGGGTCACAAAGAGCTGGACATGACTGAGTGACTGAACAACAACAACAACACATTAACACATTTGTTGGTTCAAGAGAATAGGCATAAAAACCTCACTCAAAGTTCAATCAGGGGGACTTCCCTGGTAGTCCAGTGGTTAAGACTTCACCTTCCAATGCAGGGGTTGCAGGTTTGATCCCTGGTAAGGATGCTAAGATTCCATCTGCCCTGTTGCCAAAAACAGGAACATAAAGCAGAAACAATATAGCAACAAATTTAATAAAGATTTTTAAAAAGTTCAATTAGGGTCTAGTTTGTAATCAGGGTCTATTTTATAATCAGATCTACTTTGTAATCAGGGTCTCTCTCTATTTTCACCTCCCTCACCTCTTTAGGAAACTCCTTGAGGCAGACAAAAGCTCATTAAAGACTGCTGCTGCTGCTGCTGCTAAGTCGCTTCAGTTGTTTCTGACTCTGTGCGACCCCAGAGATGGCAGCCCACCAGGCTCCCCCATCCCTGGGATTCTCCAGGCAAGAACACTGGACTGGGTTGCCATTTCCTTCCCCAATGCATGAGAGTGAAAAGTGAAAGTGAAGTCGCTCAGTCATGTCTGACTAGGAGACTAAAATTGGATTCTTTGCAGCAGAGGGAGTCCCTCACTTCTGAGCCCCTGACCAACATCTGCAGCTGCTTCATGCTGAGCTTTAAACAGAGCCCCTAGACACTCTGTAGGCCTTAAACACATTCTGCTAATTATCACCAAACCACTGCTGATTGGCACACACTTCAAAAAACAAAAACAATGCTTCAGCATTTTCCCATTACAATATATGTTCTCACTTAAGTCTACACTGTCAGTCTAAAAGGATATATTTGGCAATTATGCAGGCTTACTTAGCATTATTAGATGGAAGAACATAATTTAGTAAAGAAGAATATTTCTCTTTGTTGTGACATGCCAAATGTATTTCTAAAAAATCAACAAAACTTTAATGAAAATGTGTTGAATGAAAAGAATGATTTATAAAAATAGTAACTGATTGAACCTCTATTTTGCTTGAAATCAGCAGGCCATTTGTAAACAATATTTATTTGAATATGTGAATGTTTTATGCGTGGTGTTCACTTTGGTTTCTACTCATTCTTCTTTCATTACTTACCAGATAAGAGCTAATAAAACTGCTCACAGTAGACGCATACTGCAAGGGCAGATAAAGGTCAAATTAATGTCCTTTTTTGTTGTTGTTGGCGGCACCATGCAGCTTGTGGGATCCTAGTTTCCTAATCAGGGATTGAACCAGGGCCACAGCAGTGAGAGCACAGAGTTCTAACCACTGGAGCACCTGGGAATTCCCAATGGCCACTTCTCAGTAGATATTATTTAAAGTACCTACCTCTAAGTAATCATATAAATAAACTAATTTTATAAATAAGTGTATAAATGTTTCTACTGAAGGACACAGCAGTGTAGAGATTTATGGTAGTGTTAGGGGAAGCACACTGACTGAAACCGCCTACCCTAGCCAGGCACCATAGTAAACATTTGCATGAGGTCCTGGTAAGGAACACGGAACTAATAAGCCACCAGCAAACAGACGAGTGCGGGAAAGGTCAAAAGGAGACACCACATGTTCGACACCTCCCAGAATCCTTCTCTCTGGCATCCATCTTGGCTGAACAAGGCATGCACCACCAGGAAGGACTCTGAGTCAGAATGATTGGCTAAAGACAACCCAGAAACTAATCCCCCATCACCATAAAACCTGAGACTGCGAGCCACATGGCAGAGTAGTTCTCCTGGGTTCCCTGACCCTACTGCTCTCCACCCAGGCGCCCTTTCCTGATAAAATATCTTGCTTTGTCAGCACATGTGTCTCCTCAGACAATTCATTTCCAAGTTTTAGACAAGAGCCCAGTTTTGGGCCCTGGAAGGGGTCCGCCTTCCTTCAATAGTAGGATATACAACCTTCATGTAAATATACACTACATTTACTGGCCCATGTATAATTTTTCTGAAAGTACAAATAAACCTCAATGAATAAGAGTTGCCTGGCACAACAGTCAGGAAAATATGCTTATTCAAGGCAACAATTTAAATGAAACATTAGTTTCCAAACTATATTTTCATCATGATTTAAAGATTATGTTTTTTTTTAATGTAATTCATTGTGTCATATTCAGTGTTAATTTTTTCCTTTGTTACAAACATTACACAAGGTCATTTTAGGTGTGTGACCCAAAAATACCCACTCTGAATCAGAGCATTTAGGGCAATAAATTGATAAACCTTCAACACAACTGCAGACTGAAAACTGCAATCTTACTGGACCTTTGTTTATATTGCTGGAAGAAAGACTATAAACTATGTTGAAAAGAAACCTTACCCACTAACTGAAGATTAAAATGACCCAGGACCAAGGCAAAAACCATACAAGTGGTTACAAACGAGGTAGGTAAAGCACAATCTTTATCCTCATCATTTCAATCCCAAAGCAAGAACCTGCCCTCAGATAAAGTATACAAACAGTAGCTACTGCTGATGTTTCCCTATCAGGAGCCGCATTAGGCACTACTGACAAAATGGAGGCACGGCCCCAACTCCCTCTCCTTGTCCCGCAGGCACGGACCTGGGATAAAGGAGTTAGGCCTTGTAATTCTGACTTGTTTTCCCCTTTCCTCAGCTAAGTTGACTGAAAAGGAATATTAAGGTGCTTATTGTTCTTCAGACGAGAATGAGAAGGCACAAAGCCTTCTGCAGCTGTGCTCAGAGAATAATTCATAAAGTTAATCATTGACATTTGTTTAAGGACTTTTACAAAAGAGTGTTCCAGGATGAGCACATAGGCTGCAGCTTGAGGCCATGGAGGGATTGCTATCTGAAGCCTATTTGTGAGGAAAATGTTTATGGCAAAGGAGTTTACTGAATTTAGGGCTTAGAAATAATTAAAATAGTTAGAAGTTAAAGATTTAAGTAATGTTGTAATGTTAGCATATTTTACTATAGCTTATAGAGGTTAGGAATTTGAGAGATACTATAGCTAGAAGCCTTTTTAAGAGATAGGGAGCTCAGGATGTTAGGGGAAAACAGGATTTAGGAAGATAAGTAGTAAACTGAGGAATGTAGCATGAGTTACAAAGTAATCACAAGTTAACTATAGGACACATTAGAGGAAGTAGATAACAGATGGTAAGGCTGATTCCTAGAGAATCACTGAAGCAGGAACTCTGTTTGAAGAGCAACAATGATTTATGGACATAATAAATCTGGGTGAGGGGGAACTGAAAATGTCAAACCTCTGACCTAACGCTTTTGTAAAAGTATAAAAGAAAATCTTAAACTTGAAATAAATAGGCAGTCCAAGAAAACTGAGAGGCTGTTTCATCACCGACACCGTTTGTCTCTTCAGGTTGAATCCCTGGCTGCTGGAGCTGGACTCTGGCATTTCCCCAAGTCCTAAGGGCTATGTTCTCATTTCTAATCTGGGGACCTTTCTTAAGGAGCAGCTCATCTCCCTGTTTCAAGCAAAAGAGAATACCTAATGTCACTTTAAATCTTGGTTTCCCCCAACCACCTTTCATTATTAATCCTGTAGCCTCTCAATGAACTGGTCGCCATCCATATTCAGAAGAAAAGCACACTGTTAACTAACAAAGGATAAGGAATTTAAGCCTTGTAAAATCCTCAAGAGCTCCAGAGAACAGTTCCAGGGATCTTTAACTAAGATTTCAGTGTCGGAAACAAAGGGCAAACTGCATTAGGCTAGAATCTAGTTGTATGTCTTTACTAGTAACAGCACATCTACCTCCTCTCCCTTTGAGATTTGTTCTTACCAACAACAAAAAACCGAAAGAAAACCAGGTTTTCTTTCCTGGTTTTCCAGGACCAAGACAAAAACCATACAAGTGATCATAAACAAGGCAGATAAAGCACAATCTTTATCTTCATCATTTCAGTCCCAAAGCAAGAAGCTGCCCTCCACTAAAGTATATCAAGAATATATCAGAGAAGTCAGAACAGCTCTGGTTCACCTTCTTCAACGACCGAAGAAAATTCAGGGAATAGAAATACCAAAGAGCAGAATGGGCTGTGTAAAAAATACTTAGCTTTTGCTTTGATTTAAAAGAAAAAAAAAACCTACCAAATATAAAAATGAATCTATTTAACCATGATAAAGATGCTGTTGATCTGTGCCAACCTTAGACTACAATCATAAATATTGAATTCACATGCAATCTCTCTTAAATTGAAAACATCTTCTTTGTGCCAATAGAATAAAGGATTCTATGTGTAGAGTATCATCCAAAGAAGTTTAAATTCATTTTCCAGATCCTTTCAGATAAGCAGCTACTCCCTGAATATAATCTCACCTTGGTGTTTTTCTGGGGAATATACTTAACTACTTCACATTCTGAGCACAAAGGATGCACAGACTTCAGATACCTGTTCCACTTAAGGAAATTATCCAGGAAGTACTTTCATATTTTGCTTTTTCCTGAAATTTTGAACACAAATTGAGGAGTACCTTCCTAAGATTATATATTGTTTGTCTTTGAAAGTTCCCCCTAGGACTCCAGAACTGATGATCTATGTCACCACTCCCCTGCCCCTGGTTCCTAGGCAAGTCCTTCTTGATATCACATCTCCCCATTTCTGACCTGTTCATGGTGGGGTCAATAGTGATGGGGGAGAGAGAGACCACCTTGGAAGCTGCTACTGCTCACAGGATCACAGGGAAGATGATGCAGACCTGGATCACCTAAGTGGGGCAACTCAAAGAAACAGCACTAGACTCCCCCTTGGCAGAGCCTGAGCTCAGCTTCCTAGAACTCCTAAATCAAGGTCTTGAGAAAACAAGCATCACTGCTTCCTATTTGTTTGGGGAAAGAGGATTCTAAGTTTTCTGCTCTGAGACAAGTAACTTCAAGTAACCACAGTATCAGATTTTCTCCTGCTGGATTCTGGAGTTGGGAATCTCTCTAAATTAAAGTCCAGGCTTTGCCCCATGGTAAGTTAAGTTTCTAGTGCCCTACGTTTAAAATCCATAAGATGAGGATAACCATAGAATTCTTGTGAGCAAAAAGTGGGAGATGGTAAGAGGGTAAAACATGCTAAAGTGAAAATCACTCATTTGTATCCAACTCTTTGTGACCCCATGGACCATACCATTGGGGGGACCAGCCCATGGAATTCTCCAGGCCAGAATACTGGAGTGAGTAGCCTTCCCCTTCTCCAGGGGATCTTCCCAACCCAGGGATAGAACCCAGGTCTCCCACACTGCAGGCAGATTATTTACCAACTGAGAACCAGGGAACATGTTAAAACATGTTAGTTCAGTTCAGTTCAGTCACTCAGTCATGTCCAACTCTTTGCGCCCCCATGGACTTCAGCACGCCAGGCTTCCCTGTCCATCACCAACTCCTGGAGCTAAGGATTCCACAAATGTTAGGGATTATTATTAATATCTGTGTAACTTGTCAGGGCCTGCAACAAACACTAGAGCAACAGAAATGAGACACAGAGGCCCTCTCCTCAGGGAGAGGAAGAAAATAGTCAAGAATGTGGGGAGGGCAAAAAAATGCCAGAAATCTTCATGGGGGGCTGGAAAGTATGAGTAGGTACAAAGTGGCAGGCTAGAAAGAATGTTATGGGATGGGAGCCAGATATCAAAAGATAAAAAGGAAGTGATATTCTCTCCTGTTGTTTCTTATTGGAATGACAGATTTTTCTGCCTTGCCTTTCCTTAAAACTCCTATTTTGCTATTTTCCCTTCACTCTTTAAATTTATATAAACAATGTACTTTACACTATAAACAATACATTTAAAGAAAATCACCCAAAACCACAAAAATATAAACAGAAATCAAACAGCAAAATCAGTCCAGAATGTGTTACTCTTTTTACTTAACTAGAAGTTATAGGAAAGGTCAATGCCCTGATCCTTAAGGATAGTAATAGCCACTACTGACTGAGGATTCCTAAGAACTAGAAATGGGCCACAACTGTTTTCTTATCCAGTTATATCTTCACAACAAATCTGTGCAGCAGTAATTCCTAGAACTGGTTTAAGGACCGGGACTATGAACCTTAGAAGCTGAATGACTTCATCAAGGCCCCATTGTCATATGAGGAAGAGTAGAAATAAAAATATGGGTCATGTTGATACTTGGTCTGCACTCTTAAACATTTGATCACTGGCTGCCTCCTGAATCACTTCCTTGGACCTTTTACACATTGCAGGATCTCTTCAGATTCTCTCTCTTGAGTCAACCAATACTGTGCATTGGAGTGAATATAAAGTGCATATAAAGTGAAACAAAAATAAATAAATAAAGGTTCTGTGTTTACAATGGTTGGCAATTATTATCTACATGGATACGAAGCTTAAAAATGTTCTGTAGGCAAACTCTCTGGAGTGTGTACACAAAGCAGGCACAAAGGTAGAATGGAAACTAATGGAGCAAATCCAAAACCTGATGATGTCAAGGGATGTTTAGTCTTTGCTCAGATGTACTGCCAAAACATGACATGCAGAACCAAGATTCATCCAGTGTTATATCTTTATATAGACAGTACTTTTACATACACAAGCACACAACCTTTTCTTATCAAGAAGCATTAACAGGGCACATTTATAGATACTTTCATCCATGGTCATAAAAGCAATTTGCAGACATGCTAATTATTTCTAAAACTAATTTCATCTGGCCCATTTCAGAGATGGGTACAATCAAAACATAAATTTTTGGAATTTAACTTCATTTTTCTCTTGTTATTCCTCAGTCATGCAGTCACGTCTGACTGCCACCCCATGGACTGCGGCATGCCATCTTTCCCTGTCTTTCACCATCGCCCAGAGTTTGCTCCAACTCCACTGAGTCAGTGATGCCATCCAACCGTCTCATTCTCTGTTGTCTCCTTCTCCTCCTGTCTTCAATCTTTCCCAGCATCAGGGTCTTTTCCAATGAGTCAGCTCTTCACATTCGGTGGCCAAAGTATTGTAGCTACAGCTTCAGCATTAGTCCTTCCAATGAATATTCAGGACTGATTGCCTTTAGGATTGACTGGTTTGATCTCCTTGCTGTTCAAGGGACTCTCAGCAGTCTTCTCTACCTCCACAGTTGGAAGGCATTAGTTATTTGGTGCTCAGCATTTTTTGCTGTCCAGCTCTCACATCCATACATAACTACTGGAGAAATTAGAGCTTTGATTACACAGACCGTTGTAGGCAAAGTAATGTCTCTGCTTTTTAATATGCTGTCTAGGTTAGTCATAGCTTTTCTTCCAAGGAGCAAACTTCTTTTAATTTCACGGCTGCAATCACCATCTGCAGTGATTTTGGAGCCCAAGAAACTAAAGTCCGTCACTGTTTCCATTGTTTTCCTATCTATTTTCCATGAAGTGATGGGACCAGATGCCATGATCTTTGTTTTTTGAATGTTGAGTTTTAAGCTAGCTTTTTCACTCTCCTCTTTCACTTTCACTCTTGCCTTCATCAGGAGGCTCTTTAGTTCTTCTTTACTTTCTTCCATAAGGGTCGTGTCACTTGCATATCAGAGGTTATTGATATTTCTCCCAGCAATCTTCATGTCAGCTTGTGCTTCATCCAGTCTGGCATTTCACATGATGTACCCTGCATATAAGTTAAATAAGCAGGGTGACAATATATAGCCTTGACGTATTCCTTTTCCTGTTTGGAACCAGTCTGTTGTTCCATGTCCAGTTCTAACTGTTGCTTCCTGACCTGCATATAGGTTTCTCCCGTGGCAGGTAAGGTGGCCTGGCATTCCCATCTCCTTAAGAATTTTCCACAGTTTCTTTTGATCTACACAGTCTTTAGTATCATCAGTGAAGCAGATGTTTCCCTGGAATTCTCTTGCTTTCTCTATGATCCAATGGATGTTAGCAATTTGATCTCTGGTTACTCCACCTTTTTTAAATCCAGCTTGGACATCTAGAAGGTTTTGGTTCACGTACTGTTGAAGGCTAGCTTGAAGGATTTTGAGCACTATTTTGCTAACATGTGAAATGAGTATAATTGTGCATTAGTTTGAACATTTCTTGGCATTGCCCTTCTTTGTGATTGGAATGAAAACTAACCTTTTCAAGTCCTGTGGCCACTGCTGAGATTCCAAATTTGCTGGCATATTGAGTGCCGTGCTTTTACAACATAATCTTTGAGGCTTTGATATAGCTCAGCTGGAATTCCATCACCTCCACTACTTTTTTTCATAGTGATTTTTCCTAAGGCCCGCTTGACTTCACACTTCAGGATGTCTGGCTCTAGGTGAGTGATAATACCATCACAATTATCCAGGTCATTAAGGTCTTTTTGTATAGTTCTTCTCTGTATTCTTGCCACCTCTTCTTAATATCTTTTGCTTCTGTTAGGTCCATATAATTTCTGTCCTTTATTGTGCCTATCTTTGCATGAAATATTCCCTTGGTATCTCTAATTTTCTTGAAGAGATATCTAGTCTTTCCAATTCTGTTGTTTTCCTCTATTTCTTTGCACTGTGTTCTTAAAAAGGCTCTCTTATCTCTCCTTGCTATCTTCTGGAACTCTGCAATCAAATGGGTATATCTTTCCTTTTTCCCTTTGCCTTTAGCTTCTCTTCTTTTCTCAGTTATTTGTAAGGCCTCCTCCGACAACCATTTTGCTTTTTTGTATTTCTTTTTCTGTGCATGGTTTTGATCATCTATTATTTCCTACTATTATCACTGAGTTATGAATCTAATACCCAGTATCAATTCAGTCGTTCACTTGTGTCCAACTCTGCGACCGCATGAACCGCAGCATGCCAGGCCTCCCTGTCCATCACCAACTTCTGGAGTTTACTCAAACTCATGTCCATTGAGTCGGTGATGCCATCCAACCATCTCATCCTCTGTCGTCCCCTTCTCATCCTCCCTTCAAACTTTCTGAACATCAGGGTCTTTTCAGATGAGTCAGAGCTTCACATCTGGTGGCCAAAATATTGGAGTTTCAGCTTCTGTTTTTAAAATATATAAATTTATTTATTTTAACTGGAGGCTAATTAATTTACAATATTGTATTGGTTTTACCATACATCAACATGAATCCTCCATGAGTGTATACGTGTTCCCCATCCTGAACCCCTATCCCACCTCTCTCCCCATACCATCCCTCTGGGTCATCAGTCCTTCCAATGAACACCCAGGACTGATCTCCTTTAGGATGGACTGGTTGGATCTCCTTGCAGTCCAAGGGACTCTCAAGAGTTTTCTCCAACACCACAGTTCAAAGGCATCAATTCTTCTGTGCTCAGCTTTCTTTATAGTCCAACTCTTACATCCATACATGACCACAGGGAAAACCATAGCCTTGACTAGTATTGACAAGTATGGACCTTTATTGACAAAGTAATGTCTCTGCTTTTGAATATGCTATCTAGGTTGGTCATAGCTTTCCTTCCAAGGAGTAAGTATCTTTTAATTTCATGGCTGCAATCACCATCTACAGTGATTTTGGAGCCCCCCAAAATAAAGTCAGTCACTGTTTCCACTGTTTCCCCATCTATTTGCCACAGTTAGAACTGGACATGGAAAAAATGACTGGTTCTAAATCAGGAAAGGAGTACGTCAAGGCTATATATTGTCATCCTGCTTATTTAACTTATATGCAGAGTACATCATGCAAAATGCAGGGCTGGATGAAGCACAAGCTGGAATCAAGATTTCCAGGAGAAATGTAAATCACCTCAGATATGCAGATGATACCACCCTTATGGCAGAAATTGAAGAGGAACTAAAGAGCCTCTTGATTAAAGTGAAAGAGGAGAGTGACAAAGTTGACTTAAAACTCAGCATTCAGAAAACTAAGATCATGGCATCTAGTCCCCAAACAGATGGGGAAACAATGGAAACAATGACAGATTTTATCTTTTGGGGCTCCAAAATCACTGCAGATAGTAACTGCAGCCATGAAATTAAAAGACGCTTGCTCCTTGGAAGAAAAGTTATGACCAACCTAGACAGCATATTAAAAAGCAGAGACATTGCTTTGCCAACAAAGGTCTGTATAGTCAAAGCTATGGTTTTTCCAGTAGTCATGTATGGGTGTGAGACTGGGAAACACTGAAGGCAGGAAGAGAAGGATGACAGAAGATGAGATGGGTAGATGGCATCACCGACTCAATGGACATGAGTTTGAGCAAGCTCTGGGAGTTGGTGATGGACAGGGAAGCCTGGCATGTGGCAGTCCATAGGGTCGCAAAGAGTCGGACATGACTGGGTGACTGAACTGAACTGAAAACTGAAATAAATCATAATGGAAAAGAATATGAAAAAGTATATATATGTATATACATATATAGATATATAAACTAAATCAACTGAGTCACTTTGCTATACAACAGAAACTAACACAACATTGTACATCAACTATATTTCAATATAAAATAATTTTAAAAAATCTTATATGTAATGAGAATATCTGTTGAAAATACCTCTTGCTAAAAATATGCTCTCTTGGGGGCAAATGAATTAAAATTTTTATCCAATTTGAAAACAAACAAAAATCAAATTAAAATCAGTCGAACTTAGGTGCCTTATAAAAAGAACATGTGAGAATGCTCTGATGTGCAAACCTGTAATATGATTGACATTTTCTTCCTTAAATTGTGAAGTCCAACATTTCC
The DNA here is from genome assembly GCA_006410555.1 of Capra ibex. Lineage (NCBI taxonomy): Eukaryota > Metazoa > Chordata > Mammalia > Artiodactyla > Bovidae > Capra > Capra ibex. The sequence continues at coordinate 8,658,261 of SJYO01048061.1, read as the reverse complement.
TATCCAACGATGATCAACCCAGAGTGAGCCTTCGGGTTCTGACAATCGAAAAACTGCAGAAAAAACAGAACTTTTTCCAGCTCCTGTTCTTCCCACAATGCCAACCTGTAATGAGATTCAGAAGGGATTAAGAATTAATAACATGCAACAAACCTAGGAGAAATCCTGCCAGTTGAGGAAGAATTTTAAAAGTTCTATGTAGAATGTTGTCTAAACATTTCTCAGTCATGGCAACTGTTGAAATTTTGGGCCAGATAATTCATTATTGGGGAATAATTAATTGTAGTTGGTTTTGTCTGGATATATGCCCAATATCCTGTATATTGTAGGACTTTCAGTAGTATCTCAGAGACTAACCACTCGAAATCAGAAACATTCCCCACATTGTGGCAATCAAAAATGTCAGATATTGACAAATGTCCCCTAGTTGAGACCCCATGGTTCAAAGAAGAGTTAAAAATAACAGAATCGATCTGTAGGCAGTGAAAAGCCAGCAGTTTCCTAAGTGATTCATAAAAATTAAGTTTAAATTATCTTTATTCCTAATGCCAGGGTATTTCTACATTGAGAATTATGTGGATAATTTAAAAGCAATGTCAACAAGTCAGAAGTGTTATACACAAACAACTATTCATTTTCTGAGGGTTCTATTATTTGAGAGGAATTTTTTTTTTGGTAGAAAAAATGAGTCACTTCCTAACATTAAATACTTTAATTATGTTCTTGAATAAAACATCTTACAATTGTAAAACGCAGGTTTCACTGTCTTAATGGGCAGCAGCCAATATGCAGAATTCATATAATGAGATTAATAACACAATTAACATTTGCCATTTATATGGAACTTTTCATCTCAGCACTGCAAAAGGGATTTTAAAAACCAGTTGATACCTACAATCACATCTTAGAAAGACACATGTGAAGTATCAGTCTATTTATTAAAACCAAAACAAAGAGAAATTAAGTGCACTAACAGTATATTCAAAGATAAACATAAAGCATAGACAGAGAAGCCTGGCAGGTTAAGATCCATGAGGTTGCAAAGAGTCGGACAGACTAAGCAGGTATAAGAGATAAGAAAGCAGGTAAAATGCTGGTGAGGAATGAAACTGTGTTGCAAAAGCTAGCTTTTAGCTGACTACATTCAAGCATATATGTAGAAACTGGCTTTTTAAATTTTTTTTTAATTAATAAGTTTGCCCAACTGATGATTCCTGGTGGAAGCTTCCCAAGAGCTAATTTCATCTCTATTTAAGAATCTGCAATCAGTGAGGGATATAAGATATGCTTTCAATCATTTGTAAATTAATTCAGTAAATTTTAAAAACTCAAACCTTTAAACAGAAAAGTTAGAACTTTCTGAGGACAGATTATATGTTGGGAATCTCACATATAATCTATAAAATCAATAATGACATTAAGAAAAGAATTTATCTTTATAGAGATTAAATATAGGAGTCAGACGACTGAGGGACTAACAAACACACACATAAGAATAGGGGCTTCACTTCACAACGGACAAAGAAATAATCTCAAAAATATACAAGCAACTCCTGCAGCTCAATTCCAGAAAAATAAAAGACCCAATCAAAAAATGGGCCAAAGAATTAAATAGACATTTCTCCAAAGAAGACATACAGATGGCTAACAAACACATGAAAAGATGCTCAACATCACTCATTATCAGAGAAATGCAAATCAAAACCACAATGAGGTGCCATTTCACACCAGTCAGAATGGCTGCTATCCAAAGTCCACAATCAATAAATGCTGGAGAGGGTGTGGAAAAAAGGGAACCCTCTTACACTGTTGGTGGGAATAAAAACTAGTACAGCCACTATGGAGAACAGTGTGGAGATTCCTTAAAAAACTGGAAATAGAGTGCTATATGACTCAGCAATCCCACTGCTGGGCATACACACCAAGGAAACCAGAACTGAAAGAGACACGTGTACCCCAACGTTCATAGCAGCACTGTTTATAATAGCCAGGACATGGAAGCAACCTAGATGTCCATCAGCAGATGAGTGGATAAGAAAGAAGTGGTACATATACACAATGTAATATTACTCAGCCATTAAAAAGAATACATTTGAATCAGTTCTAATGAGATGGATGAAACTGGAGCCTATTATACAGAGTGAAGTAAGCCAGAAAGAAAAAACACCAATACAGTATACTAATGCATATATATGGGATTTAGAAAGAAGGTAATGACAACCTTGTATGAGAGACAGCAAAAGAGACACAGATGTATTGAACAGTTTTTTGGACTCTGTGGGAGAGGGCAAGGGTGGGATGATACGGGAGAATGGCATTGAAACATGTAAAATATCATATTTGAAATCAATCACTAGTCCAGGTTTGATGCATGATACAGGGTGTTCGGGGATGGTGCACTGGGATGACCCAGAGGGATGGGATGGGAGGAAGGTGGGAGGGGGGTTCAGGATGGGGAACACATGCACACTCATGGCGGATTCAAGTCAATGTATGGCGAAACCAATAAAATATTGTAAAGTAAAATTAATTAATTAATTAAAAAAAAAGAATAGGGGCATCAATTGATTTATTTTGGCAGCCATTCTGTACCTTATCAGTTCAGTCCAGTTGCTCACTCTTGTCCGACTCTTTGCAACCCAATGAAAAGCAGAATGCCAGGCATCCCTGTCCACCACCAACACCCAGAGTTCACCCAAACCCATGTCCATCGAGTCAGTGGTGCCATCGAAACATCTCATCCTCTGTCGTCCCCTTCTCCTCCTGCCCTCAACAGTTAGAATTGGACATGGAACAACAGACTGGTTCCAAATACATAAGGAGTATGTCCAGGCTGTATATTGTCACCCTGCTTATTTAACTTATATGCAAAATACATCATGAGAAATGCTAGGCTGGAGGAAGCACAAGCTGGAATCAAGATTGCCAGGAGAAATATCAATAACTTCAGATATGCAGATGACATCACCCTTATGGCAAAAAGTGAAGAAGAATTAAAGAGCCTCTTGATGAAAGTGAAAAAAGAGAGGGAAAATGTTGGCTTAAATCTCAACATTCAGAAAACTAAGATCATGGCATCCAGTCCCATCACTTCATGGCAAATAGACAGGGAAACAGTGACAGACTTCATTTTTATGGGCTCCAAAATCATTGCAGATGGTGACTGCAGCCATGAAACAAAAAGTCGCTTGCTCCTTGAAAGAAAAGTTATGACCAACCTAGAAGCATATTAAAAAGCAGAGACATCACTTTTCCAACAAAGGTACATTTAGTCAAGGCTATGGTTTTTCCAGTAGTCCTGTAGGGATGTTAGAGTTGGACTGTAAAGAAAGCTGAGTGCTGAAGAATTGATGCTTTTGAACTGTGGTGTTAGAGAAGACTCTTGAGAGTCCCTTGGACTGCAAGGAGATCCAACCAGTCAATCCTAAAGGAAATAAGTCCTAAATATTCATTGGAAGGACTGATGCTGAAGCTGAAACTCTACAATTTTGGCCACCTGATGTAAAGAAATGATTCATTTGAAAAGCCCCTGATGCTGGGAAAGGTTGAAGGCAGGAAGAGAAGGGGACGACAGAGGATGAGATATTTGGATGGCATCACTGACTCAGTACATGAGTCTGAGTAAACTCCGGGAGTTTGTAATGGACAGGGAGGCCTGGTGTGCTGCCGTCCATTGGGTTGCAAAGAATTGGACATGACTGAGTGACTGAACCAAACTGACAAAGTGCTAACCACCAGAGTATTCAGCAGACTTTAGTAACAGTGAAGACCACTAATCACCATTAAAAAAATATAATAATAATGAAAAAGTTTGAAATATTGTGAGAAGTACCAAAATGTGACAAAGAGATACAAAGTGAGAAAATGCTATAGGAAAAATGGCACCAGTGAATTTGTTCCTTGCAGATTTGGAACAAATATTCAATTTGTAAAAAATGCAATATATGTGAAGCACAGAAAATGGGATTAATATGATTAATTACTGTAGTAATCTGTTCCCCTATTGGTGAATACTTAGGTGGTCTCAAAATATTTGAATTATTACAAATAATTCAGTGTTATATATCCTTATATATATTGTTTTTTTTAATTTATTTTTTTTTTAATTTTAAAATCTTTAATTCTTACATGCGTTCCCAAACATGAACCCCCCTCCCACCTCCCTCCCCATAACATCTCTCTGGGTCATATATATTGTTATATACAGTCAGCAAAAACAAGACTGGGAGCTGACTGTAGCTCAGATCATGATTTCCTTATTGCCAAATTCAGACTTAAATTGAAGAAAGTAGGGAAATCCACAAGACCATTCAAGTATGATCTAAATCAAATCCCTTACAATTATACAGTAGAAGTGAGAAATAAATTCAAGAGATTAGATCTGATAGAGTACCTGAAGAACTATAAATGGAGGTTTGTGACATTATGCAGGAGGCAGGGATCAAGATCATCCCCATGGAAAAGAGATGCAAAAAGGCAAAATGGTTGTCTGAGGAGGCCTTTCAAATAGCTGTTAAAAGAATAGAAGCAAAAGGCAAAGGAGAAAAGGAAAGATATACCCATCTGAATGCAAAGTTCCAAAGAAGAGCAAGAGAGATAGAGAGCCCTTTTAAACAAACAATGCAAAGAAATAAAGGAAAACCACAGAATGGGAAAGACTAGAGATCTCTTCAAGAAAATTAGATACAAACAGAACATTTGTATCATGCAAAGTTGGGCACAATAAAGGACAGAAATGGTATGGACCTAATGGAAGGAGAAGATATTAAGAAGAGGTGGCAAGAATACATAGGAGAATTATACAAAAAAGACCTTTATGACCCAGATAATCACTATGGTTTGATCACTCACCTAGAGCCAGACGTCCTGGAATGTGAAGTCAAGTGGACCTTAGGAAGCATCATTATGAACAAAGCTAGTGGAGGTGATGGAATTCCAGTTGAGGTATTTCAAATCCTAAAAGATGATGCTGTGAAAGTGCTGCACTTAATATACCTACAAATTTGGAAAACTCATCAGTGGTCACAGGACTGGAAATGATCAGTTTTTATTCCAATGTCAAAGAAAGGCAATGCCAAAAAATGCTCAAACTATCACACAATTGCACTCATCTCACACACTAGTTAACTAATGCACAAAATTCTCCAAACCATGCTTCAACAGTATGTGAACCATGAACTTCCAGATGTTCAAGCTGGTTTTAGAAAAGGCAGAGAAACCAGAGGTCAAATTGCCAACATCCATTGGATCATCAAAAAAGCAAGCAAGAGAGTTCCATAAAAAAGGCAAACATCTATTTCTGCTTTATTGACTATGCCAAAGCCTTTGACTTCATGGATCTCAACAAACTGTGGGAAATTCCTAGAGATGGGAATACCATACCACCTGACCTGACTCTTGAGAAATCTGTATGCAGGTCAGGAAGCAACAGTTAAAACCAGACATGGAACAACACATTGGTTCCAAATCAGGAAAGGAGTATGTCAAAATTGTACATTGTCACGCTGCTTATTTAACTTATATGCAGAATACATCCTGAGAAATGCTGGACTGGATGAAGCACAAGCTGGAAGCAAGATTGCTGGGAGAAATAGTAATAACTTCAGATATGCAGATGACACCACCCTTACGGCAGAAAGCGAAGAAGAAATAAAGAGCCTCTTGATAAAAGTGAAAGAGGAGAGGGAAAAAGTTGGCTTAAAGCTCAACATTCAGAAAACTAATATCATGGCATCTGGTCCCACCACTTCATGGCAAATAGACAGGGAAACAATGACAGACTTCATTTTTTGCGGCTCCAAAATCACTGCAGATGGTGAGTGCAGCCATGAAATTAAAAGACGCTTGCTCCTTGGAAGAAAAGTTATGACCAACCTAGACAGCATATTAAAAAAGCAGAGGCATTACTTTGCCAAAATGGTCCACCAGGTCAAAGCTATGGTTTTTCCAGTAGTCATGTACGGATGTGAGAGTTGGACTATAAAGAAAGCTGAGCACTGAGGAATTGATGCTTTTGAGCTTTGGTGTTGGAGAAGACTCTTGAGAGTCCCGTGGACTGCAAGGAGATCCAACCAGTGCATCCTAAAAGAAATCAGTCCTGAATATTCTTTGGAAGGACTGATGTTGAAGCTGAAACTCTAATACTTTGGCCACCTGATGCAAAGAACTGACTCGTTTGAAAAGACACTGATTCTGGGAAAGATTGAAGGCGGGAGGAGAAGTGGATGACAGAGGTTGAGATGATTGGATGGCATCATGAACTCAATGGACATGAGTTTGAGTAAACTCTGGGAGTTGGTAATGGACAGGGAGGCCTGGCGTACTGCCATCCACTGGGTCACAGATAATCAGACAAGACTGAGTGACTGAACTAAACTGATATATCCTTAAACCTAAATCTTTGCAAACAACTAAGATACTTCCTTAAGATAAATTTTCAGATACAGAAATGCTGAGACTCAGGTATGAATCAGATTTTCATGCTGGTCCCACCTCCTGGAATGCCTTTCTCAAACATTTCCACCTGCTGAAATCCTAACCACAAGTCACTAAGTGTGTCTTACATGGCTACTCTTTGGGCATATATCTACAGAAAAACATGGTCTGAAAGGATACATACACTCCAATGTTCATTGCAGCATTATTTATAATAAAGACATGGAAGCAACCTTAAAGTCCAGTGACAGAGGAACGGATAAAAGGGTGTGGTATATATTAACATACAAAACGGAAATTATTCACCATTAAAAAGTGAAATAATGCCATTTGCAGCAAGACAGCTGGACCTAGAGACTGTCATACTGAGCAAAGTCAGACAGAGAAGCAGAAACATCATATAGCATCCTTTATGTCCTGTGCTGTGCTTAGTTGCTCCAGCTGTGTCTGACTCTTTGCCACCCGATGGCCTGTAATCTGCCAGGCTCCTCTGTCCATGGGATTCTCCAGGGAAGAATACTGGGGTGGGTTGTGATTTCCTCTTCAGGGATCAAACCCACATTTACTGAATCTCTTGCATTATAGGCAGATTCTTTACTGCTGCGCCACCAGAGAAGCCCATGATAGCCCTTATATGGGGAATCTAAAAACATGTGACACAAATCAACTTATTTACAAAATAGACTCAGACTTGGAGAAGAAACTCACAGTTGCCCAGAGGAAGGCTGTGGGGAAGGGATAGTTAGGGAGTTTGGGATCTACATGTACACACCGCTATATTTAAAATGGATAACCAACAAGGACCTACTGTGTAGTAAAGGGAACTCTGCTCAATGTTATGTGGTAGCTTTGATGGGAGGGGAGTTTGGGGAAGAATGGATACATGTGTATATATGGCTGAGTCCCTTTGTTGTTTACCTGAAACTATCACAACATTGTTAATCAGCTATACTCCAATAAAAAATAAAAAGCTTAAAAAAACTCTTTCTTTAATTGTAATCAGTGTAAATGAATCTGAAAAGTAAATAAATACTAGCCATTACCCCAGCACTCTGATAAAACCATTTGTAAGATGTTGATGTGTTTTCTTTCTAGATTTGAATGTGTGTTCTTTTTTTCCTGTCTTATTTCTATGTTGTTGTTTAGTCAACTAAGTCATATCTGATTTTCTGTGACCCCAATGACTGTAGTCCGCCAGGTTCCTCTGTGCATGGGATTTCTCAGCTAAGAATACTGGAGTGGGTTGCCATTTCCCCCTCCAGTGGATCTTCCTGACTCAGGAATCAAATTCACGTCTCCTGCTTGGCAGGCTGATTCTTTACCACTGAGCCACCAAGGAAGCCATTATTTCTATATATCTGTTCTTAAAGATAAAAGTTCATATATTGAAACAAAATGGAATCAATATGAACATACTGCTGTAATCTGTTTTTATTTAGATTTCAAAAAATACATTTATTTTAATGACTATATAATATTATAGTATATGTGATCATTTATTTAACAAATTGCCTATTGTTGGATATTTTAGGTGGTCTCCAATATTTTACAGTTATAAATAACTGGTTATATACCCCTGAAGCTAAAGCTTTCTTGCTTGCTTGCTAAGTCACTTCAGTCGTGTCCGACTTTGTGCGACCCCCTAGACGGCAGCCCACCAGGCTCCCCCATCCCTGGGATCCTCCAGGCAAGAACACTGGAGTGGTTTGCCATTTCATAAATCTTTCTAAACAACGTTAATTCTTTCCTGAAGATAAACTCTTAGATGTGGAATTGCTGAGAACCAGGTATGAACATTTTTTTGAGAAGGCTGTTAAGTACTGCCAGCCTACCTCTCAGAAATATGATACCATTTTCTATTCCTACTAGTTTCCTTGCACATTCACAAACCCGTGTGTTATAACTTTGTTTTAAGCAACATCAGTTTGATCCCAAAAGGTGGAATCGGTTTCCCATGACATCCTGCTGGAGGTAAAACAGCTACTGGCTCTCTGCCTCCCACATCTGCCCACTCTGCTCCATGTGCACTCACTCCTCAGACTAAACTCCCAAAGGATGGCTTCATGCCTGACATGTGCCCCAGGAAGTCGCCTGTACAAAACTGTACTCACTAATCTCTCCATCCTTCATCTCCACAAGTCAGCTCCTTGGGCTTTCTGGGTAGTTCTTAGGGTTGAGTGTGAATATGTGTGTTATACACCTGGTAGTTCTTTTCCCTGAATGCTCTGCAGATGCCTAATTCTTCATTCACTGAATCAGGGCATCATGTGTTTGCTAATGTTGGTCTCACCTCCTGAAATTACTTTCACAAATGTTTCCACCTACTGAAATCCTAGCAAGTCACTGAGTGTATTTCATATGCTTAATTTCTCAGAAATACTCTACTTGTTCCCTTATGTGGACTTCTCTCAACCCTAGCTGATGTTATATCATTTTGTCTAAACTCCTATAAAAATTATAACTGCTTTCTATATTACAAAGCTGGTACAGGCATTTTCTTATTTCTTCAAGTGATCTGTATGTGCTAAAATCAGGATCTGTATTGAATTTGCCCTTGTATATTTTTATTACCTGAAGTATCCTGAGACTGAAGCTTTCACAGAGAGCTAAGGTTTTTAACTCAGACTGGAGAAATTTATGGATAATCTATTACTATATTATTTAGGTATAGGATAAGCTGGACAGAGAAATAGATATGGCAGATGGATCCCACAGTCATAAATATGATTACAAATGGCCAACCCCTTATTTACACAGAACAGACAACAATTTATGCAGCATAAGTAGTTAAGGTCATTTTGTGCTATGTGCTAAGTTACTTGAGTCATGTCTGACCCTGTGACCCTATGGACTGAAGCTCATTAGGCTCCTCTGTCCATGGGATTCTCTAGGCAAGAATACTGGAGTGGGTTGCCAAGCCCTTCTTCAGGGGATCTGCCCCATCCAGGGATCAAAACCTGGGCTCTTATGTCTCCTACATTGGCAAGTGGATTCTTTACCACTAGCTCCACCTGGGAAGCCCCTAAGGTCATTTTAGATCTACGAAAATTACAACCATCTACCTTTGCTCAAGTATTTACAGTGTGCTGGTCTTCATGCTGGGTGTTTATTTTATTTTATTTTTTATTTAGAGAATACTTTATTAGTTTCTGTAATCAAATCCATGTAGATAAGACCTTACATATTTAATACAGTGTGTTACCCCTGTACAAATGGAAAAAATTATGTTTAACGTTTCTAGACCAATATGGCTGTTAATTTCTGTACAATGCCAACCCAACATAGTACAACTGGGATACTTTTTCCAAAGTTGACAGCACAGCTAAAGTTTCCAAAAATTCAAATTATATATATATATATATATGTGTGTGTGTGTGTGTGTGTGTGTGTGTGTATAGAGAGAGAGATTTATTTATTTATATAAAAAGACCAATAGCAGTATGTTATGCATCAATAGCAGCAACAGCTTTTCCAAGTTCTGCAGTCATCTGAACAAAATTAGAGAGACATCCAGCACACTCCATAAAAAAAAAAAAAAAGTAAAAAAACAAAACCTCAGAAAACAGCTAAGTTCTGTTACTGTTGTGGTACCTGGCCCCCTCCCCCCCTTTTTTTTTTAAATTACGTTTCTCAATCATCATCTGGAAAAAAAAAACATTTTAGAATAAGTCCATGGGATCACAGAGTCAGACATGACTTAGCAACTGAACAATACACCTCTCCTCACTTTCTCTGTTTCAGCTACACAGAAGTGTCTTATTTTGTTTCAGTTGCAGAACAAAATTAGATGTTAAGTCCCATCAGTCCCATTTTGCAAATGAGGAGATAGAGGTTTATAAGATTAATTAGTTTGCCTGAAATAACAGAGCCCTTAAGTTGCAGCAAGGGACTCAAATCCATGTGTGTCAGCCTCTTTTTCATTTTGCTGATGGTCTCCTTATCTCCTTAAAGGCCTGATATGATATTATGCCCCCTCTGTGTAGCTGAAACAGAGAAAGTGGGGAGAGGTGTATTGTTCAGTTGCTAAGTCATGTCTGACTCTATGACCCCATGGACTGCAGCATACTAGAATTCCCTGTCCTTCCCTCTCTCCCAGAGTCTGCTCAAACTCATGTTCATTGACTCAATGATGCCATCTAATCATCTCATCCTCTGTCACCCTGTTCACCTCTTGCCCTCAATCTTTCCCAGCATCTACAGTCTTTTCCAAGGAGTTGACTCTTTGCACCAGGTGGCCAAAGTGTTGGAGCTTAAGCATCAGTCTTTCCAATGAATATTCAGGGTTGATTTCCATTAGGATTGACTGATTTCATCTCCTTGGTGTCCAAGAAACTCTCAAGAGTCTTCTCCATCACCACAGTTTGAAAGTATCAATTCTTTGGTGCTCAGCCTTCTTTATGTAGTTGCAGTTAAAAGAACAGGCCTACCATAGAAATCCTAATGCCAGAGAGTTAAAGCATGACGTGGATATGGATGCATAAAATGTGGTGAGTGGGACAAAATGGCACTTGTCAACCCAACACAGTACAACTGGGATACATCGCAGAGAAGAAAAGGGTACTTGAGGTCAGGTGGGCTGGCTGTCAGCAGGAAGAACTGGCACCCACAGCTGGGCTGGGAGAGAAACCTGCAGCTGAGTGAGACAACGGTTCCTGGGAAATGGGCCAAACAGACCTAGTGCCCTGCTTGGAACAGCAAGCCTCATTCTTGATACCATCAGGTGGTTAAAGAGCCACACATACACTGCTACACTGGGCTATCTCTGACTTCAGGTCCAGGCAGGGCTGAGCCTGTGGGAAATCTCTCCAGTCCCTGTAGGAGTCTGGCATGGGGAAGGCGGGAGTCAGATGAAAACTGCCCGTGATGAAGACAAACTTCACTGGAAAAGATGCAAATAAATGCACTGAAATGACACAGAGTTTCATTATAACGTAAAGGCATGATTTCCAGAATATAAAAGTAAATAAATTTGTAGGGTAAGTGGCACAGAACATTCTAGAGCCTCCTGCTCAGCCACAACAGGTGTTTGGGTGATTCATGAGCTCAATTTCATACTGTCAAAGTATAGTTCTTGGAAATCATAAGTTGTCACTCATCAAAAATTGCCCATGGGAGAGAAAGGACTTTACTGGGAGATCTTGTTCAAACATGATGCTGAGTCAAGAGGTCTGGGTGAGCCTGAGACTCTGCATTTCTAATAAGTTCCAGGTGATTCAGGTGCTGCTGGCCCTGACACCACCGTTTAAGTCACAAGGAATGAGGAAGCCAGCAGGGCAAGTGGGACAACTGGTGTGCGAGGAGGGGTTGCTGAGAAAATAATATGTTAAAAAAAGGAGAAAATGTAGGACAGCAATATTTTACACATTATAGCAAAGTATAGTACGCATCTGTAAAAATGTAGTATCCAAGTAATAGCTCTGAGCAAGAAAAGAAAATAACAAATGAAAATTAATCTACCTCAAGAGCTGGAAAATGCTTTAAAATGACCCAGTACTCTCTAAAATGATCAAATCAAGCACAAAATCATTTAAGTGAAAAACTCAGCCTCTGTTTGGAATGTAACCAGGAAGCCTAGGGGTCTATTTACCTCATTTTGGGTCTTCATTTTACTAGCTATTTCTTCCATGAATTAGAAACCTCTAGATAGCATATTAAAAGGCAGAGACATTACTTTGCCAACAAAGGTTCGTCTAGTCAAGGCTATGATCTTTCCAGTAGTCATGTATGGATGTGAGAGTTGGACTGTGAAGAAAGCTGAGTGCCGAAGAATTGATGCTTTTGAACTGTGGTGTTGGAGAAGACTCTTGAGAGTCCCTTGGACTTCAAGGAGATCCAACCAGTCCATTCTAAAGGAGATCAGTCCTGGGTGTTCTTTGGAAGGAATAATGCTAAAGCTGAAACTCCAGTACTTTGGCCACCTCATGTGAAGAGTTGACTCATTGGAAAAGACTCTGATGCTGGGAGGGATTGGGGGTAGGAGGAGAAGGGGACGACAGAGGATGAGATGGCGGGATGGCATCACCAACTTGATGGACATGAGTTTGAGTGAACTCCAGGAGTAGGTGATGGACAAGGAGGCCTGGCGTGCTACAATTCACGAGGTCGCAAAGAGTCGGACACGACTGAGTGACTGAACTTAACTGAACTGATGGTGACTACTACTGTTTCCTGTTGACTTTAATTTCCAGGAATCTGGACAACAGAGGACATGATGGAAAGGGAACAGAGCCCCACTTCTGCTGGGTGGGCTCACTCCCATGTCCCCCAAAGCAGCCTCTCAATCAAATCCAACACCAAAGAGGTGTCCTGAAGTGTCAGGAGCTGGAACAGGTGAGCAGGAAAGGAAACCTGGGATGTACACAAGTGGAATGAAATCACTTTATGAACACACTGCCCAAGTATCATCTCCAAACACAGAAATGAAGCTAATGGTAATACTAAGAGTTGACCAAAACACGCATCAAAAGTCAAGTTACTGCAATGATTAATTCAGTCTTCAAACTCAATCTTCCCTCACATTAGAACCTCAGATAACCCTAGGATTTGGGGATTTTAAGATAAAAGAATACAAATCTGTTACAGTCTTAAGTTGTACTACAGAGTTTCTTAGATATTTGTATTTTTGGTTTGGGAGAAATTTAAGATCAGCACAAATTAACAGAATTATGTCTACAACAGGAAATCTGATGGACACATTGTCTCCAAGTAAGCAAATATCATCTACAGTGCTCTCAGGGACAGGATTTCATAAAAAGTGTAGCTAATGTAGCTAATGCTTTCCTGACATAGGAATCCTCATCTTCCTCCTGACCTACAATGAAAATGAAAACAATCTGGAGCAAGTTTTTGCCCTGTCATTAACTGAAGCTTCTCTTTGGGTATCTATCATTTGAGCAGTAAGTTGAATATTCTTTCATGTTAAAAGGGTGCATGCATGCTCAGTCACTAAGTCATGTCTGACTCTTTGTGACCCCATTGACTGTAGCCCACCAGACTCCTCTGTCCATGGAATTTACCAGGCAAGAATACTGGAGCAGGTTGTCATTTCCTTCTCCAGAGGATCTTCCCCACCCAGGGACTGAACCAACATCTGCTGCATTGCAGGCAGATTGTTTATCACTGAGCTACCTGAGAAACGTGTGTGTGTTGGTTACTGGTTGCTCAGACCTGTATGTTACTCACATGCCCTCCTAGCCAGCAGTCCCTCAGTACTCTCACTGTGCCCTGAAGAATGCCTCTTCCTGGGGAACAGAGATGAAAACAAGATGTTATCTGATCCTAAAAAGCCTCAGGGTTCTATGAGATACAGATGAAAATTATAAAGCATGCCACAGATGATACCTCTTATTTTAATTCTGATAAAACATGTAACCTAAAATTTACCAGCTTAACAATTTCTATTTCAAATCCAAAAGATGATACTGTGAAAGCACTGCACAGCAAAGCAGTGGCCACAGGACTGGAAAAGGTCAGTGTTCATTCCAATCCCAAAGAAAGACAATGTTAAAGAGTGTTCAAACTACCACACAACTGCACTCATCTCACACACTAGCAAAGTAATGCTCAAAATTCCCCAAGCTAGGCTTCAATAGTACATGAACCGAGAACTTCCTGATGTTCAAGCTGGATTTAGAAAAGGCAGAGGAACCAGAGATCACATTGTCAACATCCGTTGGATCAAAGAAAAAGCAAGAGAGTTCCACAAAAACATCTACTTCTGCTTTATTGACTACGCCAATATACATCAAGACTGTATATTGTCACCCTGCTTATTTAACTTATATGCAGAGTATAACACGCAAAATGCCAGGCTGCCTGAAGCACAAGCTGGAATCAAGATTGCAGGAAGAACATATCAAAAACCTCAGATACGCAGATGACACCACCTTTATGGCAGAAAGAGAAGAGGAACTAAAGAGCCTCTTGATGAAAGTGAAAGAAGAGTGTGAAAAAGCTGGCTTAAAACTCAACATTCAAAAAATGAAGATCATGGCATCTGTTCCAATCACTTCATGACAAATAGATGGAGAAACAATGGAAACAGTGACAGACTTTATTATTTGGGGGGCTCTAAAATCACTGCCTGGTGGCTCAGACGGTAAAGCGTCTGTCTACAATGCTGGAGACCTGAGTTCGATCCCTGGGTCAGGAAGATCCCCTGGAGAAGGAAATGGCAATCCACTCCAGTACTATTGCCTGGAAAATCCCACAGACAGAGGACCCTGGTAGGCTACAGTCCATGGGGTCACAAAGAGTCGGACACAACTGAGTGACTTCACTAACTAAAATCACTGTAGATGGTGACTGCAGCCATGAAATTAACTATGCTTTCTCCTTGGAAGAAAAGCTATGACCAACCTAGACAGCATATTAAAAAGCAGAAACATTACTTTATCAACAAATGTCCATATAGTCAAAGCTATGGTTTTTCCAATAGACATGTATGGATGTGAAAGTTGGACAATAAAGAAGGCTGAGTGCCAGAGAATTGATGCTTCTGAGCTGTGGTATTGGAGAAGACTCTTGAAAGTCCCTTGGACTGCAAGGAGATCCAACCAGGAATCAGTCCTGCATGAACCATAAGGGAAATCAGTCCTGAATACTCATTGGAAGGACTGATGCTGAAGCTGAATCTCCAATACTTTGGCCTCATGATATGAAGAACTGACTCATTTGAAAAGACTCTGATGCTGGGAAAGATTGAGGGCGGGAAGAGAAGGGGACGACAGCAGATGAGATGGTTGGATGGCATCACCAACTTGATGGACGTGAGTTTAAGCAAGCTCCGGGAGTTGGTGATGAACAGGGAAGCCTGGTGTGCTGCAGTCCATGGGGTCACTGAGAGTCAGACACGACTAAGTGACTGACCTGAACTGAATAATTTTTAAGAGGACAGTTTAGTGTTAAGTGCATTTACACCATTAAACCAATCTCCAGAATATCTCCTGTCATGTAAAACTGAAATTCTGTACCCAATAAACTCAGCTCCCTATCCCTCTCACTCCAGTCCCTGGCTACCAATATTCTACTGTCTGACTTTTATAAATTTGACTGCCTTAGGATTCTCATACATGGAATCATATAGTATTCATTCCTTTTGTTTCTAGCTTATTTCACTTAACGTGATGTCCTCAAGGCTCACCTATAGATTAGAATTTTCTTTCTTTTTAAGGTTTAATAATAATATTTCATTGTAGGGCTATACTATATTGTAAAAAAGTGAATTCGCTCAGTCATGTCCAACTCTTTGCGACTCCATGGACAGCAGGCTTCTCCATCCATGGGATTTTCTAGGCAAGAGTACTGGAGTGGGTTGCCATTTCCTTCTCCAGAGAACAACCCAGGGATCGAACCCAGGTCTCCCACATTGTAGACAGACGCTTTCCGTCTGAGCCACCACTTGATCTTAGCCAAAAGGCCAAGATTTGTTTATCTACTCATCTGATGATAGATATTAATACTTGGGATTCTTCCAGCTTTTGGCTACTGTGAATAATACTGCTATGAACATAGATATACATGCTATCTTTAAAGAATATATATATAATGCTGATTAAAAATCAAAGATCTTACAGAAGCAGATACATTAAGATTAACTCAGAAGATGAGGGCGCTTCCCTGGTGGCTCAGACAGTAAGGAATCCGGCTGCAATGCAGGAGACCTGGCTTTGATTCCTGGGTGGGAAAGATGCCCTGGAGAAGCAAATGGCAACCCACTCCAATAATCTTGCTGGGAGAATTCCATGGACACACAGTCCATGGAGTCGCAAAGAGTCAGATATGACTGAGCGAGTAACACTTCCACTCAGAAAGTGAGATTTTTCACCAGCCTCATGACAGAAGGGAAGGGGCAGCATGTGAACCCTGGAAGCAGGGAGGGCATGTTGCTTTGGGAGAATCTACACAGGAGCTGGGTGCAGAGGGTGTGGGAATGTTAGGACCCAAGGATGGCGAGGGAGGTGGGGAAGAGCGTCCTACGACTTTGTCTGTTCTGGTTTAGTCTCTTCTTCAAGCATCTCTCCTGGTCTGAGTTGGGAGACCCAAGCTGAGTGTGAAAGGAACATCACCAGCAGGCACGGATGCTGGCAGGACCGGGACACAAACCTCTCTATCATCTCCCACATGGATCCTCCTCTGTTCCTTTTGGGTTGCTTTCATCTACTTTAAGCAAATCTCTGGGCCCTGCCTCCATGGGGGCTTTAGTTCCTCAACCCTGACTGAGTCACAATTCTGGGCTCTTCTCTGATGGTCACACAGTCCCTGTTTGGAGAAGACCTGGGGCTGAACTATGGTTTGAGCATCATCTTACCCAGGCCAGTGAGGATCAGATGTGTGCTAAAGAAAGAAGCAGCCTGTGGGGTGAGAGCAGGGGGATGACAGCTAAGTGTGGATGAGTGGAAGACAAGTCTATGGGAAGGCCAAGGGATAGAGGAGGAGGCTGCAACTGAAAGGCATCATGGGAGGAAGAGAAGATTCCAGAAGTACAAAGAAGAGAAGATGGCAAGAAATGAGATATAGGAGAGTTAGAGACAGGGAGCCAGGGCTGACTTCCAAGACTTCTCATGAATAATAAGGCAAAACATATATAGTATCCTGGCTCAGGTTAAGTTTCAGCTCCAGGGCCCAGGGCCCTCCAACCCCCATGAGGGAGAAAGAAATGCTGGGGTCCCTCTTCTGTGGTCAATTTCCAAGAATGATGCGCTTCTCATGTCACTACACAACTTCCCAGGTGGCACTAGTGGTAAAGAACCTGCTTCAATGTGGGAGACATAAGAGATGCGGGTTTAATCACTGGGTTGGGAAGGTCCCCTGGAGGAGTATATGGCAACCTGCTCCAGTATTCTTGCCTGGAGAATTCCATGGATGGAGGACCCTAACGGGCTACAGCCCATGGGGTTGCAAAGACTCGGACACAACTGAAGCAACTTATCAAATGTGCATCCCTGAGGAACAGAGTCCCCTGACACAGAAACAAGGAAGCCAAGAACAAATATGGTGCTAACTCTTTAGCTGGATTTTAAAGATACAACTAGGTTAAACAAACCTTTTTTTTTGATTCAATGACTGCGGTCAGGTTCTTCAATACCAGAGGCCCATCTAAAGTGTGCCTGAAGTTAACAGTATAAAACTCAATGATTCCTTCATTAGTCCAGGGTTGTGGGGGACGATCCTTGTATTCCCAGGAAGCTTCTTTCTCAAGGTCTAAATATCCCATCACTCTTTCTACTGAAATCATCTGAAAGACACATCACATCACATGGGTCAGGACATAGGGTCTAATTTATAGGTGTTCCGAGACTATAAATGAGATGTTCTGCTTTTATACATAATTGGTTTAAAATATCTCACATCTTATCATTCCCAAAGGATGGATATAGGAGTCTGATGAGGCCTTTGATGATTTCTAAACTTGTTCATCGTCTTGTAATACTTTCATTTAGGATTTCATCCTTAAACATCATATTAAAACTAAAAGAATTACAGAACTGAATGATAAAGTTTTATTTACCTACTTTTCACATATGGATAAAAGAAATAAGAGAATTTTGTTAAAGAAAAGAATACTTCTGGACATCAATCAGTAATGTGTGGCTACAGAAGGACCATTCCGAGAAGCAGCTTATCCTACCAGGAAGAAGGGACATTAGCAAATTCAAATGTTCAACACATACAGGAATAAATGCTAAAACGAAGTAGGTGTACCTAATAAACAAACAAAAAACCCTCAAAATATTGAATCATTTTACCAAGAATGGGAATTATCTATTAAGAAGCAAAAATAAAAAATTTCCTAAGAAATTAGCATATGCTCTCTCTAGAATTTCAGAAACTTCCCCCTACTTTCATTATACTTAAAGAGTATAATAATGAAGAGACATTTATTTTACTTGAAGACAGCTTAAATGAATATAAAACTTGCCAATGTGACATATATAAGATTAAGAATAATATGTATAGATTTTATTTTACATTGACTTTAACCAGATGGAGGAGGATATAAAAAACTCTGTTAGCTATGATGTAAAAATAACAGCTTTAATATTTTACATAAGAATTGCTTTTATGCCATTTAATGGCAAGGAGATTTGAAAGGGCTAAGAAGGTTAAAATAAACATCACCAGGTTCTCAACTTCAGTCCTTTGCCTGATGCACCACTGGAACATCCCCGTGAGTGTGAGGGCAAGAGACAGGACCAGGCCAGCCTGCCCAGGAGTCAAAGCTAAATAAGAAAGAAGGAGAATAAAGTCAGCCCTGTTCTTAACCCCTCACCTAGCTCCTTCTGTCACTTTATGAAGAAGACTCCTTTATAATATTTAAATCATTTGTATATAATGATAATATGGCATATACTTTTACTATGTCTTGATTGAGACCATGATACAATGGAAAAAACAACTTGAATTCAAAAAGACTACAAGATGAGTTTATTAATCCCAGCAGGACTGACACACTTGACAGCATTCCAAAGGTCAGGAACCATGTCATTATTCTGACTTTCATCATTAGGGTTTCAAGAACCTTTATATAAATTTCACTTTCTATATTCTAGTCAGCTGCCATTGAAACCACGAAAAACAAGACAATGGGTTCTAAGAGCCAGTGCTTTTAAGTATAAACTGCTACACTCCTTGCTCCTTATTAAATATTTTGATTCAGTGCTGTTACTATAGAATAGAGATGGTGAATTCATGGCATAGATGCCGACACCTGCTCATCTGGTACCCACACAGCAAAGAGGACATTGTTCTTTCCTACAGAGAATCTTTCTCACCTCAGTGAATCAGGCACCTGCAACTAAGAGATTCAAGTAGCCCTAAAGCTAACTGGACAAAAGCTTAATATAAGAGTAAACCTGGTTTTCTCCTCCCCAATACTACCTGGAATGTTCAGCTAGTCAGCTTGCTACATTGCATAGACCTCAACTCATTCAAAGAAAGAGATAAAAAGGTCTCATTGAGACACAAATGATTTCATATAGATCACACGGTGGAATCCTACACTGCAAACACTAATTCATTAGAGCCAAACAGTATATACCAGACAAGACAGCAAGAGCTTTATTTATTACATGTAAATGGAACTATAAACTGTATTCACATTATAAGTAGTTACTCACATCTATACTTACCATCTGCAAGAATCAGGGACACAAAGGCAACAACAGTGACGAAGATGGCACAGATGACATCTAGATACAGAGCGAGCCATCGGGACGTCGTCAAAAGCAGGAACCAAGCCTCTGTGAACCATAGTAAGTATAATAAATCAGTAGAATAGCCATGTTAGCTGCTTCAAATGAGAAAGCGCATTTTGTTTAATTGAGCAACAGAAGAATTTTACACAGGTAGGATAACAAAGTTATACTTCCAAGGAGCCCAAAGAGTCCAGAAAGCTAGGTTTTGACACGACAAGATCTGACACATGCAGGAATCAGCCCAGGGGCTCTGTGGGAAGCATGCACTGAAACATTCAATCCACAGGTTATAAACAGAAGTTTCACCCTGAGAAAGAAGATGGGAAAACAGTCTCATCAGTGCCTTTCCTGCAGTGCTAGGCCTCAACCTGGAGATCATCCTCTCACATGTTGACTACTCCCAGCTCTCTGATAGCAGAGAGCACAGCTCACACTGTTTCCAGCACCTTCTGCGATTCCTATAGGGCCCTGCACAGTCTTTACTCTTCAGAGCCAGTGTGTAAATAACCATCAGCTCACAGCACCTGCATGCGGCATTTAAAATGCCTTTTTATCTTCAAAATACAACACAGATTGACTGAAGATACAGGCCAGGATTTTATAGACTTAGAGTAAATTCTGAAATTTCTACCTAGAACAAATCTTCACTGACACAAAGAATAATACACATGAAGAGAACAGCAAATATGATGATCAGGAAATTATTTTCCTCAGTCAGGCTTGACATGCTTTGAAAGGAGAGCTGACAACTATAGCCTGGAAGCCAGGAATGTCTAGCACTTGGTTCCATAAGTGAAGTTTTAGTGGCTCACAGGCATGGCCATTTGCTGATGTATTTATTATCTTTGCCATCCTTTGTGCTACAACAGAAAGCTTGAGAAGTTAAAATAGACACAGGACAGCACACAAAGCTGGCTCTTTGCTGACTCCTGCCCTAAAGAGAGGGGCTTCCCTTGTAGCTCAGTCAGTAAAAAATCTGTCTGCAGTGCAGGAGACCTGGATTCGATCCCTGGGTTGGGAAGATCCCCTGGAGAAGGAAATGGCAACCCACTCCAGTATCCTTGCCTGGAAAATCTCATGGACAGAGGAGCCTGGTGGACTGCAGCCCATGTGGTCGCAAAGAGTCGGGAACGACTGAGTGACTAACACTAACACTAGCCCTAAGAGACAGAAAACCACAGGGCACAGTGATGGAAGGACAACACAAGCCAGTCAGGGGAGGCAAGCAGGGGATGAAAGGGAAGAGGGGCGCATAGAGGGTTGGTGAGAGCAAGAGGTGGGGGAGGCAGGTGTGCAGAGGGGGCTGGGGGGCAGCACACGAAAGTGCTGGCCAGCCAGGGTACCTGAGAGGAAAGTCAGGCCTCAGGAGACAGAACACCCCATCCTTTGAAATCATCTCCAGAAACTTACAGACCTGAGTGCAAATCCTGGTGTGCATCAAACAGCTCCTGAAAACTCTGTTCAGCTTTGTACGCCCGAATGGTCCAGAGTCCCCGGAGAGAAGATGCTAAGTGGGAAAATACCGGGCTCCGTGCTGCGGAAGCAGAGACAGACACACGACAGAGAAAGTCAAGGAGGCTGGATGTGAGGAAGCCAACACCCTCTCATGCTCTGTGGTCACACATCCCACCAAAGGGCACACCCAGGGCTTCCTGGAGGGCTGCCTTGGAGAGAAAGGATGATGCCCCTTCAGAGAGAATCCTCCACGTGACCCTCAAATTCATGCTCACACCAACCTTCACTTTAACAACCTGGAAATGAAAGATTCTCTTTGAACACCACTCCCTGCTTTTTTTTTAACCAAATGCAAATCACAACTAGATTTAGATAAATAAATTCTTTACTAGCTTATTCATCAAGGTCCTCCTCAGCATACACCCCTCCAATTTAAAGAAATGTATATGTGTCTATATATATATGCATGGTTGAATTACAATATTTCAGGTATACAACATAGTGATGTGGTTATTTTTTTTCTGATTATATCCCATTATAGGATTGCTCAGCAGTTTAAGAATTCACCTGCAATGTAGGAAACACGGAGATGTGGGTTCAATCCTTGGGTCGAGAAGATCCCCTGGAGGAAGAAGTAGCAACCCACTCCAGTATTCTTGCCAAAAGAATCCCATGGACAGTGGAGCCTGGTGGGCTATGGTCCGTAGGGTTGAAAGAATTGGCCATGACTAAGCGACTCAACATAAGCACAAGTGAGGCTAGAACTGTCCCTAGATAGGTTATTATAAGATATTAAGTAAAATTCCCTGTGCTGTATAGTAAATTCATGTTCCTTACCTATTTGGTGCACAGTAGTGTGTACTTATTAATTCCAGATTCCTAATTTTCGCTCCTCTCCTGTCTTTGCCCTATGGTAACTGTAAGTTTGCTTTCTGTCTTTGAGTCTATTTCTGTTTTGTATATATATTAATCTATATTATTCTTCGGATTCTACATAGAAGAGATACCATATAGTATTTGTCTTTGTCTTACTTTCTTTACCAAGAATAATATCCTTCTATGTCCATACATGTTGCTACAAGTGGTGACATTTCATTCTTTTCCATGACTGAGTAATTACTACTAATTTTTAAGTCAGTAGCATTTCAAAATTTAATTCTCCATGAGAGTCCTCACCACCCCGAATTTTGCTGAGCTCCCTGTGTGCTGTCTCCACCTCAGATGAGTAGCCTAAGGGCTGGGATAGAGTCAGTACATGCCCCACCCTGCACCAGAGCCAGACCCAGGACAGGGTGAGACGAGTAAAGGAGCGGACAGTCTGACATCTCCCTCATCCTGGGCCTCCCCTTGCACCTGCGCCAGGAGCCTCTCTGTGGGTCACGGAGCACCTGGCACTGCACCGCCCTTGTGCCCTCAGGACCCGGCAGACGAGGAACCTGTGAATGGTCTTGACATCCGTTCGGGGAACCTGATGGATGTTTTTATATTTGCTGGATGTGTGTCCTGGTGTTTGGAGGTCACTGTAAGGTATGACACTCACATCACCCTTTGAGAATCTGACAGTAGCCTTAGTGTCCATTTTCTTGTGAGTGACTCCACGTGGTTTGGGGCCTGAAGTCACATGACTAACCATTCATTTCCTGCCATCTTCTCTAAGAGCACACTGACCACGAGCACCAGGGTCAGGCTTCTGCCCATCAAGGAACATGTGGACTGCAGGCTTCCTGGCAGGAAGGACCCTTACGGTTCTCATTCCCCACCAGGAACAAGGCTGTAACTTGCTGTTGTCAGCGGCAGATAGTGAGCCTGTGACCTCTGTCTGGGATGAGTAATAACTTGTGCTTTATCATCAGAAAATACTGACATCACTTTGTTACCTACCTATGAATCTCCTAGAGAAGACCTATTAGTAAAACTTGGATGTTTTGAGGAAGTTAGGGTCACTTATCATACAGGAGGATACAGAAACTTTTTTAAATGATGGGGGGAAAAGAATCAAAGTGGAAACTACAAATTATTTTCAGGACCTGACTCTTTAGCCTGGCAACAAAATGCCTATTTGGATGACGGTTCAGTCAGTACCAACGAGCATATGGGCACTGCAGCTGTGTGTGTGTATGGGAGGACCCTGGGGTACACATGAGCAAAGACATAGAACCACCTCCTGTGTTTAGCGTCACTGGTTCTACAAGCAGGAAAGCGCAGGCTTCCTCCTGTGAGACACGGGGCTCAGAGCAGGTGGGAAGCCCTGGGCTGGGGGCGGACAGTCTGGGCTGGGGGGCATCTGTCCATCCACTCAGTCCTGGGTTGTTTCCACCTGTGACATCTGACCAGGAACCATAATTATTAGGATGCCCCACCTGTGCTGGAAAAAATAAGATTAAAACCTCTGAACCAGAACAAGATATAATATTTCCTCTTTGTACTTTATTTAGGCAAAGAGTCTAAAGTGATTTGGTGGTATTTATGACTGTATAGTTACATGTCTGTCATCTTATTCCAGCATACACATTGGTCTCTCTGTCCATCCTATTAACTTTTAATTTTAGCTTCCTATAACTTTGCACTTTAAAGAGCAACATGAACACAGACTGAGCTCATGCTCCAAATAAGAAAGGCTGGGAGCTCCGCACAGGCCTTTTCTGCAGCCCCAGCAGGTGTGCCAACTCACCCGCAGAACTCACTCCATCTGGAAGCAGGGTGCTCACAGCGATGATGCAGGTGAATTCTGAGCCAATCATCCTGTCAGGAGGATGCCAGAGTCTAGCTCCAGAGAGCACAGAAAATTCACTAGAATCAGACTCTCACTTCCACAGCAAATGTTGTGATGTCATCACAGACAAGGCTTCTGAGGAGGAAGCATGTGGCTGTTCACCCAGGGAAAGTCCTGGAATGAACTCTTCACCTTGGCCTCCCTCACCTGCTTCCCTGTCAGGAGATCAAAGTGCAGCTGATTTTCTCCAGTGGGGAGGGTGGGGTCGACTTCAGAAGCCTGTGTCACCCTGTTTAAACACCAGGGAACTCAAAGACCCCATCACCTACTTCACCTCACATCCACCAGTTACAGTGGTCTAAGGGAATGCAGACTAGTGAAAATCTATCCTGTTTCTTTCAAACCCCACTTAGGGCTGAGCAGGATGCCAGGGTGAGTGAACTGGAGGGTCTCCACAGAAGATTCACTGGTACATGGGAGTGGGGATCAAGGCCCTGGTCTTATCTTGGGCAGTGAAATAGCCTCTTTCCCACAAACACTGAGCTCGCTATCCTATAAGAGCCATGGCATCAGTCTGCAGTCACACACACGTGTAACCCTACTTTTCATATGACTGACAGCTGTGTTTCCACAACCCTGAAGATTCTTAAGAACACACCCCACAAAGACTGAAAATCTTCCCTGGCAGTAGGAGGGCAGAGAACCATATGCAAGGACCCTCAGCTGACAGCCCTGCTGCGGGTTATCATTCACTCTGTGTGAAACCTGCTATTGGTTACTATGTTCTGAATTCCTTCATGTTCAAGGTTCTGGAGTCTTTGGTAGTAGTTTGAAAGCACTTGACAAGCACTGACTCAAGAAACCCTCATGAGACTTCCAGAGACTGAGGGATTAAGAGCATTCCCTGCCCAGGATTAAGTAAATTAACCCACCTAAGTGGTAGATCAGGCGTCAGACCCAACTCTGTGTTAATACCATGGTTTTGCTTTTAATCACAACTGCAATGTCTCAGAGGGAGAATAATGAGGGTTAAGAATGCCCATGTGTGATTAAATACATTTTTCTCCAGACTTCATGTTCAGAAAATCCCAAATCTTCCTTAGGTAATATCCAACAGCCTTAGTCATTGCTGTACATCTTACTAAGCACCTGAGGTTGAATAAAGTCCCTGGGAATCTGGTATGAGAACACTTAAAACAGCAGGCATGAGGATCCATAGTCTGAATACACGTGACAAATGTGCTAACCTACTGCCGGCAATGCCCGTGGCAGACATTGCTAGTTGATCACAGCACCCTTTCAGACAGAATTTGGATACGGCTTCATCATTCAGGCACTGCTAAATGAGAAGAGTTGTTTAGACCATTTAAATGGATGAAGTAATGACATTTTCAGCCACATGGATAGACCTAGAGAGTGTCATTACTTACTGAATTAAGTATATCAGAGAGGGAGAAATATCATATGACATCCCTTATATGTGGAATCTAAAAAAATTAAGTAAATGAACTTACTTAAAAACAGAAATGAGACAATGAAGTTATGGTTTCTGGGAGGAAGGATGGGAGGAAGGGATAGTTAGGGAGTTTGGGATAGACATGTACATACTGCTATATTTAAAACAAATCATCAACAAGGGCCTATTTTGTACAATACATGGAATGTTATGTGACAGCCTGGATGGGAAGGGAGTCTGGGGGGTAATGGATACAAATATATGTATGGCTGAGTCTCTTCACTGCTCACCTGAAACTATCACAACATTACTTGTTATTTGGCTCTACCCCAATACAAAATTAAAAGTTTTAAAATCAAACAAAAAGAGTTAGCTAGAGAAAGGCAACCAAATGCCATCCAGATTTGATGCACTGTTCTGTGACTGCTGTTATGCTCACTTTAGCAAAAATGTACCCAATAAACCCATTAAAAGCAGCTACATACTTGTCATTAAGCTGAAAAAAATAAAATAAAATAAAGTCAGCCTAAGCATCCAGAGGCAGCTTGGTAGTAGGATCTGAAACTAAACCTCAAGACATCAGTAGTCCTTCAGAGCACAAGGATGAAGCAAGTTTAAGCCTTCTGAATACAGCAGTCGGGTGTCCCTGTTTTTACTGGTGCCTTCAGCAGTGACCTTAAGACATATCATCAGTTACTGTTTCAAGAAAACAGTGGTATTATTTATGGCACAGACCCCACCCCCACCTAGAGGGAGAACATAGACAGTTCTAATTAACTGGCCACCACATTTGGTTATATGGGGTGTGGAGGAGGAGGTATCTGGATTGAATAGATTGTTGTCTAATGTTCTTGCAGCATGCTATGATGCAAAGAAAAAAAATATCCCAATATTCCACAAGGATGGGGCCAAAGTTCTCAGACTCTCCAGATCAAACACTGAGAAAACCCAGTAGTTAAGTTTAGCCACTCACTCATGTCTGATCCCTTGCAAGCCCATGGACTGCAGGACGCCAGGCTGCCCTGTCCATCACCAATTTCTGGAGCTTGCTCAAACTCATGTACATCAAGTCAGTGATGCCATCCAACCATCTCATCCTCTGTCATACCCTTCTCTTCCTGCCTTCAATCTTTTCAAGCATTGGGGTATGTTCCAATCAGTCAGTCCTTTGCATCAAGTGACCAAGGTATTGGAGTTTCAGCTTCAGCATCAGTCTTTCCAATGAATATTCAGTGTTGATGTCCTTTAGGATTGACTGGTTTCATCTCCTTGCTGTCCAAGGGAATCCCATGAGTCTTCTGCAACACCACAGTTCAAAAGCATCAATTCTTCAGTGCTCAGCTTTCTTTATAGTCCAATTCTCACATCCATACATGACTACTGGAAAAAAAACACAGCCTTGACTAGATAGACCTTGCAAGTCACTAGAAAAATACACTCTTTTCCAAGTTTTTAAAAATTTCCAAGTCATGCCATAGAAATGATTGAGTCAGCAACCAGTTGTATAACAGTTATTCCTATATAAAGGCTGTGTTAATTCTATGATCCACATATAATCCTATATAAGGGCTGTATTAAGAGGGGACACATCCTGTGGTGGAGGTGATACAAATAAGACAGAGAGAGAGTCCCCACCTTCATTCATTCAATCAGCAGAGGTTTATTGAGGGACCAGGCAATGTCCTAAGTGCTGAGGACCCACCCACACGTCAAGATAAAAGATAATACTCTCCACCCTGTAGAGGACACTGAACAAATATAGAAAATGTGCTATTGGGCTGTGACCTGTGCTCTGAAGGAAAAACAAGGGGAGTTGCTGTCTTAGATGTGGAGACATGGGAGCCCTGTGACTATCCAGGGAAACCTCCAGGAAGAAGGCACAGCAGGTGCAGGGTCCCTGGGACAGAAGATGCTGGGGTGAGGCGCCTTCCTGCATTCATAGTTTATGGGTGGCAGGGGGACTCATAAATGGTCAAGTGCACCCACTGAGGGCTGTGGGAAGACAGAGGGCATGGGCGCCCCCTGGAGGAGAAGGAGGGAATGGTAGGGCCGCCTTCCGCCTTCCTTCTGTGTCCTGGACACTGCTCCCTGGCTCTGGACAGAGGGACCAATGTGTACAGACAGACGGGGTGAGAAAGGACCCCACAGAGCCAGCACAGCTGGATACCGAGTGGGTGTGCGGATGAACTGGAAAGGCTGATGGGGGCAGAAGAAGCCTGTTTGAGGACCTGGAGCTACTTCCTGAGTGGTGGGGGAGGGTGTGGGTGGTGTCCATGAAGGGCTGGAGCAGGTGGGTGAGCTGTGTAGGCAGCAGCGTGGCAGTCTGATCAGGACAGACCCCAAGAGCTGATGATGCAGGAAGCAGGGGTCTGGTGATGTGGGGCTGAACCAGGATGAGACCCATGGCTGGACACAGGTGAGGCTGCATCAGTTCACCTACTGTAGCTGATAGAATCCACTGTGTTCACAGCATAAAGCTGTAAAAGTCATGAACCTTAATGACCTTTGATATAAATTCATGGCTGAAGGAAACTTAACAGAAAGTAGAAGTGTAACTCATTCACTTTTAATACAAAACCTCCCCATGACCAAGTTTCCACACAATCGCCATATCTCACAGCATATTGTTCCATCTGATTCTCTAACTTAAGAACATTCTCCAGTTGCTGCTGAGTGGTTTCCTAAATTGCTTTCACGCTCTCTGCTTTAAATTTCCCTAGAGAATGTGTGGTTCTGATTACAAATGACA
Source organism: Capra ibex (assembly GCA_006410555.1). NCBI lineage: Eukaryota > Metazoa > Chordata > Mammalia > Artiodactyla > Bovidae > Capra > Capra ibex. The sequence continues at coordinate 8,630,257 of SJYO01048061.1, read as the reverse complement.
GTCTTAAGCTTGCTTCTATCAAATATATATCCAAAGTGGTACACCCAAAATATTTGAGAGGATTTTATAAATATCTCCGGTGTTAGGAAAAAGAACTCAGGAGAACCTCTGTGATCAGCACACTCTACTTGGCACCAAAATGCCTCGCTCTCCTCTCCCTGTGACAGGGATGCTATGACCAGTAGAATCTGATCCTGCATTGATGAAGAACATGTGCAGATGCTCACAAGATGGGGTAACCACATTTGTGAGTTCAGGGTGGGGTGCTGGGAACAAGGAGGCTGAGATACACATGACACCAGGAGGGTGGGGGTGAGGAATCCCTGTCACAGCACTAGTGCCTGTCACTGAACTCATGACAAGACACAAGACACTTCTCTAAGGGAAAATTCATCAAGTCATGAACAGAAGAGGCTGGGAAAGGGGGGTCAGTCCAGAGCTGGAGGCCATGCCATGTGTCATTCACCCTGTTTTCTCCCATTCTCAAAGATTCAGTGTTATTATGCAGGCTTGTGGGTATGTGTGTTACAATATAACTAACATGAAATTTACCATTTTAATCATATAGCCATATAGTGGCATTAAGTACATTCACATTGTTGTGCAGCCATCACTACCATCCATCTCCACAACTCTTTCATCACCCCAACACTAAGCACATCTTACATTTGGGCAGTTTCCACAAAAGTCTATCCACAGTTAGTGGATGTGGAATCCCAGCTCCTTGTGTCCAGAGCTCAGAGCTCCTCACATACCTACTGACTCTGCTGAAGTCGTTTTACTTTGCCATTCTAGGCCTGCTCTACACCAATCATGTCCTCCTCAAATTCACATGTCACGTTAGTTATTAGCACCTTAGAATTTGGTGACAGGGACCATAAAGAAGTAATCATTACCCTTAAATACACTGCACGTAATCTGATCTGACTGGTGTGCTTGGATGAAGAGGAGACTAAGACATAAGGACAGAAACACAGGCATGCAAATCAGTGAAGTTAGAACACAGCCTCCCACCATGCACAAAATAAACTAAAAGTGGCTTAAAGACTTTATCACAAGATGTGACACCATAAAACTCCTAGAACAGATTAAAGGCAAAATATTCTCTGACATAAATTATACCAATGTTTTCTTAGGTAAATTTTCTAAGGCAATAGAAATGTAAACAAAAACATACAAAAGGCAGCTGCCCTGGTGGCTCAGTGGTAAAGGATCCACCTGCCAGTGCAGGAGACACAGGATCCATTCCTGGTCCCAGAAGATCCCACATGAGCAGATCAACAAAACCCATGCACCACAAATACTGAGCCTGAGCTCTGGAGCCCAGGAGCTGGAACCACTGAGCCCACACATCCTAGACCCCATGCTCTGCAACAAGAGAAGCCATCTCAATGAGAAGTCCACACACCACAACTAGAGAATAGTCCCTGCTTGTCATAACTAGAGAAAAACCATCACAGCAACAAAGACCAGGTACGGCCACAAGGAATTATTTTTTTAATTAAAAAAATAAACAAATAGGACCTAATCAAATTTACAAGATTTTGCACAGCAAAGGAAACCATAAACACAATGAAGAGACAACCTATAGACTGGGAAAAAATATTTGCAAACGATGTGACCAACAAGGGCTTAATTTCCAAAATATACGGACAGCTCATACAACTGAACAACAACAAAATCTGATTAAAAAATGGGCAGAAGAACTAAATAGACACTTTTCCAAAGGACACATACAGATGGCCAATAGGCATATGAAAAGGAGCTCAACGTTGTGAATTATCAGAGAAATGCAAATCAAAACTACAATGAGGCATCACCTCACACCAGTTAGAATGGTCAACACTAAAATAACAATAGCTGAGAGGGTGTGGAGAAAAGGGAGCCCCCTACACTACTGCTGGGAATGGAAGTTGCTGCAGGCACTGTAGAAGACAGCATGGAGTTTCCTCAGAAAACTAAAAGTAGAATTACCTTATATTCCAGTAATCCCACTCCTGGGCATTTGTATGCACAAAACCATACATGAAAAAGACATGTATCCCTATATTCATAGCAGCACTACTCACAATAGCCAAACATGGAAACAACGTAATGTCCACCAACGGATGAATGGTTGTGGTACATGGAGATAATGTAATACTACTCAGCCATAAAAAAAAGGAAAAAGAATGCCAGTTGCAGAAACATGCACGGACCTGGAGGTTATCATACTAAGTGAAGTAAATCAGAATGAGAAAGACAAATATCATATGATATCACTTACATGTAGAATCTAAAATATGGCAATAATGAACCTATTGACAAAACAGAAACAGACTCACAGACATAGTGAACAGACTTATGGTTGCATGGGTGGAAGGGGTGTGGGGGAGGGATGGCCTGGAAATTTGAGGTTAGCAGAATGTGAAGTATTATGTGTAGAATGGATAAACAACAAGGTCCTACCATATAGTGTAGCGAGCTATATTTGATATTCTGAGATAAACCATAATGGAAAAGAATATTAAAAAGTATGTATGTATGTATGTAACTGAGCAACTTTGCCATACAAAGAAATTAACACAATAATGTAAATCAATTATGTTTCAATTTTTTTTTAAGGACAGAAACAGGGGTGCACATGGACAGAAGACCATGTGAGGAGACAGCGAGGTGGATGCCACCAGCAGCCAAGGACAGTGTTCTCAGCAGAAACCAAAGCTGCCCACATGGCCAACTTCCAGCCTCAAAGACTGTGAGAAAATGAATTTCTGTTCTTTAAGCACCCCAACTGTGACAACTTGCTATAGACTGAATGTTTTTGTCCTCAAAATTCATATATTGAAACCTAATTCCCACTGTATACTAGAAGTGTACCCATTGGGAGGTGACAGGTCATGAGGATGGAGCCCACATGAAAAAGATTAGTGCCCTTATAAAGGGGACCTACAGGGCTCCCTCACCCCTTCCCCACATGAGGACACGGGAATCGTGCCCTCACCAGACACTGAATCTCTCAGCACCCTCACCTTGGACTTTTCCAGCCTCGAGAACACTGAGGGATAAATTTCTATTTTTTATAAGCTGCCCAGGCTGTGGTCTCCTGTGAGAGCAGCCTGGACAGACAGCCCCAGCAAAGTAACACAGAACCTGACAGCGAGAATTTCCAAATAGCTTCTCTCTGCCAAACACCCCACCTCCTTCAGACAAGGACATACATGCTGTTCTCCTCACAGCCCTGCTTCCTCCTCCCTCCACACCTGAGCTTCTACTCTTCCTTCAGCAAAGGAACTGGGTCCTGTCCTCAGCCTCCACACACCTGCCCAGCCTGCAGGCCCCCAGGGCACTTCCCACTCAGCCCCGGGCACAGGGAGCTTTCCAACTTCAGTGAAAGCCTCCAGCTGACACTTCACTTAGCATTTACTGTACCAAAACTCTCTAAACCTTAACTCTGCTGAGCTTTCCCCAGGCATCTGTCTTAACAAGCTCCACACAGAGACAGGTTCCTTAGTGGCAGGAATGAGAGTCTCCCTTATCCTGCCCAATGTGGGTCCTTCCCCTCTCCTGGCTCACCATCCTCCTTGTAAAGTAAGAGGTTTTGGGCAGGAACATCTGTAAGGGTATTGATCTCCGTGCACACAGCAGGGTGTTGATATATGCAGCTGGAAGGCTCATTGTCTTTAACAAGGTGAACAACAGCAAGGGGTAGATGTGGAGGCTGCTTCAGAAAAAGTGAATCCATGAGACTTTCAAAGAGGCCAGTCTAGACTCCACCAGAGGCCTCAGTCAGCATATATTAGGACAGAGAAGCATCAGAACTGTTCTCCTCCAGGAGTTCTAAAGCCAAGAAAGAGCCACTGACAACAAACTCCAGGAACACAAAGTAAGTCAGGACTTCAGAAAGATTCTAGATACCAAGTTTCAAATTCAAGTTAACCCTACATATGGGTCTAAGTATTAATTCTAGTAAGCATCCATGAAGAAATGTTAAATAATTGAGCCATACTCAGATGTGGAATAAATTATCTATAAATTCTAAATCATCTGTAAATACTTTACTAGGTATTTCTAAACCAAAAGAATAATAAGCATAAGCCAGCAGGGTCTTTCCATGGAAGCCTTTGTCTGTACTGAAAAATTCACTTCTAATGTGCCTTCAACAAATGACAAAGGAAAAGAACTGGCAGCCAATTACCAGGTTACCAAGTCCTACTCTCTGATTTAAAAACTTTACATTATCCTTCTTATCCCTGGAGTCTGGATCCATCCACAGTGTCTGGATCCACCAAGTGCAAGTAACAGGGGGGAATTTGCCATGTATCCCTCACTCCCTAAAGCACGGACCCCACTGTCCTACACACACTGGAAGCACCTGCTGTATTTTCCTGTCCTGACCTCATCAGGATGCAAAATTTCTCTATGATGGATCTTCTGTGGAGGGAAGGGAGGGACACCAGGGCAGAGTGAGCTGAATCTCCTGAAGCACAAAGGCTTTCCTGAGCTCTCTTCCCTGATCGCTACAGGGTTCCTGGAAAGCAGAGATGATAGAAAACAGGAGCAAACTCACTGTTCAAACAAGTGCCTGCTGACTCCTGCATCCACTGCGCTGAGCGGATCGTCCAGGAGGTAGATGTCTGCGTCCTGATACACGGCTCTAGAAAATGTAGAGAGATGTCAGGAGAGGACACTTCATACTCCCTGGGTCTCATCCCTGAATCATGACGGCATCCAACAACTCCAAGTTCCTCCTACAAGTCCAGGGAAAGGGCCAAGACCCTGCTTCACACAGACCCACCCGGTGAGCGGGGTCTGCGTATTCAAGTCCACTAGGAGCCATGGAGGAGGAGGGGCAGATGGCCACTGAAGCCCCATTTACCTGGCGAGGCTGACCCGGGCTTTCTGTCCTTCACTCAGCAGGGTTCCTCCATCTCCTGTCACAGTTAGATCTCTTTCCTTCAAATTCTGCAAATCCTGTATGGAGATAGAAAAGGGAAAAAAGAAAAAGATTTAAAATGTGTTCTCCTCCTGCCACCCTAACCTTTTAGCATCAGTTCTTCATACAAGTATTTAATCAACAGCAATGGGCTTATTTCATAGTGACTAAACTGTAACAGGGAAAATTAAAAAACCTCTCAGGGCTTTTCATTTGTTTTCATTCTATATTTTTTCAAAGCGTTTATGCATTTAACCATTTCAACAGGTATTATTGAGGATGGCCTATACATGAGCCCTTGTTCTGAGAACAGCGAATTCAGCTGTGAAGAAACAGAACCCCCAGAATTCCTCTCCATGGTGGGAGATGGACAATATGGAAAATAAACCTGAGGGCAAGTACATGGGGATGAAGAGTGAAGGAGGGTGAAGAGTGATGGAGAGTGAAGGAGGGAAGTGAGTCCACACTGGGGTGTGAGGGCTCTGCTCAGAGGGGTGTGAGCAGATCTTGGGGGGAGGAGCAGGGGCTCAGGCAGACCTGGAGAGGCTGCTCCTCACAGAGGGAGGGGCGAGTGCAGGGGCCACGGGGAGATGCCCAAGGTGTTCAGAACAAGGAGGCCAGGAGAGCAGAATAAGAATGAGGGGAGTTAGGGCAGAGACAGAGCAGGAGACTGGTGTCACTGCCAGTAAAGGGGGGAAGGGAAGGGGAGGAGGGACCTGGTCTGAAGTTTTTAAGGAATCATTTCTGTGCTTTGCAATAAACAGACAGTAAGATTTTTTTTTTTTTTTTTTTGGG
>SJYO01048061.1:8495728-8616493 GCA_006410555.1 Capra ibex | reverse complement strand
TATTGTCACCCTGCTTATTTAACTTATGTGCAGAGTACCTCATGAGAAACGCTGGACTGGAAGAAACACAAGCTGGAATCAAGATTGCCAGGAGAAATATTAATAACCTCAGATATGCAGATGACACCACCCTTATGGCAGAAAGTGAAGAGGACCTAAAAATCCTCTTGATGAAAGTAAAAGAGGAGAGCGAAAAAGTTGGCTTAAAGCTCAACATTCAGAAAACGAAGATCATGGCATCTGGTCCCATCACTTCATGGGAAATAGATGGGGAAACGGTGGAAACAGTGTCAGACTTTATTTTTGGGGGCTCCAAAATCACTGCAGATGGTGACTGCAGCCATGAAATTAAAAGACGCTTACTCCTTGGAAGAAAAGTTATGAGCAACCTCGATAGTATATTCAAAAGCAGAGACATTACTTTGCCAACTAAGGTCCGTCTAGTCAAGGCTATGGTTTTTCCTGTGGTCATGTATGGATGTGAGAGTTAGACTGTGAAGAAGGCTGAGCGCTGAAGAATTGAGGCTTTTGAACTGTGGTGTTGGAGAAGACTCTTGAGAGTCCCTTGGACTGCAAGGAGATCCAACCAGTCCATTCTGAAGGAGATCAGCCCTGGGATTTCTTTGGAAAGACTGATGCTCAAGCTGAAACTCCAGTACTTTGGCCACCTCACGCAAAGGGTTGACTCATTGGAAAAGACTCTGATGCTGGGAGGGATTGAGGGCAGGAGGAGAAGGGGACAACAGAGGATGAGATGGCTGGATGGCATCACTGACTCGATGGACGTGAGTTTGCGTGAACTCCGGGAGTTGGTGATGGACAAGGAGGCCTGGCATGCTGCAATTCATGGGGTTGCAAAGAGTTGGACATGACTGAGAGACTGAACTGAACTGAACTGATGTGTGGATGGACAGATGTAGAGAAAAGGGTTAGAATGGTAAGGACAGCAACCATGTACTGAAACCCTGACATGCCTGCATTCCACAGGCATGGCCTATTGCCTTTACAGTAACCCCACTCCTCCTGCATTTAATAAGAAGGGAAACTGAGACAAACACCTGGAGATACTGCCTAGGACTGCTTCTCTCCAAAGGCCAAGCCTTTTCTACTGCACATATAGTCTTCATATCTATAGGACAAAATACCTCCAGCACACCACTATTATGTGACCACCTGATGCCCATCCACTGAGTCATGGATTCTAAAAGGAGAAGAGCAGAGGATCATTACTCATTAGGTGGCTCCCAGGTATCAAAACGACCTTGCTGACCCCTGCTAATCAGAGGCAGAGATGACATTTCAGAGAAGCAGCAAAACTTTCTGACCCAATATCCTCTTGAAATGTCAGAGGCCCAGGCAGGAAACAGAACATACCCAAAGTGACAGCAGGCAAGACTAAACCACAACTCGTCTCTTCACTACTTCTCTGCCCTGGGCCTCCCTTCCTGCCAAGGAGGGAATGGGCATGAGGGGCCTGCCTGCATGTCCTGACTGCGCAGAGAACAGGAGAGCGGTCCATGTTTATAAACGTCACATCATGTACAGAAGAATCGCTGTGCAGCCCAGTCCTGCAGGGCCCCTTCCCATCAGAGTCTGTGCTGCACAGACTCCCAAGGATGGGTGAAGCCACGGACACTATCCATATTACTGGTCCTGTCACCCCACGTGGCTGCGGCAAAGCACTGGCCCCCAGGGAAACACTGAATGTCAGCCACTGTCCAACACCTGCTCTTTTGCAGAGACGCTCAAATGTGGGGAGAAAACAAGGCTGAGCTTCACCAGAAAGGCAAGGTCATAAAAGAAACACCCACACACTGGTCTAGGTCTCTGGAGTCTGATCTGGGCATCAGGAGGTTGATAGGATTAAGGTAAAGAGGAAACACCTGAAATCTGTTTATTCCACATCCCACCTTCCAGCTTTACCCATCACCTGCTTTTTAAAAAGTTCTCTCTCCAAGCCTCAGTTTTACCAACTATAAAATGAAGATGGTAACACTGAAGATATTCATAAAGACAGCAGCATACCCTCTTCTGGGTGCATGTCTGAGAAAGAGAAATGATTTGCATGTAGACTCTGAATAAATGGCAGCTATTGTCTAAGTGTTTTATGTTTGCTTTCCCCTTCTTTTCTTACACAATATAAACACTATTTAATAAAAATCTTGCTGATTACTGCTAACTTGACATCAGTTCTGCAAACATAATCTCCCATTAACCAACCACAGACCAGGAGAAAGAAACAGAAGAGTGAGCAATTCTGTTTCGTCCACATCATCAAAAATTGATATTCACCTGATAAAAATCTATGATGTTCAAGAATTACTCAAGCAAAATTACTGTTTCCTCAGAAAGCAGGTTTGGAGCCTCCACCACCACACCTTTGAAAGACAGTCCTAGCCTTTTCCTCACAGTATAACAGATGTCCAGTCTGAACAGGCCACAGGCGGAGCCCTTTAACACTATTGTTCATGGATTTTTATAACTGAAGAGAGTAAAATACTATTTAATCCGTATTTATGTTTTTCTTTCTTTATGCCAAATTACATTTTCCTATTAAGCAAGTTCAGTTTTCATCATTCATTTACTAATTTCATCTAAATCCCATGGAAGAGTTAAATGTTTCTTCTTGCCATTTTCTGTGAAACTCAATGCAATTTCTGAAAAACAATCTCTTCCCCAATGAAATGAGTCAGGATTAAGAAGAAATTTTAAAGCATTTTAAATTTTGTAAGGCATTCAATTTTCTTTAATAAATTACAACTCAAAACCAAGCAGAGAGGGAAACCTGGAGACTGAAAGAGACTGAGACACTAACCAAATGCAGCGGGCAGACCTCATGTGGAGTCTGATTCCATCAATGGTGTACAAGATTTCTCAGTGAGATGATTAGCAACGTGTAAACACTGATGAGAAAGTTGATGATATTCAGGAATTAGGGTAATTTTTCAGGTGAAATAATGTTGGTGATTTTTTTTTTCCAAAGCCTTTCCTATCTTTTTGACAAAAGCAGATGAAATGTTTACAGATGGACTAACCTGAGATCTAGGATCTGCTCCAGAATAATAATGGGGTGGGGGTGGGGCTGGCAGAGGGCAGAGGTGGAGATGCAGCAAGACTGGCCACCAGCTGACCCTGGTAGGAGCTGGGGGTGGGTACATGAGGGATCATTAGAGTGTGCTCTCTGTTTTCACAAATTTTTGTAACTGTCCATTAAAAAAAAGAACCTAAAACTGAATGAAGCTTCATCAAATGAAATAGAGGCATTTAAAACAGCTGCGTATACAACTGCATATTTACCCAGACCAGCTTAAAGCAACAAAGACCTTTCAAATTTTTAAAAAAAAAAAGAACTTTCAACAAACCTTATAGCTAAAGCCAACACTATCATTTGAAATTTGAGTATATGCAGCTCAAAAGTCATTACTCACCTCTTCCAAAGCACAAGCCTTTATTACTTTTTCATATCGCTTTTCTTCGTATTTCTTCCCAAATAAAATGTTACTTCTCACAGTTCCTGGAAACACCCAGGGCTGCTGAGAAACATATGCGATCCTTCCATGCACGCTGACCTTCCCCTGGCTCCGGGGCAGCTCCCCCAGCAGAGCACGTAACAGTGACGACTGAAACAGATAGCAACACATGCACATGTGAACAGGGTGGACTCAGGCCGGGACAACCCTGCTGCACAGTCCCCACCCTGGTGCTTGATGAAGGATATCAGAACAGGATAAAGTGCAGCTCTGAATATTGAAGGAAAAAAATGGAAAAGAGCACTATTGGTCAATGTAAACTGAAGGTGGACAACAAATATATATACCATAACAATCTACTGGTTTTAGAAAAGGCAGAGGACTCAGAGATCAAATTGCCAACATCCACTGGATCATGGAAAAAATAAGAGAGTTCCAGAAAAACATCTATCCCTGCATTACTGACTATGCCAAAGCCTTTGACTCTGTGGATCACTATAAACTGCGGAAAATTCTGAAAGACATGGGAATACCAGACCACCTGACCTGCCTCTTGAGAAATCTGTATGCAGGTCAGGAAGCAACAGTTAGAACTGGACATGGAACAACAGACTGGTTCCAAATAGGAAAAGGAGTATGTCAAGGCTGTATATTGTCACCCTGCTTATTTAACTTATATGCAGAGTACATCATGAGAAACACTGGGCTGGAAGAAGCATAAGCTGGAATCAAGATTGCCAGGAGAAATATCAATAACCTCAGATATGCAGATGACACCACTCTTATGGCAGAAAGTGAAGAGGAGCTAAAAAGCCTCTTGATGAACGTGAAAGAGGAGAGTGAAAAAATTGGCTTAAAGCTCAACATTCAGAAAACTAAGATCATGGCATCTGGTCCCATCACCTCATGGGAAATAGATGGGGAAACTGTGGAAACAGTGTCAGACTTTATTTTGGGGGGCTCTAAAATCACTGCAGTGAACTGAACAATCTACCCTGCCTGAGTTTCTCCAACATAAGTGCTCTACTCAGCAAATACTAAGAATACTTAACATCCTTCACTAGCAGAACAGACCAGCAGGATGTGTACTTTCTGTTCAGTTCAATTCAGTTCAGTCTCTCAGTCATGTCCGACTCTTTGCGACCCCATAAACTGCAGCACACCAGGCCTCCCTGTCCATAACCAACTCCCAGAGTTCACCCAAACCTATATCCATCGAGTCGGTGATGCCATCCAACCATCTCATTCTCTGTCGTTTCCTTCTCCTCCTACCCTCAAACTTTCTCAGCATCAGAGTCTTTTCAAATGAGTCTTCTCTTCGCATCAGGTGGCCAAAGTATTGGAGTTTCAGCTTCAACATCAGTCCTTCCAATGAACACCCAGGACTGATCTCCTTTAGGATGGACTGGTTGGACCTCCTTGCAGGCCAAGGGACTAGCACTCTTTATCAATGTCTTCGTGACCGGTACCACTACACCCGGTAGTCTACCCGGACTTTCGGTCACCCTACCCTCCTTAACACACACACCGAACCTAATCCAAAGAACCTTAGGACCCTTACACCTTCCTTCTATACTCTAACCGAAGTTCTTTCCCTACAAATAACATGGGTTCTTATAAGAAAAAGGAAACAATCTCACAACTGAAAAACGAGTCTAGGATAAAAACGGAAGATGGTTGAAAACATTTCTCAAACTCTCTCGACCTTTATTTATAAGCATTTACATCTATGTATCTATGAATTTTACGTTTGGATATGTAAAACACTCACACACACACATATATATATATACACACACACACACACACACACAAATATATTAGAAGTTAGACGATATTCTGACCGATAACATACGGGAAGTTTATCTTTCTTTTGAGCATCTCCAGATAAACTTAACAAAACCTTAAATCCCCGTACTTTAGACTTCCTGTATTGGATTTACCCCTAAAAACTCTCGTTATCAATGACTAGAAATTACACATACGTTCGTTTTTGGTAACTGTGTCGAGGGAAGTAAAACTAGAACACAGTGAAGGGTCCAATAGACCGTCCGACCCAATCAGTAATTTCCGGGAATTGACCCATCTTTGTCTACTAACTTTGACCACTTATAACAGTTCAGTTTATTACACTTAAACGATTTTTGTTTGTTTGTTTGACATAAAACCTAAAAAAGGACTAACTACAAAGTCGTCCAAAAAAAAAAAAAAAAAAGGATTGTTGGTTACTACTGTGGGGATCACTGAATTGAATTCTGGTCTGTACCTTCCTCGACCTTCCTGGGGAGGGGTAGGTACTTGTACTTCCAACGTCATCACACCCTACGTACCAATTTGGTCACAAACAATTCTTTAACAAGTAGACATCCAGATTATCCACTGAGTAACCTTTTTCTGGGACTACGAGCCTTTCTAACGTCCGCCCTCCTCTTCTCTTACTCTATCAACCTATCGTAGTGGTTGAGCTACCTGTACTCAAACCCATTTGAGTTCCTCAACCACTATCTGGTCGTCCGGACCGCACGACATCGGGTACCTCAGTGTTTGTCAACCTATGTTGTCTCGTCGACTTGACTCCAGATTATCCTCTCTCTAGTCTGTCCGGATAAAAGGGTGTAAATACTAATCTTAAATAAGGAAGTCCTAAGGTAGAAGAAGTAAGACTCAAAATATAACTATAGTACCGTGTCTACTCTCTTTGTCCCTTTCGTGTACCCAGAGGTAGGTCTATTACGTCAAACGAAGTGTTCCCGAGGACCGGTGTCTCAGTGTCAAGACCTTCTAAGGAGGGGGAAGATGTGAGGAGGAGGACGTCGACACCGAGAACCTAATGGACTCATGTTTGGTGAGGACAGAAAGAGGTACTGGACGTTAGGAAGGACCTTTTTGAATCCTGTCAGTGAACGAGAGGGTCGAAGTACCAAGAATAGATGTTTACCTTTACTATCAAGAATGAAAGGAATAAGTGTTCTATCAACACGTCTAGGAGACTCTTTTGGCTAGACCTTCTCGATACTTTACTATAGGGCTCAGAGACACTATGTCCGTAATGGGTGGGATTGAGTAGGGAATCTCTACATGATCCCGGTCAACGGGACCCACTGTTCCTCCCCCTCCGGGACCTAACCTCTCGTACCCTACGTCCACGAGCCCGCCTCTCCTGGGTCTTTTTGATCACAATTGAGCCTGTTCGTAGAGTTGGAAGAGGACGGAGGAAAAACCAGTTTTAAACATAGTCCATACTAATGATGGACGTTTAATAAGTACGGTGAGAGACAATTTGGTCGGACACTTTAAGTCAATAGTTATAGCAGAATCTAAAGGAAATTCTCACAAGTATATAAGAAAGGACACAAAGGAGACGGGAGAGACGGAACACGTCTAACAGTACCTAAACAGAGGTACTGTATTTGAAGTCTCTAGTATTGAAGTATTTGAAGTCTCCGGAACTGAGTCTGGTACACTTAGATGTGTAGGGGTCATAGCTGGGGTGAAGGTATCGTCCGTCTGTATTCACGACTAACGTATGGATAGTGGAGTCCAACAGGTAACACTATAATAGTCAAGTCAAGTCAAGTCAGTGAGTCAGCACAGGTTGAGAAACACTGGGGTACTCATCGTCGTACGGTCCGGAGGGACAGGTAGTGGTAGAGGGCCTCAAGTGAGTTTGAGTGCAGGTAGCCCAGCCACTACGGTAGGTCGGTAGAGTAGGAACCAACAGGGGAAAAGGAGGACGGAGGTTAGGGAGGGTCGTAGTCTCAGAAAAGGTTACTCAGTTGAGAAACGTACTCTACCGGTTTCATGACCTCAAAGTCGAAATCGTAGTAAGGAAGGTTTCTTGTGGGTCCCGACTAGAGGAAATCTTACCTTACCAACCTAGAGGAACGTCAGGTTCCCTGAGAGTTCTCAGAAGAGGTTGTGGTGTCATCCCTCTCCCACCCTACAAAACCCTCTTTCCGTAACTTTGTACATATCGTAGTATATTCTTTGATTAGTGGTCAGGTCCAAGCTACGTCCTATGTCCTACGAACCGCGACCACGTGACCCCACTGGGTCTCCCTACCATGACTCCCGCCCCCCTCCCCCCCTCTCCCTCCCCCCAAGTCTTACCCCTTGTGCACATGTGGGTGCCGTCTAAGTACAACTAAATACCGTTTTGGTTATGTTATAACATTTCATTGATCGGAGGTTAATTTTATTTATGTAAAATTTTATAAATTTTTTTATTCCGTTATTTCTTTTTCGTAGTTAAGAAACCGCGAGTCGAAAGAAGTGTCAGGTTGAGAGCGTAGGTATGTATTGGTGACCTTTTTGGTATCGGAACTGATCTGTCTGGAAACAACCGTGTCATTACAGAGACGAAAACTTATACGACAGATCCAACCAGTATTGAAAAGAAGGTTCCTCATTCGTAGAAAATTAAAGTACTGACGTCAGTGGTAGACATCACTATAGTATGAAAAGGAATATTTCTACCTATGAATTTCGTCGTCGTACATTACAAACCAAAGATAAGAAAGACGGTAGAAAAATCTTGTTGCAGTAAAGGGTTCTATATTAGTGTAATACCCTACTCTACTAATTTACTCACAAGTATCTTAAAAACCGTTTCACGGAATATACGTCATTTCAGACTATTTACCATAGACAACCACACATTAGTAATTTGAAACTTTACCTACAAAATGTATGAATCGTATTACCACCTTTCAACCTACATGTAATCCCCGTTCGAATTTACACAGTATTATCGAGTACTGTACCCGAGAGGTCCAAACACTGAATCCGAAACATCTAACTAGTTTAACAAAAAGAAGAGATACATGGAGTCACAGAGGTAGACATTTTACTCTATTATGACAATGATGTATCCTAATAACATTCCTAATTTCTAAATTTTGTACACTTCACAACTTACACACCGGGACATGTATCAGTCGTGAGCCATTTATAATTGATACCTAACTTTTGGTTTTTTCTCTTAAGGATGAAGGTTTCTAGTCGTAAACTTAAAAAGGGATGAAAAGACCTGTGACTTAAATGTTAGTTGGTGAAGATATTGGACTGTACATATCGACTCCGAAGACCTAAGGAGTAGACACTATGGACGAGCAAGTAGAGATCATTGTGGATAACTGAGGACAATCAAACCATAAGTGCAGAAAGAGGGACCCTCAAAATTTATAAGAGAGTAGACAATTTTCATCATTACGGACGGAGTGCCTCGATTACTCACATAGTTTCCTCGACTATGAATTTTTTAAGAGTATCACAAACTGTGTACGTTATTTATGGTACTCTTGGTACGTAATAAAATAAAGAAACCTACCTTTTTTAAGGGATAATAAGGTTGTGTAGAAAACCCTTTTCTCAAATTAGGAATCTTTTGTAATTTCAAATAGAAACTTTTTTTAGGAATTGTTTCTGTGGAGACATAGATAAAAGTGACAAAGTCCGAAAAAATGAACACTAGCCACATCATCCGCACTACCACCGTCACTAAGGAACCTAACGTTATGGGCACTAAGGGGAACCGTAGCGAAAGAAAAAAGAGGTCGCTATAAAGAGTCGTTGAAGTGCTCTACAATTTGCGGACCTTACACGTCCACTCATGTCCTGAGAGTCCAACCAAACCGTTTCATCCGACCGAAAGGAAACACGGTAAAGTAATTGGTCTAGGTACCTTAGGACGTCTGACAGAAGACCTTAAAGAGTGATTCAATTACTATCCATTAACTTATAATACCCGAGATAAGTCGCACTGGGAATTCCACCGTCCAGTCGACATCGAAACATAAAATCGTGTTTCTCCACTCAAACGGGACGGTGGAGGACTAAGGTCCCTTGACAAATGGAGGACGAAGAATCTGTAGGGTCTATGTAACAGAAAGACCCACCTTAGGAACCCTTCTCATCTAAAACGTCCGTGAACCCCCGGTAGTGACTGAAAGTTTCTTTCTACGTAGGATTAGTACTCGATACCTACCTCCAAGCTCTGTAACATGTCCTCTTTCCCTAGTTCTGGTAGGGGTACCTTTTCTTTACGTTTTTTCGTTTTACCGACAGACCCCTCCGGAATGTTTATCGACACTTTTCTTCTCTTCGTTTTTCTTTCCTCTTTTCCTTTCTATATTCGTCGACTTACGTTTCAAGGTTTCTTATCGTCCTTCTCTATTCTTTCGGAAGAAGTCGATAGTTACGTTTTTTTATCTCCTTTTGTTGTCTTACCCTTTCTGATCTCTAAAGAAGTTCTTTTAATCTCTATGGTTCCCTTGTAAAATACGTTACTACCCGAGTTATTTCCTGTCTTTACCATACCTGGATTGTCTTCGTCTTCTATAATTCTTCTCTACCGTTCTTATGTGTCTTGACATGTTTTTTCTAGAAGTGTTGGGTCTATTAGTACTACTACACTAGTGATTAGATCTCGGTCTGTAGGACCTTACACTTCAGATCACCCGGAATCTTTCGTAGTGATGCTTGTTTCGACGACCTCTACTACCTTAAGGTCAACTCGACAAAGTTTAGGACTTTCTACCACGACACTTTCACGACGTGAGTTATACGGTCGTTTAAACCTTTTGAGTCGTCACCAGTGTCCTGACCTTTTCCAGTCAAAATAAGGTTAAGGTTTCTTTCCATTACGGTTTCTTACGAGTTTGATGTCGTGTTAACGTGAGTAGAGTTTACGATTATTTCATTACGAGTTTTAAGAGGTTCGGTCCGAAGTCGTTATGCACTTCGCACTTGAGGGACTACAAGTTCGACCAAAATCTTTTCCGTCTCCTTGGTCTCTAGTTTAACGGTTGTAGGTGACCTAGTACCTTTTTCGTTCTCTCAAGGTCTTTTTGTAGATAAAGACGAAATAACTGATACGGTTTCGGAAACTGACACACCTAGTGTTCTTTGACACTTTTTATGACTTTCTCTACCCTTATGGTCTGGTGGATTGGACAGAGAACTCTTTAGACATACGTCCAGTCCTTCGTTGTCAATCTTGACCTGTACCTTGTTGTCTGAACAAAGTTTATCCTTTTCCTATGTAGTTCCGACATATAACAGTGGGACGAATAAATTGAAAATACGTCCCATGTAGTACTCTTTACGACCTGACCTTCTTTGTGTTCGACCTTAGTTCTAACGGCCCTCTTTATAGTTATTGGAGTCTATACGTCTACTGTAGTGGGAATACCGTCTTTCACTTCTCCTCTATTTATCGGAGAACTACTTTCATTTTCTCCTCTGACTTTTTCGACCGAATTTCGAGTTGTAAGTCTTTTGTTTTTAGTACCGTAGACCAGGGTAGTGAAGTACCCTTTATCTACCTCTTTGTCATCTTTGTCACAGTCTGAAATGAAAAAACCCGAGGGTTTAGTGACGTCTACCACTGACGTCGGTACTTTAATTTTCTGCGAATGAGGAACCTTCTTTTCAATACTCGTTGGATCTATCGTATAAGTTTTCGTCTCTGTAATGAAACGGCTGATTCAAGGCAGATCAGTTCCGATACTAAAAAGGACACCAGTACATACCTACACTCTCAACCTAACACTTCTTTCGACTCACGACTTCTTAATTACGAAAACTTGACACCACAACCTCTTCTGAGAACTCCCAGGGAACCTAATGTTCCTCTAGGTTGGTCAGGTAAGACTTCCTCTAGTCGGGACCCTAAAGGAACGTTCCTTACTACGATTTCGACTTCGAGGTCATGAAACCGGTGGAGTACACTTCTCAACTGAGTAACCTTTTCTGAGACTACGACCTTCCCTAAACACCCGTCCTCCTCTTCCCCTGCTGGCTCCTACTGTACCGACCTACCGTAGTGCCTGAGATACCTGCACTCAGACTCACTTGAGGCCCTCTACCACTACCTGTCCCTCCGGACCGCACGACGCTAAGTACCCCAGCGTTTCTCAGTCTGTGCTGACTCGCTGACTTGACTTGACTTAGTAGTCTCTGTCAGACAGTAGAGAGGTAAAGTGTCGTCCTTCCGACTCCGTGGTCTATAACTGAACAAGTCCCGTCGAAGGGACAACCGTGATCACGATTTCTTGGATGGACGGTTACGCCCTCTGTATTCTCTATGTCCAAGTCCGGGACACAGTCTTTCTAGAGGACGTCTTCCTTTACCGTTGGGTGACGTTATAAAAACGGACCTCTTAGGGTGCCTGTCTCCTCGGACTATCCGATGTCAGTTACTTCAGCGTCTCAGTCTGTGTTGACTCGCTAAATCGTCGTCGTCGTCTACTTAAACTCCTATCCCTGGTAAATACAGAACAAGTACTGTATGAAGGATTATCTCGTCGGTGAGATATTTATGAAAATAATTTTCATTTTATAAAGTAATATGACCTTGCTTATATGTTCCCTTTATCCCCTTAAAAGAATGGGGTCTCAATGATCGTTACTGTTCCTTTCCTTTTCTAATCCTTTTCTTTTCCTCCATAGTCCTTTATGTGAGTATATAGTTTTTACTACGTAAAGTTTTTATGTAAAAAAGTGTATGGATTTTCTACCGTTCATTCAACGTCAACAATGTCGAACGAACCCCGACCATGTGCTCCTAATGGGTCTCTCTACAACACCCCTCCCTCCACCCTACCCCCAAGTACAAACCCTTGCGTACATGTGGGCACCACCTAAGTACAGTTATATACCGTTTTGGTCATGGCTTAACATTTCATTTTATTTCATTTTTTTTTTTATTTCTTTCTTTTGGATTCACGATAATAAAAGTCCAAATGACAAATAGTAGTTGTCATAAACCCCACTTGTGTGACACAAGATGGTAGGGGTTCCGACAAGTATATTTACTACGACTTTTATTAGGGGAATCTTTCTAATAAGTCATCCGTACGTCAGATCACAAGGTAGATTGAAACATCTACTTACTACCTCTTGTGTAAAATATTGGTTAGGAAGACAAGATATCGATAAGTGTCTCCTATCTAATATAGTCTCGAATAGAGTAATTACGTGTTTGTATAAAGTAGTTATAATTTTTAGTATTCTTTAGTATTCCTTTTATATTAACAATTTACATAAAAAATCTTCCATATTCCTGTTATCGTGTTTTCCTTCCTTCTACAAACATAACTATAGTGTTTGGAATTGGTACCTATCGATGATGACTTGAAAGGTATTTGGTTCAGTTCTTCTCTTCATATAACTCAAGGTACCAAGAATCATAGATCATCTATGATTCACCTTTTTTTTTTTAGATTCAAGTAGTTTTGTTTCCTCTAAAAATAACACCGTGAACGTACAAAAGAAAAATATTATTTAAGAATTCTCCGTAAATAGGATTCATAAACGTAGTATCTCATCAACAACCAAAGTATATTTGATATCTTTTTAAAAACCAGTAGTCCTCTTAGTCGATTTGAGGGTACTCAAGACCAGAATTCTCCACAAACTTCCCCTACGTGTCGTCATCTCAGGTCCATACATACTGCAGAACGACTACACTCAACCATCCTACCATCCTACGCCCCTCCGTCTTTTCCTTCACTTCTCGAGGTAGGTCAGAAGACATCTGTTCCGGAGTGTGTAAAATACTAAACTCCGACGAGTACTTTACCTCAACCCGAAGGGTCCACCGTGATCACTATTTCTTAGGAGGACGTTACGTCCTCTACGTTCTCTGTGCACAAGTCAGGGATCCAGCCCTCCTAGGGGATCTCATCCTTCACCGTCGGGTGAGACCATTAGAACGGACCTTTTAAGATACCTGTCTCCTTGAACTACCCGATGTCAGGTACCCCAGTGTCTCTCAGTCTGTGTTGACTCGTGGTACTTTACCTCGGTAAGTTGTCAGAACAACGTTTCATCCAGAGACCATGTAAGTTTCTCCTCAACAAGGTCTTCCTTGGACACTGATTCTAAATACGGACCCCGGTGAAGGGTAGGTATTCTTTTTTTTCTACCCGTGAAGGATTCCGAAAAATTTCTCTTTCATGACCTAAAAATTTTACAAAAATCTTTGGTAGGGGTTCTTTCTCTTTACGTTTTTCCGTTTTACTAACAGACTCCTCGGGAATGTTTATCGACTCTTTTCTTCTCTTCGATTTCCGTTTCCTCGTTTCCTCTTTATATGGGTAGACTTACGTCTCAAGGTTCTTGTCGTTCCTCTCTATCGTTCCTCTCTTGGAAGGAAGTACTGACTACGATTCCTTATCTCCTTTTGTTATCTTGCCCTTTCTGATCTCTCCAGAACTCCTTTTAATCTCTATAGTCCTCTTATAAAGTACGTTTCTCCTCGTGTTATTTCCTGTCTTTACCATATCTGGATTGTTTTCGTCTTCTATAATTCTTCTCCACCGTTCTTATGTACCTTTTGACGTGTTTTTTCTAGAATGACTGGGTCTATTGGTGGTACCACATTAGTGAGTGGATCTCGGTCTGTAGGACCTTACACTTCAGTTCACCCGAAATCCTTCGTAGGGATCTTTCTTTTGATCATCTCCACTACCGTAAGGTCAACTCGATAAAGTTTAGATTTTCTACTACGACACTTTCACGACTTGAGTTATAGGTTGTTTAAACCTTTTGAGTCGTCACCGGTGTCCTGACCTTTTCCTGTCAAAAGTAAGGTTGGGGTTTCTTACCGTTACGGTTTCTAACAAGTTTGATGGCGGGTTAACGTGAGTAGAGTGTAAGATCATTACGAGTTTTAAGAGGTTCGGTCCGAAGTCGTTATGTACTTGGTACTCGAAGGTCTATAAGTTCGACCAAAATCTTTTCCGTCTCCTTGGTCTCTAGTTCAACGGTTGTATGCCACCTAGTAGCTTTTTCGTTCTTTCAACGTTTTTTTTTAGACGAAATAACTGATGCGGTTTTGGAGACTGACACATCTAGTGTTGTTTTAAGACTTTGTCTACCCTTATGGTCTGTTGGACTGGACGGAGGACTCTTCAGACATACGTCCAGTTCGTCGTTGTCAATCCTGACATGCACCTTGTTGTCTGACCAAGGTTTAGCCCTTTTCACATGCAATTCCGACATATAACAGTGGAACGAATAAATTGAATGTACGTCTCATGTAGTATGTTTTACGTACCGACCTACTTCGTGTTCGACCTTAGTTTTAACGACTCTCTTTATAGTTATTGGAGTCTATACGTCTATTGTGGTGGGAATACCGTCTTTCACTTCTACTTGATTTCTCAGAGAACTACTTTCACTTTCTTCTCTCACTTTTTCAACCGGATTTCGAGTTGTAAGTCTTTTGATTCTAGTACCGTAGGTCAGGGTAGTGAAGTACCGTTTATCTACATCTTTGTTACCTTTGTCACCGACTGAAATAAAAAGACCCGAGGATTTAGTGACGTCTGCCACTAACGTCGATACTTCATTTTTCTGCGAGTGAGGAACCTTCTTTTTAATACTGGTTGGATCTGTCGTATAATTTTTCGTCTCTGTAATGAAACGGTCAAATTTGCTGGCATATTGAGTGCAGAACTTTAACAGCATCATCTTTTAGTATTGGAAATAGAATTTGTTAAGCTGGTAAATTTTAGGTTACATGTTTTACCAGAATTAAAAGATATCATCTGTGCCATGCTTTGTAATTTTCATTTGTATCTCACAGAACCCTGAGGCTTCTTAAGATCAGGTAACATCTTGTTTTCATTTCTGTTCCCCAGGAAATGGCATTCTGCAAAGCACAGTGAGAGTACTGAGGGAATTCTGGCTAGGAGAGTGAGTGAGTAGCACATAGGTCTGAGCAACCAGTAACCAACACACACACGTTTCTCAGGTAGCTCAGTGGTAAAGAATCTGCCTGCAGTTCAGTGGATGCGGGTTCAATCCCTGGGTGGGGAAGATCCTCTGGAGAAAGCAATGACAACCTGCTCCAGTATTCTTGCCTGGAAAATTCCATGGACAGAGGAGCCTGGTGGGCTACAGTCAATGGGGTCGCAAAGAGTTGGATGTGACCTACTGACTGAGCATGCATGCACACTTTTAACATGAAAGAATATTCAACTTAATGCTCAAATGATAGATACCCAGAGAGACACTTCAGTTAGTCACAGGGCAAAAACTTGCTCTGAATTGTTTCCATTTTCATTGTAGGTTAGGAGGAAGATGAGGATTCCTATGTCAGGAAAGCATTAGCTACATTAGCTACAATTTTTATGAAATCCTGTCCCTGAGAGCACTAGTAGATGATGTTTGCTTACTTGGAGAAAATGTGTCCATCTGATTTCCTGTTGTAAATATAATTCTGTTAATGTGTACTGATCTTAAATTTCTCCCAAACCCAAAATATGAATATCTAAGAAACTATGTAGTACAACTTAAGACTGTAACAGATTTGTGTTCTTTTATCTTAAAATCCCCAAATCCTAGGGTTATCTGAGGTCCTAAATTATGTGAGGGAAGATTGAGTTTGAAGACTGAATTAATAATTGCAGTAACTTGACTTTTGATATGTATCTTGGTCAACACTCAGTATCACCATTAGCTTCATTTCTGTTTGGAGATGATACTTGGGTGGTGTGTTCATTAAGTGGTTTTACTCCACTTGTGTACATCCCAGGTTTCCTCTCCTGCTCACCTGTTCCAGCCCCTGATGCTCCAGGACACCTCTTTGATGTTGGATTTGATTGAGAGGTTGCTTTGGGGGACATGGGAGTGAGCCCACCTAGCAGAAGTGGGGCTCTGTTCTCTCTCCATCATGTCCTCTGTTGTCCCAATTCCTGGAAATTAGAGTCAACAGGAAAGTGTAGTAGGTACCATGCAGGTTTCTAATTCATGGAAGAAATAGCTAGTAAAAGTAAAGACCAAAAATGAGGTAAATAGAACCCTAGCCTTCCTGGTTAGATTCCAAACACAGGCTGAGTTTTTCATTTAAATGGTTTTGTGCTTGATTTGATCATTTTAGAGTGCTGGGTTGTTTTAAGGCTTTTCCAGCTCTCGAGGTGGATTGATTTTGATTTGTTATCTTCTTTTCTTGTTCAGAGCTCTTACTTGGATAATACATTTTTACAGATGCTTTGACCTTGCTATAACGTGCAAAATATTGCTGTTCTACATTTTCTCCTTTCTTAACCTACTATTTTCTCCGCAACCCTTCCTCTCACACCGATTTTCCCACTTGCCCTGCTGGCTTCCTCATTCCTTGTGGCTCAGATGTTGATGTCAGGGCCAGCAGCACCTGAATCATGTGGAATTTCTTAGAAATGCAGAGTCTCAGGCTCTGCATCAGTCTCTATTGACTCAGCATCACGTTTGAAGAAGATCTTCCAGTAAAGTCCTTTCTCTCCCATGGACAATTTTTGATGAGTGATAAACTACAATTTCCAAAAATTGTACTTTGACAGTTTGAAATTGAGTCATGAATCACCCAAACACCTGTTGTGTCTGAGCAGGAGGTTCTAGAATGTTCTGTGCCACCTACCTTACTGATTTATTTGCTTTTATATTCTGGAAATCGTGCCTCTACATTATAATCCAACTCTATGTTATTTCAATGCATTTATTTGCATCTTTTCCAGTGGAGTCTGTCTTCATCACAGATAGTTTTCATCCTTCTTCCACCTTTCCCACACTAGCCTCCTGCAGGGGCTGGAGGGATTTCTCACAGGCTCATCCATGCCTGGACCTGAAGTCAGAGACAGCCTAGTGCAGCAGTGTATGTGCAGCTCTTTCACCACCTGATGGTATGAAGAATGAGTCTTGCTGTTCCAAGCAGAACATTAGGTCTGTTTGGCTCATTTCCCAGGAACCATTGTTCCACTTAGCTGCAGGTTTCTCTCCCAGCCCAGCTGTGGGTGCTGGTTCTTCCTGCTGACAGCCAGCCTACCTGACCTCAAGTACTCTTTTCTTCTCTGTGATGTTTGCCATCTTGTCCCACTTACCACATTTTCTGCATCCATATCCACATCATGCTTTAACTCTCTGGCAACAGAATTTCTATGGTAGGCCTGTTCCTTTAACTGCAACTATATAAAAAGGCTGAGCACTAAAGAATTGATACTTTCAAACTGTGGTGCTGGAGAAGACTCTTGAGAGTTTCTTGGACAGCAAGGAGAGCAAACCAGTCAATCCTAAAGGAAATCAACCCTGAATATTCATTGGAAAAACGGATACTGAAGCTCCAACATTTTAGCCATCTGATGCAAAAAGCCAACCCCTTGGAAAAGATCCTGATTCTGGGAAAGATTGAGGGCAAGAGGAGAATGGGTTGACAGAGGATTAGATGATTAGATGGCATCGTAGAGTCAATGAACATGAGTTTGAGCAAACTCTGGGAGAGAGTGAAGGATAGGGAAATCTGGTCTGCTGCAGTCCATGGGGTAGCAGAGTTGGACATGACTTAGTGACTGAACAACAACACACCTCTCCCCAATTTCTCTGTTTCAGCTACACAGAGGGGCATAATAAGGTATCAGTCCATCAAGGAGATAAGGAGACCACCAGCAAAATGAAAAAGAGGCTGGCACATATGGCTTTGAGTCCCATGCTGTGACTTAAGGGCTCTGCTATTTCAGACAGACTCATTAATCTTATAAGCCTCGATCTTCTCATTTGCAAAATGGAAATGATGGGACTTAACATCTAATTTTGCTCTGCAACTTAAAGAAAATAAGGCATATTAAACACCCAGCATGAAGACGAACACACTGTAAATACTTGGGCAAGATAGATGGTTGTCATTTTCATAAGATCTAAAATGACCCTAGGGGCTTCCCAGGTAGGGCTAGTGCTAAAGAATCTTCTTGCCAATATAGGAGACTTAAGAGACCAGGGTTTGATCCCTGGATGGGCCAGATCCCCTGAAGAAGGGTATGGCAACCCACTCCAGTATTCTTTCCTGGAGATCCCATGGACAGAGGAGCCTAAAGTGCCTCAGTCCATAGGGTCTCAGAGTCAGACACGACTGAAGCAACTTAGCACACAGCACAAAATGACCTTAACTACTTATGCTGCATAAATTGTCATCTGTCCAGGGAAAATTAGGGGTTGGCCAATTGCAATCATATTTATGGCTATTGGATACATCTGCCATATCTATTTCTCTGTCTAGCTTATCTTATACATAAATAATATAGTAATAGATTATCCATATCAATAACCTCACATATGCAGATGACACCACCCTTATGGCAGAAAGTGAAGAGGAACTTAACAGCCTCTTGATGAAACTGAAAGAGGAGAGTGAAAAAGTTGACTTAAAGCTCAACATTCAGAAAACCAAGATCATGGAATCTGGTCCCATCACTCCATGGGAAATAGATGGGGAAACAGTGGAAACAGTGTCAGACTTTATTTTTGGGGGCCCCCAAATCACTGCAGATTGTGATTGCAGCCATGAAATTAAAATACACTTACTCCTTGGAAGGAAAGTTATGACCAAACTAGATAGCATATTGAAAAGCAGAGATATTACTTTGCCAACAAAGTCCATCTAGTCAAGGCTATGGTTTTTGCAGTGGTCATATGGATGTGAGAGTTGGACGGTGAAGAAAGCTGAGCAACGAAGAATTGATGCTTTTGAACTGTGGTGTTGGAGAAGACTCTTGAGAGTCCTTTGGACTGCAAGGAGATCCAACCAGTCCATCCTAAAGGACATGAGTCCTGGGTGTTCATTGGAAGGATTGATGCTAAAGCTGAAACTCCAATACTTTGGCCATCTCATGTGAAGAGTTGACTCATTGGAAAAGACCCTGATTCTGGGAGGGATTAGGGATAAGAGGAGAAGGGGATGACAGAGAATGAGATGGCTGGATGGCATCACCGACTCAGTGGATATGAGTTTGGGTAAACTCCAGGAATTGGTGATGGACAGGGAGGCCTGGCATGCTGCGATTCATGAGGTCACAAGAGTCAGACACGACTGACCAACTGAACTGAACTGAACTGAGATTATCCATAAATTGCTCCAGTCTGAATTAAAAACCTCAGCTCCCTATGAAAGCCTCTGTCTCAGGATACCACAGGTAATACAAATAATACAAGGGAAAATTAAATACAGATCCTACTTTTAGCACATACAGTTCACTTGAAGAAATAAGAAAATGCCTGTTTCAGCTTTGTAATATAGAAAGTAGTTATAATTTTATAGGAGTTTAGAAAATATGATGTAACATCCATTAGGGTTGAGAGAAGTCCACATAAGGGAACAAGCAGAGTATTTCTGAGAAATTAGGCGTGTGAAATACACTTAGTGACTTGCTAGGATTTTAGTAGGTGGAAACATTTGTGAAAGTCATTCCAGGAGGTGGGACCAACATTAGCAAAGGCCTGATGCCCTGATTCAGTGAATGAAGAATTAGGCATCTGCAGAGCATTTGGGGAAAAGAACTACCAGGTGTATAACACACATATTCACACTCAACTCTCACAACTACCCAGAAAGCCCAAGGAGCTGACTTGCGGAGGTGAAGGATGGAGAAATTAGTGAGTGCAGTTTTGTACAGGTGACTTCCTGGGGCACATGTCAGGCATAAAGCTGTCGTTTATGAGTTTAGTCTGAGAATTGAGTGCACATGGAGCAGAGTGGGCAGATGTGGGAGGCAGAGAGTCAGTAGCTGTTTTACCTCCAGCAAGACATCATGGAAACTGATTTACCTTTAGGGATAAAACTGATGTTGATTAAAACAAAGTTATAACACACAGGTTTGTGAATGTGCAAGAAAACTAGTAGGAGTAGAAAATGGTATCATATTTCTGAGAGGTAGTCTGGCAGTACTTAACAGCCTTCTCAAGAAATGTTCACACCTGGTTCTCAGCAATTCCACTTCTGAGAGTTTATCTTCAGGAAATAATTAAGGTTGTTTAGAAAGATTTAGCTTCAGGGATATACAACCAGTTATTTGTAACTGTAAAATATTGGAGACCACCTAAAATATCCAGCAATAGGTGATTTGTTAAGTAAATGATCACATATACTATAATATTAATAGCCATTAAAATAAATATATTTTTGAAGTGCTGAATAAAAACAAACAACAACAGTATATTCATATTAATTCCATTTTGTTTAAATATATGAAGTTTTATCTTTAAGAACACATTTATAGAAATAAGTGTTTCCTGGTGGCTCAATGGTAAAGAATCAGCCTGCCAAGTGGAGATGTGAATTCAATCCCCGATTCAGGAATATCCACTGAAGGAGGAAATGGCAACCCACTTCAGTAGTCTTGTTTGAGAAATCCCATGGACAGAGGAACCTGGTGGACTACTGTCATTGGGGTCATAGAGAATCAGATATGACTTAGTTAACTAAACAACAAAGAAATAAGAAAGGAGAAAGAGCACACAGTCAAATCTAGAAAGAAAACACATTACCATCTTACAAATGGTTTTATCAGAGTGCTGGGGTGATGGCTAGTATTTATTTACTTTTCAGATTCCTTTACACTGATTATGATTAAGGAAATAATTTTTCTTTAAACTTTAATTTTGTATTAGAGTATAGCCAATTTACAATGTTGTGATAGTTTCAGGTGAAGAACAAAGGGACTCAGCCATACATATACATATACATGTATCCATTCTCCCCCAGACTTCCCTCCCATCCAAGCTGCCACATAACATTGAGCAGAGTTTCCTTTGTTACACAGTAGGACCTTGTTGGTTATCCATTTTAAATATAGCAGTGTGTACATGTAGATCCCAAACTCCCTAACTATCCCTTCTTCATAGCCTTTCTCCCGGCAACTGTAAGTTTCTTCTCTAAGTCTGTGAGTTTATTTCTGTTTTGTAAATAAGTTGATTTGTATCACAACTTTTTAGATTCCCCATATAAGGGATGTCATGGGCTTCTCTGGTCGCACAGTAGTAAAGAATCTGCCTATAGTGCAAGAGATGCAGGAAATACAGGTTTGATCCTTGAAACAGGAAATTGTAACCCACTCCAGTATTCTTGCCTGGAGAATCTCATGGACAGAGGATCCTGGCAGGCTACAGTCCATGGAGTAGCAAAGAGATCAGACACAACTGAAGCAACTAAGCACAGCACAGAACATAAAGGATGTCATATGATGTTTCTGCTTCTCTGTCTGACTTCACTCAGTATGACAATCTCTAGGTTCAGTCATTTTGCTGCAAATGGCATTATTTCACTTTTTAATGGATGAATAATTTCTATTTTAAATATTAATACATATCACATCCTTTTACCTACTCCTATGTCAGTGGACTTTTAGGTTGCTTCCATGTCTTGGCTATTGTAAATAATGCTGCAATGAACATTGGAGTATGTGTATCCTTTTGGACCATGTTTTTCTCTGGATATATGCCCAGAGAATAGCAATGTAAGACACACTTAGTGACTCGTGGCTAGGATTTCAGCAGGTGGAAATATTTGTGAAAGAAATTCCAGGAGGTGGGATGAGCATGAAAATCTGATTCATACCTGAGTCTCAGCAATTCTGCATCTGAAAATTTATCTTGAGGAAAGATCTGAGTTTGTAAAAATTTAGGTTTAAGAATATATCAGTTCAGTTCAGTCGCCCAGTCATGTCTGACTCTTTGTGACCCAATGGATGGCAGCAGGCCAGGCCTCCATGTCCATTACCAACTCTGAGAGTTTGGTCAAACTCATGTCCATTGAGTTCATAGTGCCATCCAACCATCTCATCCTCTGTCATCCGCTTCTCCTCCCGCCTTCAACCTTCCCCAGCATCAGGGTCTTTTCAAATGAGTCAGTTCTTCACATCAGGTGGCCAAAGTATTGGAGTTTCAGCTTCAACATCACTCCTTCCAATGAATATTCAGTGCTGATTTCCTTTAGGATGGATTAGTTGGATCTCCTTGCAGCCCAAGGAACTCTCAAGAGTCTTCTCCAACACCACAGTTCAAAAGCATAAATTCTTCAGTGCTCAGCTTTCTCATAGTTCAACTCTCACATCCATACATGACTACTGGAAAAACCATAGCTTTGACCCGATGGACCTTTGTTTGCAAAGTAATGCCTCTGCTTTTTAATATGCTGTCTAGGTTGGTCATAACTTTTCTTCCAAGGAGCAAGCATCTTTTAATTTCATGGCTGCAGTCAACATCTGCAGTGACTTTGGAGCCCCCCCCCCAAATAAAGTCATCCACTGTTTCCACTGTTTCCCCATCTATTTGCCATGAAGTAATGAAACCAGATGCCATGATCTTAGTTTTCTCTATTTTGAGTTTTAAGCAAGCGTTTTCACTCTCCTCTTTCACTTTCATCAAGAGGATCAGTTCTTCTTCGCTTTCTGCCATAAGGGTGGTGTCATCTGCATATCTGAGGTTATTGATATTTCACCCAGCAATCTTGATTCCAGCTTGTGCTTCATCCAGCCCAGCGTTTCTCATGATGTACTCTGTATATAAGTTAAATAAGCAGCATCACGATATATAGCCTTGATGTACTCCTTTCCTAATCTGGAACCAGCCTGTTGTTTCGTGTCCAGTTCTAACTGTTGCTTCCTGACCCGCATACAGATTTCTCAGGAGGGAGGTCAGGTGGTCTGGTATTCCTATCTCCTTCAGAATTTTCCACAGTTTGTTGTGATCCACACAGTCAAAGGCTTTGACATAATAAAGCAGAAGTGGATTTTTTTGTTTTTTTGTTTTGTTTTTTTTTTTTTTGAACTCTCTTGCTTTTTCAATGATCCAGCAGATGTTGGCAACTTGATCTCTGGTTCCTCTGACTTTTTGAAACCTAGCTTGAACATCTGGAAGTTCATGGTTCACGGACTGTTGAAGTCTGGCTTAGAGAATTTTGTGTTACTTTACTAGCGTGTGAGATGAGTGCAATTGTGCTCTAGTTTGAGCATTCTTTGGCATTGCCTTTCTTTGGAATTGGAATGAAAACTGACCTTTTCCAATCCTGTGACCACTGATGAGTTTTCCAAATTTGCTAACATATTGAGTGCAGCACTTTTTAGCAATAAAGTATTTGAAAATTAAGGTATGCATCAATACATTGTTTTTTAGACATAATGCTTTTGGATAGTTAGTAAACTGCATTATAGTATAAACATAGCATTAATATGTACAGAGTAACAAAAATATTTGTATCACTCACCTTATTTTATTATTTTCACTTTATTGAGGAGGTCTGGAACCAAGTCTACAATATCTTTGAAATCTGCCTATACATGGAACATATAAGTCACATATATACACATTAAAACCTACCTGTATGTAGAGAATGACCCATTTAAGTTATATAAATTACAGTTTACCATAAGGTACAAAATGGCTACCAGGACAAATCAACTGAAGCACCTTTTCTTATGTGTGTGTTTGTTAGTCCCTCAGTCATGTCTGACTTTTATATTTAATCTCTATAAAAAGAAATTATTTTTATAATGTCATTATTGATTTTACAGATTATATGTGATATTCCCAACATGTAATCTGTCCTCAGAAAAGTCTAACTTCTCTGCTTAAAGGCTTGAGTTTTTAAAATTTACTGAATTAATTTACAAATGACTGAAAACATGTCTTACATCCCTCACTGATTCTAGATTCTCAAACAGAAATGAAATTATCTCATGGGAAGCTTCCACCAAGAATCATAAGTTGGGCAAACTTATTAGTTAAAAAAACAAAACAAAAAAACAACAAAAAACATACATGTTTGAATGAAGTCAGCTAAAATAAAGCAGAAAACAAAAACATACATGTTTGAATGAGGTCAGCTAAAACCTGCCTTTTGCAGCAGTTTCGTTCCTCACCAGCATTTTACCTGCTTTATTTATCTCTTATACATGCTTAGTGTGTCCGACTTTTTGCAACCTCAAGGACTTTAGCCTGCCAGGCTCCTCTGTCTATGCTTTATGTTGATCTTTGAATATACTGTTTACTTAATTTCTCTTTGCTTTGGTTTTGATAAATAGACTGATACTTCACATGTGTCTTTCTAAGTTGTGATTGTAGGTATCAACTGATTTATAAAATCCCTTTTAAGTGCTGAATTGAAAGCTTTCATATAACTAGCAAATATTAATTGTATTGTTAATCTCATTATGTGAATTTTGCCTATTGGCTGCTGCCCATTAAGACAGCGAGACCTGTGTTTTACAATTGTAAGATGTTTTCTTCAAGGACAGAATGTTATTAAGGTATTTAATGTTAGGAAGTGACTTAATTTTTCTACCAAAAAAAAAAAAAAATTCCTCTCAAATAATAGAACTCTCAGAAAATGAATAGTTATTTGTGTATAACACTTCTGACTTGTTGACACTGCTGTACAGTTATCTACATAATTCTCAACATAGAAATACCTAGATGTTAGGAATAAAGATAATGTAAACTTAATTTTTATGGATCATTTAGGAGACTGCTGGCTTTTCACTGCCTATAGATTGATTCTGTTATTATTAACTCTTCTTTGAGCCACAGGGTCTCAACTAGGGGACATTTGTCAATGTCTGGCATTTTTGGTTACCACAATGGGGGAATGTTTCTGGTTTCTAGTGGTTAGAGTCTAAGATACTACTGAAAATCCTACAATATACAAGATTTTGGGCATCTATCCAGACAAAACCAACTATAATTAATTATCCCCCAATAATGAATTATCTGGCCCAAAATTTGAACAGTTGAATTGACTGAGAAATGTTTAGACTACATTCTACATAGAGCTTTAAAAATTCTTCCTCAACTGACAAGGTTTCTCCTAGGTTTGTTGCGTATTGTTAATTTTCAATCCCTTCTGGATCTCATTACAGGTTGGCATTGTGGGAAGAACAGGAGCTGGGAAAAGTTCTATTTTTTCTGCAGTTTTTCGATTGTCAGATTCGAAGGCTCACTTTCAGTTGATAGTTGTTGGATACAACCAGCTGGACTTCACAATTTAAGGAAGAAAATGTCAATCATACTACAGGTATGTACATCAGAGCATTCTCATAAGTTCTTTTTATAAGGCACCAAGTTTAAATGATTTGAATTTGATTTTTATTTGTTTTCAGATTGGATAAAAATGTTGATCCCTTTGCCCCCAGTAGATCATATTTTTAGCGGCATGTATTTACAACAGATATTCTTATCACATACCAGATTTTTTTTAATATTTTATATTGAAATATATTTAATGTACAATGTGGTGTTAGTTTCTGCTGTACAGCAAAGTGATTCTCTCTCTCTATATATATATATATATATACTTTTTCATATTGCTTTCCATTATGATTTATTTCAGTTTTCAGTTCAGTTGCTCACTCATGTTTGATGTTGTGTGACCCCATGGACTGCAGCACGCAGACTTCCCTGCCCATCACCAACTGCCAGGGTTTGCTCAGACTTGTATCTGTGGAGTCGATGATGCCATCCAACCATCTCATCCTCTGACATACCCTTCTTTTCCTGCCTTCAGTCTTTCCCAGCATCAAGGTCCTTTCCCATAAGTCAGTTCTTCACATCAGGTGGCCAAAGTATTGGAGATTTAGCTTCAGCATCAGTCCTTCCAATGAACATTCAGGTTTGATCTCCTTTAGGATTGACTGTATTGATCTCCTTGCAGTCCAAGGGACTCTCAAGAGTCCTATCCAACCCCATACTTCAAAAGCAGCAATTCTTAGGTGCTCAACTTTCTTTATAGTCCAACTCTCACATTCATACATGACTACTGAAAAAACCATAGCTTTGACTAGACAGACTTTTGTTGCCAAAGTAATGCTTCTGCTTTTTAATATGCTGTCTAGGTTCGGTTCAGTTCTGTTCAGTTGCTCAGTCGTGTCCAACTCTTTGCGACCCCATGAATCACAGCACGCCAGGCCTCCCTGTCCATCACCATCTCCCAGAGTTCACTCAGACTCACGTTCATTGAGTTCATGATGCCATCCAGCCATCTCATCCTCTGTTGTCCCCTTCTCCTCCTGCCCCCCAATCCCTCCCAGCATCAGAGTGTTTTCCAGTGAGTCAACTCTTCGCATGAGGTGGCCAAAGTACTGGAGTTTCAGCTTTAGCATCAATCCTTCCAAAGAAATCCCAGGGCTGATCTTCTTCAGAATGGACTGGTTGGATCTCCTTGCAGTCCAAGGGACTCTCAAGNGACTGGTTGGATCTCCTTGCAGTCCAAGGGACTCTCAAGAGTCTTCTCCAATACCACAGTTCAAAAGCATCAATTCTTCGGCGTTCAGCCTTCTTCACAGTCCAACTCTCACATCCATGCATGACCACTGGAAAAACCATAGACGGACCTTAGTCGGCAAAGTAATGTCTCTGCTTTTCAATATACTATCTAGGTTGGTCATAACTTTTCTTCCAAGGAGTAAGCGTCTTTTAATTTCATGGCTGCAGTCACCATCTGCAGTGATTTTGGAGCCCCCAAAAATAAAGTCTGACACTGTTTCCATTATTTCCTCATCTATTTCCCATGAAGTGATGGGACCGGATGCCACGATCTTCGTTTTCTGAATGTTGAGCTTTAAGCCAACTTTTTCGCTTTCCTCTTTCACTTTCATCAAGAGGCTTTTTAGTTCCTCTTCACTTTCTGCCATAAGGGTGGTGTCATTACTCATAGCTTTTCTTCCACAGAGTAAGAGTCTTTTAATTTCATGGCTGCAATCAACATCTGCAGTGTTTTTGGAACCCAAGAAAATAAAGTCTGTCACCGTTTCCCCATCTATTTGCCATGAATTGATGGATCTGGAGGCCATGATCTTCGTTTTCTGAATGTTGAGCTTTAAGCCAACATTTTCACTCTCCTCTTTTACTTTCATCAAGAGGCTTTTTAGTTCTTCTTCACTTTCTGCCATAAGGGAGGTGTCATCTACATAGCTGAAGTTATTTTTTGATGTTTCTCCTGGTAATCTTGATTCCAGCTTGTGCTTCATCCAGCCCAGCATTTCTCATGATGCACTCTGCATGTAAGTTAAATAAGCAGGGTGACAAAATATAGCCTTGATGTGTGCCTTTCTTGATTTAGAACCAGTCTTTTTTCCCATGTCCAGTTCTAACTGTTGCATCTGGACCTGCATATGAATTTCTCAGAAGGCACGTAAGGTGGTCTGGTATTCCCATTGCTTTAGGAATTTTCCACAGTTTGTTGTGATCCATGCAGTCAAAAGGCTTTGGTGTAGTCAATAAAGCAGAAGTAGATGTTTTTCTGGATATGATTATTTATTACAGAATATTAAATATTCTTACCTGTTTAACAGTAGGAATTTGTTGTCTATGCACTGTATACATAATAGTTTCAATCTGTGAATCCCACACTCTCAGTCCATCCCTCCCCCCCTGCTCCATTCCTGTGGCAACCCCAAGTCTGTTCTCTGTCTGAGTCTGTTTCTTTTTGTAGATAAGTTCACTTGTTTCATATTTTAAATTCCACGTATAAATGATATCATATGATGTTTGTCTTACTTTTTTTATAATATAAACTTATTTAATTGGAGGTTAATTACTTTACAATATTGTATTGGTTTTGCCATACATCAACATGAATCTGCCACAGGTATACACGTGTTTCCCATCCTGAACTCCCCTCCCTCCTCCCTCCCCATACCATCCCTCTCGGTTGTCTCAGTGCACCAGTGCCAAGCATCCAGTATCATGCTTTGAACCTGGACTGGTGATTCGTTTCATATATGATATTATACATGTTTCAGTGCCATTCTCCCAAATCATCCCACCCTTTCCCTCTCCCACAGAGTCCAAAACGCTGTTCTATACGTCTGTGTCTCTTTTGCTGTCTCACATACAGTGTTATCGTTAACATCTTTCTAAATACCATATATATGCATTAGTATACTGTATTGGTGTTTTTCTTTCTGGCTTACTTCACTCTGTATAATTGGCTCCAGTTTCATCCACCTCATTAGAACTGATTCAAATGTATTCTTTTTAATGGCTGAGTAATACTCCATTGTGTATATGTACCACAGCTTTCTTATCCATTCATCTGCTGATGGACATCTAGGTTGTTTCCATGTCCTGGCTATTATAAACAGTGCTGTGATGAACATTGGGGTACACGTGTCTCTTTCAATTCTGGTTCCCTCGGTGTATATGCCCAGCAGTGGGATCGCTGGGTCATAAGGCAGCTCTATTTGCAGTTTTTTAAGGAATCTCCACACTGTTCTCCATAGTGGCTGTACTAGTTTGCATTCCCACCAACAGTGTAAGAGGATTCCCTTTTCTCCACACCCTCTCCAGCATTTATTGCTTGTATACTTTTGGATCTCAGCCATTCTGACTCGCGTGAAATGGTACCTCATTGTGGTTTTGATTTGCATTTCTCTGATAATGAGTGATGTGAGCATCTGTTCATATGTTTGTTAGCCATCTGTATGTCTTCTTTGGAGAAATGTCTGTTTAGTTATTTGGCCCATTTTTTGATTAGGTCGTTTATTTTTCTGGAATTAAGCTGCATAAGTTGCTTGTATATTTTTGAGATGAGTTGTTTGTCAGTTGCTTCATTTGCTATTATTTTCTCCCATTCTGAAGGCTGTCTTTTCACCTTGCCTATCGTTTCTGTTGTTGTGCAGAAACTTTTAAGTTCTTTCTGACTTATTTCATCTATTTTGGTAGTCTCTAGGTCCAGTAATGTTGTTGAAAATGGCATTATTGCATTGTTTTTATGGCTGAGTAGTATTTCATTAGTTATATATATATATATATATATATATATATATATATAACACATTTTATTTATCCATTCATCTATTAATACACATTTATTAATAGGTTGCTTTCATGTCTTGGCTATTGTGAATAGTGCTGCTTTAAACATAGAGATGCATGTATATTTTGAAATACAGTTTTTTCTGGATATATGCCCAGGAGTGGGATTGCTGGACCATATGGCAACTCTATTTGTAGTTTTTTTTTTTTTTTTCCCCCTTCCTCTCATCTCCCTCCCCATCCCACTTCTCTAGGTTGATACTGAGACCCTGTTTGTGTTTCCTTAGCCATATGCCAAATTCCTATTGGCCGTCTATTTTACACATAGTAATGTAAGTTTCCATGTTATTTTTTCCATGCATCTCACCCTCTCCTCCCCTCTCCCCATGTCCATTAGTCTATTCTCCATATCCGTTTCTCCACTGCTGCCCCATACGTAGATTGTTCAGTACCATTTTTCTAGATTCTGTGTATATACATTAGAATACAATGTTTATCTTTCTCTTTCTGACTTACTGCACTCTGTGT
This sequence comes from Capra ibex, assembly GCA_006410555.1. Lineage (NCBI taxonomy): Eukaryota > Metazoa > Chordata > Mammalia > Artiodactyla > Bovidae > Capra > Capra ibex. Next base: position 8,586,935 of record SJYO01048061.1, on the reverse strand, counting down.
AATAGGTTATAGGTTCACCCACCACATCTGAACTGACTCAAAAGCATTCCTTTTTATTCCTGAGTAATATTCCATTGTGTATATATACTACAACTCTTTTATCCATTCATCGCTTGATGGAAATCTAGGTTGCTTCATGTTCTAGCTATTGTAAATAGTGCTGCAATGAATAATGGGATACATGTGTCTTTTTCAATTTTAGTTTCCTTAGGGTATATGTCTAGGAGTGAGATTTCCTGGTCATATGGTGGTTTTATTCCTAGTTTTTAAAAGAATCTCCATACTGTCTTCCATAGTGGCTGTATCAATTTACATTCCCACCAACAGTGCAAGAGTGGTCCCCTTTCTCCACACCTTCTCCAGCATTTATTGTATGTAGACTCTTTGATGATGGCAATTCTGACCAGAGTGAGGTGATGTCTCTTTGTAGTTTTAATTTGCATTTCTCTAATAATGAGCGATGTTGAGCATCTTTTCATGTGTTTGTTAGCCATTTGTATGTCTTTGGAGAAATCAAAGCAAGATCCAATCCTCTATGACCCACCTCATAGAGTAATGGAAATAAAAACAAAAGTAAACAAGTGGGACCTGACTAAACTATTTGTAGTTTTTTGAGGAATCTCCATACCATCTTCCATAGTGGCTGTATCAATTTACATTTCCACCAAAATTGTAATAGAGGGCCCTTTTTTCCATATCCTCTCCAGCATTTGTTATTTGTAGACTTTTAAATGATGGCCATCCTGACCAGTGTGAAGTAGTACCTCCATGTTGTTTGCATTTCTCTAGTGATTAGCAGTTTTAAGCATCTTTTGTTGTGCCTATTAGACAATGTATGTCTTCTTCACAGAAATGTACCACAACTTTATCCATTCATCAGTTGATGGACATTTAGATTGCTTCCATGTTCTAGCTATTGTAAATAGTTCCGCAGTGTACAATGGAATACCCGTGTCTTTTTCAATTTTGGTTTCCTCAGGGTATGTGACTAGGAGTGAGATTGCTGGGTCATATGGTGGTTTTATTCCTTGTTTTTTTTTTTAGGAATCTCCAATACTGCCTTCTGCTACTTAGATATTTTGCTCATTTTTCAGTTGGGGTTGTTTGTTTGTTTTTTTGTTGTTGGGTTATATATATTAACTGTGTATTTTGGAAATGAAGCACTTATTGGTCACAAAATTTGCAAATACTTTCTCCCATCCATAGATTGTCTTTTCATTTTGTTTATGGTGTCCTTTGCTGTGCAATAGTTTGTACATTTGATTAGGCCCCATTTGTTTATTTTTCCTATTTCTATTGCCTTGGGAGACTGACATAAAGCATTGGTGTGATTCATGTCAAAGAATGTTTGTCTATGTTGTCCTCTGGAGGTTTATGGTATCCTGTCTTACATTTAAATCTTTAAGCTATTTTTGGGTATGGTAAGAGTGTGTTCTAACTTCATTGATTCATATGTAGCAGTCCAGATTCCCATAGTAGGAATCTGAAGAGGCAGTCTTTTCTCTATTGCATAATCCTGCATTTTTTTTATTGAAGATTATCTGAGTGTAAGTATATCAGTTTACTTCTAGGGTCTCTATTATTTTCCATTGATCTATATGTCTATTTTCGCACCAATACCATACTGTTTTGATTATTGTAACTTTGTAGTTTGGTCTGAAGTCTGGGAGGGCTATGACTCCTGCTTCGTTATTTTTCCTCAGGATTGTTTTGGCAATTATTGGTCTCTTATGGTTTCATTTAAATTTTAGGGTGATTTGTTCTAGTCTGTGAAATATTTGATAGGAATCATTTTAAAACTGTAGACTGCTTTGGGTAGCAAGGCCATTTTAATAATATTAATTATTCTAATCCAGGAGCATGGGATATTTTCCATTTCTTTGAATCATCTTTAATTTTCTTTATCAATGTTGTTTATTCTTACAAAGAAGTCTTTCATTCATTGATGAGATTCATTTCTAAGTATTTTAGCTTGTAGATGGCATTTTAAAAAAGATAGTTTTTTTTTAAGATTGTTTTATTATAATCCCTTTCTGATACTTCATTGTTAATGTAATGAAATAGAACTGATTTCTGTATGTTAATCTTATATCCTGCTATCTTGCTGAATTCATTTATTAGTTCTAAGAGTTTTTGTGAGGAGTCTTTAGGATATTCTATGTAACATATAATCTATATATAATGACAGTTTTCCCACTTCTTTTTCATTTGAATACATTTTTAATTTTTCTTGACTCATTGCTGTGACTAGGACTTCTAATACTATGTTGAATAAAAATGGTGAGACTGGGCATCTTTGTCTTGTTCCATATTTTAGTGTGAGGGTTTCAGCTTCTCACTGTTGAGTTGTATATTGGCTGTGGGTTTGTCATAAATAGCTTTTATTAATGTTAAGATATTTTCCCATTATGCCCACTTTGGTAGGCCTTTTCTTCATTATGGATGGATATCAGATACTTTTTATACATCTATTGGAATGGCCATGTGGTTTTTGTCTTTTCCTTCTGTTGATGTGGTGTGTCACATTGATTGGCCTGTGTATGAACAATCTTTGTGACCCTGGGAAGAACCCAACTTGGTCGTGATGCCTAATATTCTTTTATCTGTTGTTGGATTTGGTTTCCTAATATTTTGTTGAGAAATTTTGCATCTGTATTCATCTAAGTTATTAGACTGTCATTTTCCTTTTTGGTAGTGTCTTTGTCTGGTTTTTGTATCAGTGTAGTTGTGGTCTCATAGAGTGACTTTGGAAGTGTCCCCTCATTTTCTGTCTTTTGGAAGAGCTTGAGAAGGATTGGTATAGGTTCTTCTTGGTATGTTTGGTAGAATTCCCCAGTGAAGCCATCTTTTCATGAACTTCGTTTGCAGGGATTTATTTATTTATTTATTTATTTTTTTATTTATTTATTTTCATTCCAGTACAATTTAGAAAGATGGTAATGATAACACTGTATGCAGAGATTTTTAAAAAATATTGCAGAATCTGTTTTAGTTCTAGTGTGTAGTGTGCTCAAATTATCTGTTTCTTCTTAATTCAGTTTTGGTCCACTGTGTTTCTAGAAACTTGTCCATTTATTCTAACTCTCCAATTTGTTGGCACCTAAATCTTTGTAGTATTCTCTCTCTTTTATATTTCTACAATATCAGGTCTTATTTCTCCTCTTTCATTTCTTTTTGTTTACTTATGTCCTCTCTTTTCTTCTTGTTGAGACTGAACAAAGGTTTGTCAATTTTGTTTACCCTTTCAAAGAACCAGCTCTAGGTTTTCTTGATCTTTTAAACTCTATATATTTCCTCTCTGACCTTTATTTTTTCCTTCCTTCTGCTGACTTTAGGTTTTGTTTGTTCCTCTTTTTTTTTCTTAATTCCTAGGTGATAGGTTAAGCTATTTACTTGAGTTTTTTTTTTTTTTTCTTTTAAAGGGAGATCTGTTTTGCTATGAAATTCCTTTTAGAACTGCTTTTGCTTCATCCTGTAGATATTGTCTGGTTGTGTTTTCACTGTTATTTGTCTCAAGGTATTAATTTTTTCTTTGATGTCACCATTGACCCATTGTTTGTTTTAGTAACATATTATATAGTCTCCATATAATCATGCTTTCCTCATTTCTCTTTCTGTGTTTGATTTCTAGTTTTATGACCTTGTGGCCAAAAAGGATGTTTGAAATAATTTATTTTCTTTTAAATTTGTTGAGGCTTGTTTTGTGCCCTAGTATTGGAGAAGGCAATGGCACCCCACTCCAGTACCCTTGCCTGGAAAATCCCATGGACGGAGGAACCAGGTGGGCTGCAGTCCATGGGGTCGCTAAGAGTCGAACACGACTGAGCGACTTTCCTTTCACTTTCCACTTCCATGCATTGGAGAAGGAAATGGCAACCCACTCCAGTGTTCTTGCCTGGAGAATCCCAGGGGAGCCTGGTGGGCTGCTGTCAATGGGGTCACACACAGTCGGACACGACTGAAGTGACTTAGCAGCAGTATGTGGTCTATTGTAGGGAATGTTCTATGTATACTTGAAAATTTATATTCTTTGTTTTGGGGGGCTGTAATGTAATGTCCTGAAAACGTCAACTAAGTCTAACTCTTTTAATGTATCATTTAGGATCTCTGTTGCTGTATTGATTTTTGTCTGGAAAATGTGTCATTGATGTCAGTGGGGTGTTAAAGTCCCCTACTATTATTGTGTTTCTGTCAGCTTCTACCTTTATTTCTTTTAGCATTTTCTTTTTAAATTTTTATTTTTACTTTATTTTACTTTACAGTACTGTATTGGTTTTGCCATACATTGACATGAATCCACCACGGGTGTACATGCATTCCCGAACATGAACCCACCTCCCTCCCCATACCATCTCTCTGGGTCATCCCCGTGCACCAGCCCCAAGCATGCTGTATCCTGCATCAGACATAGACTGGCGATTCAATTCTTACATGATAGTATACATGTTTCAATGCCATTCTCCCAAAACTTCCCACCATCTCCCTCTCCCTCTGAGTCCAAAAGTCCACTATACACATCTGTGTCTTTTTTGCTGTCTTGCATACAGGGTCATCATTGCCATCTTTCTAAATTTCATATATATGTGTTGGCATGCTCTATTGGTGTTTTTCTTTCTGGCTTACTTCACTCTGTATAATCGGCTCCAGTTTTATCCATCTCATCAGAACTGATTCAAATGTATTCTTTTTAATGGCTGAGTAATACTCCATTGTGTATATGTACCACAGCTTTCTTATCCATTCATCTGCTGATGGACATCTAGGTTGTTTCCATGTCCTGGCTATTATAAACAGTGCTGTGATGAACATTGGGGTACATGTGTCTCTTTCAATTCTGGTTTCCTCGGTGTGTATGCCCAGCAGTGGGATCGCTGGGTCATAAGGCAGCTCTATTTGCAGTTTTTTTTAAGGAATCTCCACACTGTTCTCCAAAGTGGCTGTACTAGTTTGCATTCCCACCAACAGTGTAGGAGGGTTCCCTTTTCTCCACACCCTCTCCAGCATTTATTGCTTGCAGATTTTTGGATCGCAGCCATTCTGACTGGTGTGAAGTGGTACCTCATTGTGGTTTTGATTTGCATTTCTCTAATAATGAGTGATGTTGAGCATCTTTTCATGTGTTTGTTAGCCATCCGTATGTCTTCTTTGGAGAAATGTCTATTTAGTTCTTTGGCCCATTTTTTGATTGGGCCGTTTATTTTTCTGGAATTGAGCTGCATAAGTTGCTTGTATATTTTTGAGATTAGTTGTTTGTCAGTTGCTTCATTTGCTATTATTTTCTCCCATTCAGAAGGCTGTCTTTTCACCTTGCTTATATTTTCCTTTGTTGTGCAGAAGCTTTTAATTTTAATTAGATCCCATCAAGCCAGTACGGTACTGGCACAAAGACAGAAATATCGATCAATGGAACAAAATAAAAAGCCCAGAGATAAATCCACACACATATGGACACCTTATCTTTGACAAAGGAGGCAAGAATATACAATGGCGTATAGACAATCTCTTTAACAAGTGGTGCTGGGAAAACTGGTCACACTTGTAAAAGAATGAAACTAGATCACTTTCTAACACCGCACACAAAAATAAACTCAAAATGGATTAAAGATCTAAATGTAAGACCAGAAACTATAAAACTCCTAGAGGAGAACATAGGCAAAACACTCTCTGACATAAATCACAGCAGGATCCTCTATGATCCACCTCCCAGATCTCTGGAAATAAAAGCAAAAATAAACAAATGGGATCTATTTCTTTTAGTATTTATTTTATGTATTTAGGTGTTCCTATATTAGGTGCATTTATGTTGATGAATGTAATATCCTCTTCTTGTATTGGCCCTTTTATGATTATATAATGTCCTTTTTAAAATCTTTCTTTATGGCCTTTGTCTTAAAGTCTATTTTGTCTGACATGAGTAGTGTGAGCTCCCACTTCCTTGTCATTTCCATTTGCATGAAATGCCTTTTTTTTTATCCCTTCACTTTCAGTCTACATGTATCTTTTGCCCTGTTGCAGGTCTCACACTGGCAACAAACTGTAGGTTCCTTTTTTTTTTTTTTTAATCCAATTTGCCACTCTTTGTCTTTTTATGGGAGCATTTAGTCCATTGTCATTTGAAGTAATTATCAATAGATATGTATTTGTTTCTATATTAAAGCTTGTTTTCCAGTTAGTTTTGTATTTCATCTTTCATTTATTTTCCCTTCTTTGATTTGATGGTTTCCTTTTGTATTGTGCTTATGCTTTCTTCATTTTGGTTTTTGTGAGTCTGCTGTATGTTTTTGATTTGTTTTTCAAGTATATTAACCTCTTCCTATAGCTAACGCCACTTATTTTAGATTAGTAGTCATATTAGGCTCAAACACATTCTAAGAAAGATCTACATTTTCTTACTTTCCTCACCCACATTTTCTGATTTTGATGTTCTGTTTCACATCTTCATGTCTACCCTTTTGCTCTTCATTGTAGTGATCATTGCTTTCACCAAAAGAATTTTTTAAGTCTATGTACTGGATTATTTAAGTGATTTATTTTCCAATTGTGATGTTCTTTTTTCTTTATTTACTTGCCTTTTTATTTAGAGAAAACTTTCAATATATCTTCTAGGATAGGCTTAATATTGCTGTATCCTTTTAGTTTTTGCTTGTCTGAGAAATTCTTTACTTCTCCTATTATAAATTATCATTTTGTTGGATAGAGTATCCTAGGTTGCAGGTTTTTCCCTTCCAGTACATTGAATGTATCTGGCCACCTCTTGATTTCTATAGAGAAATCAACTGATAGCCTTATGGAAATTACCTTGTAATTAACTCTTTTTCTCTTACTGCCTTTATAATACTTTCTTTAACTTTTGCCATTTTAAATATGTCTTTGTGTAGATCTGTTTCTATTCATCTGGTTTGGGACCTTCTGTCCTTCCTGTACTTGAATATTTGGTTCCTTCTTTAGATTTGGGAAGTTTTAAGCCCTAATTTCTTCAAAAACATTTTTATATCCAATTTTCTCTTTATTTTCCTGTTGGGCTCACCATCATGTATAGATTGACACACCTTATATTGTTCCATAGAATTCTAATTGCTTTCATTCTTTTAATTTGTCCATCTGCTGTTCTGATTCAGTGATTTCCATTGTTCTACCTTCCACATCATTTATTCATTCTTCTGCAGTTTGCTATGTATTGTCTATGTTGTTGTTCAGTTGCTATGACATATCAGACTCTTGGCAATGCCAAGGGCTGTGGCACATCAGGCTCCCCTGTCCTCCTCTGTCTCTGAGAGGTTACTCAAATTCACGTCCATTGAATTGGTGGTGCTATCAAACCATCTCATGCTCTGCCAGCCCCTTCCTCTTTTCCTTAAGTCTTTATCAGCATCTGGTCTTTTCCAACTAGTCGGCTCTTTGCATCACTTGGCCAAAGTATTGGAGCTCTAGCTTCAGCAAGCCTTTAGCTCAGACTTTGTCTCAGAAAATAAGTTTTCTAATTTTTCTTGGTTCCTCATTATAGTTTCTGGTTCACTTTTAGAGTTATCTACATTTCTATTGATAGTCTTTCTTAATTCCTTCAGAATTTTCATTTATTTCTTTTTGAACTCTGACTCTATTAGACTGAAGAAGTCTCTTTCACCATTCTTTCAGGGGATTGCTCTTGATATTTTAATTAAGAGTGGTTTCTCTGCTTCTTCATTTTACTTATATTTCTCTTACTCTAGGAATTTAAGAGAAACAGTTATCTACTGTGGTCTGGCAAGGCTGTTTTTATATGGGAGTGTCCCTATGTAGATTCTGTGAGTTTAATATTTTTAGTGTGAGACTGTTTTTATTACCATTATGGATGCCTCTTGCATCTTTCCTCAGTGTGTGCTGGTGCCTATCCCTTCTATAGGGGCTATGACTGGTGTGGTGACCAAAGCCTGCACTTGATGAAGTGTGGAGCTTCCTCTTTGCTCTGTGGATTCATAGTCCTCTCAGGGAAATGGTCTGCTTCCCAGTTATTAGAGTCAGTTCAGTTCAGTCTCTCAGTAATGTCCAACTCATTGCGACCCCTTGAATCATAGCACACCAGGCCTCCCTGTCCATCACAAACTCCCGGAGTTTACTCAAACTCATGCCCATCGAATTGGTGATGCCATCCAGGCATCTCATCCTTTGTCATCCCATTCTCCTCCTGCCCCCAATCCCTCCCAGCATCAGAATCTTTTCCAGTTAGTCAACTCTTCACATGAGGTGGCCAGAGTATTGGAGTTTTAGCGTCAGCATCAATCATTCCAATGAATACCCAGGACTGATCTCCTTCAGGGTGGACTGGTTGGATCTCTTTGCAGTCCAAGGGACTCTCAAGAGTCTTCTCCAACACCACAGTTCAAAAGCATCAATTCTTCGGCTCTCAGCTTTCTTCACAGTCCAACTCTCACACCCATACATTACCACAGGAAAAACAATAGCCTTGACTAGATGGACCTTTGTTGGCAAAGTAATGTCTCTGCTTTTGAATATGCTATCTAGGTTGGTCATAACTTTCCTTCCAAGGAGTAAGCGTCTTTTTATTTCATGGCTGTAATCACCATCTGCAGTGATTTCGGAACCGCCCCCCCCAAAAAAAAAAAGTCTGACACTGTTTCCACTATTTCCCCATCTGTTTCCCATGAAGTGATGGGACCAGATGCCATGATCTTAGTTTTCTGAATGTTGAGCTTTAAGTCAACTTTTTCACTCTCCTCTTTTACTTTCATCAAGAGGCTTTTTAGTTCCTCTTCACTTTCTGCCATAAGGGTGGTGTCATCTGCATATCTGAGGTGATTGATATTTCTCCCGGCAATCTTGATTCCAGCTTGTGTTTCTTCCAGTCCAGCATTTCTCATGATGTACTCTGAATATAAGTTAAATAAACAGGGTGACAATATACAGCCTTGACGTACTCCTTTTCCTATTTGGAACCAGTCTGTTGTTCCATGTCCAGTTCTAACTGTTGCTTCCTGACCTGAATATAGGTTTCTCAAGAGGCAGGTTAGGTGGTCTGGTATTCCCATCTCTTTCAGAATTTTCCACATTTTATTGTGATCCACACAGTCAAAGGCTTTGGCATAGTTAATAAAGCAGAAATAGATGTTTTTCTGGAACTCTCTTTCTATTTTGATGATCCAGAGTATGTTGGCAATTTGGTCTCTGGTTCCTCTGCCTTTTCTAAAACCAGCTTGAATATCTGGAAGTTCATGGTTCACATATTATAGTAGAAGTCCCCATATCTTTTTCTGAGCTTCAGTGTAGGCAGACCTGGAGCTCTCCCACTGGGAGAGGAACCATTGAGTAGTCCTGTGCCAGAACTGTCCACCAAGGAGTGGGTTCCCTGGTGTAACCTGTCACCTATTGTGTGGGCTCCTGAAATACACTGTTTTGGCACTATCATTAGTTCTGCATCAACTATGAGAATGCAGGCAATCAGCCCTGATTTCCTTGAAACACTGTGTTCATAAAGCCACCATCACAGATCCATAGGTGCAGATCTACTGAAGTCAGATTTCCAGACTATAGTAGTTGCTCATGGAATATTATTCAGCCTTATAAAGGAAGGAAATTCTGAGGTGTGCTACAACACAGAAGAACCTTGAGGTCATTGTGCTAAGTGAAATAAAACAGTCACAAATGACAAATACTGTATTATTCTACTAATGTGAGGTACCTAGTGTAGTCAATTCATGGAGACAGAAACAAGAGAGAGGGTTACCAAGAACTGCAAAGACAAAGGGGAGGGGAGTAGTTGTTTAATGGGTACAGAGTTTCAGTTTTGCAAGATGACAGAAATTCTATGCCTGGATAGTAGTGATGGCTCTATGACAATGGGAATGTGTTTAATAGCACTGAACTGTACACTTAAAGTGGCTAAGTAGAAAATTCTATGTGTATTTTACTGCAATTTAGGGCTTCCCTTGTGACTCAGCTAGTAAAGAATCTGCCTGCAATGTGGGAGAACTGGGTTCAATCCCTGGGTTGACAAGATCCCCTGGAGAACGTAAAGGCTACCCACTCCAGTATTCTGGCCTGGAGAATTCCATGGACTGTACAGTTCATGGGATCACAAAGAGTCAGACACGATTGAGTGACTTTCACCACAATTTAAATTAAAAAAAAAAATTCCTTTCAGAAAAAATGGGAAGAAATTTTCAGCACATAAAATCTGTATTTTAAGATTCTTTCTGGCTATTAGATTCATCACTTGGTGATAATAGTAGGAAATAAATAGATGATCAAAACCATGCACAAGAAAAAGAAATATAAAAAGGCAAAATGGTTGTCTGAGGAGGCCTTACAAATAGCTGAGAAAAGAAGAGAAGCTAAAGGTAAAGGAGAAAAGGAAAGATATACCCATTTGAATGCAGAGTTCCAGAGAATAGCAAGGAGAGATAAGAGAGCCTTTTTAAGCACACACTGCAAAGAAATAGAGGAAAACAACAGAATGGGAAAGACTAGATATCTCTTCAAGAAAATTAGAGATGCCAAGGGAACATTTCATGCAAAGATACCCACAATAAAAGACAGAAATGATATGGACCTAACAGAAGCAAAAGATATTAAGAAAAGGTGGCAAGAAAACACAGAATAACTATACAAAAAAGATCTTAATGACCTGGATAATTGTGACGGTATGATCACTCACCTAGAGCCAGACATCCTGAAGTGTGAAGTCAAGTGGGTCTTAGGAAGAAGCACTCTGAAAAAAAAAAAAAATAGTGGAGGTGATGGAATTCCAGCTGAGCTGTTTCAGGCCTCAAAGATGATGCTGTGAAAGCGTGGCACTCAATATGCCAGAAAATTTGGAAACTCAGCCGTCACCACAAGACTGGAAAAGGTCAGTTTTCATTCCAATCCCAAAGAAGGGCAATGACAACAAATGTTCAAACTAATGCACAATTGTACTCATTTCACATGCTAGCAAAGTAATGCTCAAAACCCTTCAAGCTAGGCTTCAACAGTACATGAACCATGCACTTCCAGATGTCCAAGCTGGATTTAGAAAAGGCAGAGTAACCAGAGATCAAATTGCTAACATCCATTGGATCACAGAAAAAAACAAGAGAATTCCAGAAAAACATCTACTGCTGCTTCACTGGTGATGTTAAAGACTTTGTGTTCATCACAAAAAACTGTAGAAAATTCTTAAGGAGATGGGAATACCAGGCCACCTTACCTGCCTCCTGAGAAACCTGTATGCAGGCCAGGAAGCAACAATTAGAACTGAACATGGAACAACAGACTGATTCCAAATAGGAAATGGAGTACGTCAAGACTATATTGTCACCCTGCTTATTTAACTTATACGCAGTGTACATCATGTGAAATGCCTGACTGGATGAAGTACAAGCTGAAATCAAGCTTGCTGGGAGAAATATCAACAACCTCAGATATGCAGATGACACCACCCTTATGGTAGAAAGAGAAGAGGAACTAAAGAGCCTCATGATGAAGGCAAGAGTGAAAGTGAAAGAGGAGAGTGAAAAAGCTGGCTTAAAATACAAAATTCAAAACAGAAATATCATGGCATCTGGTCCCATTACTTCATAGCAAATAGATAGGGAAACAGTGGAAACAGTCACAGACATTAGTTTCTTGGGCTACAAAATCACTGCAGATCGTGACTGCAGCCATGAAATTAAAAGAAGCTTGCTCCTTGGAAGAAAAGCTATGACTGACCTAGACGGCATATTAAAAAGCAGGGACATTACTTTGTCTACAAAAGTCTCTATAGTCAAAGCTCTAATTTCTCCAGTAGTCATGTACAGATGTGGACAATAAAAAAGGCTGAGTGCTGAATAATTGATTCCTTCCAACTATAGAGGTGGAGAGGACAGTTGAGACTCCCGTGGACAGCCAAAAAATCAAACCAGTCAATCCTAAAGGGGATCAGTCCTGAATATTCATTGGAAAGACTGATGTTGAAGCTGAAACTCCAATACTTTGGCCATCTGATGTGATGAGCTGACTCATTTGAAATGACCCTCATGCTGGGAAAGATTGAAGACAGGAGAAGGGGACAACAGAGTATGAGATGGTTGGATGGCATCACTGACTCAATGGAAATGAATTTGAGCAAATTCTGGCAGATGGTCAAGGACAGGTAAAGCTGGTGTGCTGCAGTCCATGGGGTGGCAGAGTCAGAGGTGACTGCATGACTGAACAACTAGAAGAGCAAAATGAGTTTAAATCCCCAAGATTTATGTTTTGATTATACCCATCTTTGAAATGGGCCAGGTGGAATTAGTTTTGGAAATAATTAGCATGTCTGCAGGGTACTTTTATGTCCAGAGATGAAAAGATCTATAAATTTGCCCTGTTAATGCTTCTTGATAAGAAAAGGTTGTGTACTTGTGTACATCGAAGTACTCTAAATAAAGATATAATACTGGATGATTCTTGGCTCTGCAAGTAATGTTTTGGCAATACATCTGAGCAAAGACTACACATCTCTTGACATCACCAGGTTTTGGATTTGTTTCATCAGTTTCCATCCTATGTTTGGGTCTGCTCTAGGTACACACTCCAGAGACTTTGTTTACAAAACATTATTAAGCTTTGTATCCACCAACCATTGTAAACACAGAACGTTTATATGCTTTTATTTCCAATGCACAGTATTGGTTGATTCAAGAGAGAAAATCTGAAGAGATCCTGGTATAAAAGGTCCAAGAAAGTCATTCAGGAGGCAGCCAGTGATAAAATGTTTAAGAGTATAGACCAAGTATCAACATGACCCATATTTTTGTTTCTGCTCTTCCTCATATGACTATGGGGCCTTGATGAAGTCACTCAGCTTCTAAGGTTCATAGTCCTGGTCCTTAAACCATTTCTAGGAATTACTGCTATGCAGATTTGTTGTGAAGATATAACTGGATAAGAGGAGAGTTGTGGCCGATTTCTAGTTCTTAGGAATGCTCATTCAGTAGCAGCTCTTACTATCCTTAATCAGGGAATTGATCTTTCCAACATTACTTCTAGGTAAGTAAAAAGAGTAACACATTCTGGACTGATTTTGCTGTTTAATTTCTGTTTATATTTTTGTGGTTTTGGGTGATTTTCTTTACATTTATTGGTTATAGTGTAAAGCACACTGTTTATATAAATTTAAAGGGTGAAGGGGAAAAGATTAGCAAAATAGGACTTTTAGGGAAAGGCAAAACAGAAAAGGAACAAGAAGAAAGAATATCACTTCCTTTTTATCTTTTGATTTCTGGCTTCCGTCCCATAACATTCTTTCCACCCTGTACCCACTTATACTCTCCAGTCCTCCATGAAGATCTCTGGCATTTTTTAGCCCTTCCCACATTCTTGACTATTTTCTTCCTCTCCTTGAGGACAGGGCCTCTGTTTCTCATTTCTCCCGCTCTAGTGTTTGTTCCAGGCCCTGACAAGTTCAGTTCAGTTCAGTCACTGAGTTGTGTCAGACTCTTTGGAACCCTATGAATCTCAGCACGCCAGGCCTCCCTGTCCATCACCATCTCCCGGAGTTCACTCACACTCATGTCTATCGAGTACATGATGCCATCAGCCATCTCATCCTTGGTCGTCCCCTTCTACTCCTGCCCCCAGTCCCTCGCAGCATCAGAGTCTTTTCCAATGAGTCAAGTCTTCACATGAGGTGGCCAAGGTACTGGAACTTTAGCTTTAGCATCATTTCTTCCCAGAAATCCCAGGGCTGATCTCCTTCAGAATGGACTGGTTGGATCTCCTTGCAGTCCAAGGGACTCTCAAGAGTCTTTTCCAACACCACAGTTCAAAAGCATCAATTCTTCGGTGCTCAGCCTTCTTCACAGTCCAACTCTCACATGACCACAGGAAAAACCATAGCCTTGACTAGATGGAACTTAGTCGGCAAAGTGATGTCTCTACTTTTGAGTATACTATCTAGGTTGGTCATAACTTTTCTTCCAAGGAGCAAGCGTCTTTTAATTTCATGGATGCAATCACCATCTGCAGTGATTTTGGAGCCCAAAAAGATAAAGTCTGACACTGTTTCCACTGTTTCCTCATCTATTTCCCAGGAAGTGATGAGACCGCATGCCATGATCTTCGTTTTCTGAATGTTGAGCTTTAAGCCAACTTTTTCGCTCTCCTCTTTCACTTTCATCAAGAGGCTTTTAAGCTCCTCTTCACTTTCTGCCATAAGGGTGATGTCATATGCATATCTCAGGTTATTGATATTTCTCCCGGCAATCTTGATTCCAGCTTGTGTTTCTTCCAGTCCAGCGTTTCTAATGATGTATTCTGCATAGAAGTTAAATAAGCACGGTGACAATATACAGCCATGACGTACTCCTTTTCCTATTTGGAACCAGTCTGTTGTTCCGTGTCCAGTTCTAACTGTTGCTTCCTGGCCTGCATACAGATTTCTCAAGAGGCAGGATAGGTGGTCTGGTATTCCCATCTCTCTCAGAATTTTCCACAGTTTATTGTGATCCACACAGTCAAAGGCTTTGGCATAGTCAATAAAGCAAAAATAGATGTTTTTCTGGAACTCTCTTGCTTTTTCCATGTCCAGTGGATATTGGCAATGTGATCTCTGGTTCCTCTGCCTTTTCTAAAATCAGCTTGAACATCAGGATGTTCATGGTTCACGTATTGCTGAAGCCTGGCTTGGAGAATTTTGAGCATTACTTTACTAGCATGTGAAATGAGTGCAATTATGCGGTAGTTTGAGCATTCTTTGGCATTGCCTTTATTTGGGATTGGAATGAAAACTGATCTTTTCCAGTCCTGTGGCCACTGCTGAATTTTCCAAATTTGCTGGCATGTTGAGTGCAGCACTTTCACAGCATCATCTTTCAGGATTTGAAACAGCTCAAGTGGAATTCCATCACCTCCACTAGCTTTGTTTGTAGGGATACTTTCTAAGGCCCACTTGACTTCACATTCCAGGATTTCTGCCTCTAGATTAGTGATCACATCATCATGATTATCTGGGTCATGAAGATCTTTTTTGTACAGTTCTTCCCTGTATTCTTGCCACCTCTTCTTAATATCTTCTGCTTCTGTTAGGTCCATACCATTTCTGTCCTTTATCGAGCCCATTTTGCATGAAATGTTCCCTTAGTATCTCTAATTTTCTGAAGAGATCTCCAGTCTTTCCCATTCTATTGTTTTCCTCTATTTCTTTGCATTTATCGCTGAAGAAGGCTTTCTTATCTCTCCTTGCTATTCTTTGGAACACTGCATTCAGATGCTTATATCTTTCCTTTTCTCCTTTGCTTTTCACCTCTCTTCTTTTCACAGCTATTTGTAAGGCCTCCCCAGACAGCCATTTTGCTTTTTTGCATTTCTTTTCCATGGGGATGGTCTTGATCCCTGTCCCTGTACAGTGTCACAAACCTCATTCCATAGTTCATCAGGCACTCTATCTATCAGATCTAGTCCCTTAAATCTATTTCTCACTTACACTGTATAATCATAAGGGATTTGATTTAGGTCATACCTGAATAGTCTAGCGGTTTTCCCTATTTTCTTCAATTTGAGTCTGAATTTGGTAATAAGGATTTCATGATCTGAGCCACAGTCAGCTCCCGGTCTTCTTTTTGTTGACTGTATAGAACTTCTCCATCTTTGGCTTCAAAGAATATAACCAGTCTGATTTCATGTTGACCATCTGGGGATGTCCATGTGTAGAGTCTTCTCTTGTGTTGTTGGAAGAGGGTGTTTGCTATGACCAGTGCATTTTCTTGGTAAAACTCTATTAGTCTTTGCCCTGCTTCATTCCACATTCCAAGGGCAAATTTGCCTGTTACTCCAGGTGTTTCTTGACCTCCTACTTTCGCATTCCCGTCCCCTATAATGAAAAGGACATCTTTTTGGGTATTAATTCTAAAAGGTCTTGTAGGTCTTTATAAAACCTAGCAAATGCAATACCCAGTTGTGGAGGTGACTGGTGATAGAAGCAAGATCTGGTGCTGTAAAGAGCAATATTGCATCAGAACCTGGAATGTCAGGTCCATGAATCAAGGCAAATTGGAAATGGTCAAACAACAGATGGCAAGGGTGAACGTTGACATTCTGGGTATCAGAGAACTAAAATGGACTGGAATGGGTGAATTTAACTCAGATGATCGTTAGATCTACTACTGCGGGCAGGAATCCCTCAGAAGAAATGGAGTAGCCATCATGGTCAACAAAAGAGTCCGAAATGCAGTACTTGGATGCAGTCTCAAAAACGACAGAATGATCTCTGTTTGTCTCCAAGGCAAACCATTCAATATCACAGTTATCCAAGTTTATGCCCCAACCAGTATTGTTGAAGAAACTGAAGTTTAACAGTTTTATGAAGACCTACAAGACTCTTTAGAACTAACACCTGACAAGTTACACAGGTATTAATAATAATCCCTAACATTTGTGGAATCCTTAGCTCCAGGAGTTGGTGATGGACAGGGAAGCCTGGCATGCTGCAGTCCATAGGGGCACAAAGCGTTGGACATTACTGTGTGACTGAACTGAACTAACATGTTTTAACATGTTCCCTGGTGCTCAGGTAGTAGATAATCTGCCTGCAGTGTGGGACACCTGGGTTCGATCCCTGGGTTGGGAAGATCCCTTGGAGAAAAGAAAGGCCACTCACTCAAGTATTCTAACCTGGAGAATTCCATGGACTATATAGTCCATGGGGTCACAAAGAGCTGGACACGACTGAGTAATTTTCACTTTAACATGATTTACCCTCTTTCTCTACCATCTCCCACTTTTTGCTCATAGGAATTCTATGATTATCCTTATCTTACAGATTTTAAAACTGGGGCACTGGAAACTTAACTTACCAAGGGGCAAAGCCTGGACTTCAATTTAGAGAGATTCCCAACTCCAGAATTCAGCAGGAGAAAATCTGATACTGTGGTTACTTGAAGTTTCTTGTCTCAGAGCAGAAAACTTACAATCCTCTTTCCCTAAACAAATAGGAAGCAGTGATGCTTGTTTTGTCAACACCTTGATTTAGGAGTACTAGGAAGCTGAGCTCAGACTTTGCAAAGGGGGAGCCCAGTGATGTTTATTTGAGTTGCCCCACTTAGGTGATCCAGGTCTGCATCACCTTCCCTGACTCCTGTCATCCTGTGAACAATCAGCAGCTTCCAGGGTGGTCCCTCTCTCCCCCATCATTATTGACCCCACCATAAACGGGTCAGAAATGGGGAGATGTGATAGCAACAAGGACTTGCCTAGGAACCAGAGGCAGGGGAGTGGTGACATAGACCATCAGTCCTGGAGTCCTAGGGGGAACTTTCAAAGACAAATACTGTATAATCTTAGGAAGGTACTCCTCAATTTGTGTTTAAAATTTCAGGAAAAAAGCAAAATATGAAAGTACTTCCTAGATAATTTCATTAAACAAAACAGCTGAAGTCTGTGCATCGTTTGTGCTCAGAATATGAAGTAGTTAAGTATAGTCCCCAGAAAGAACACCACGTTGAGATTGTATTCAGTAGTATCTGCTTATCTGAAAGAATCTGGAAAGCGAATTTCAAAAGTTCTTTGGATGATATTCTACACATAGAACCCCCTATCCTATTGGCACAAAGAAGATGTTTTCAATTGAAGTGAGACTGCATGAGAATTCAATATTTATGATTATAGTCTACAGGTTGGCACAGATCAACAGCATCTTTAATGGTTAAATAGACTCACTTTTATATTTGATATTTTCCCCCCTCTTTTAAATCAAAGCAAAAGCTAAGTATTTTTTACACAGCCCATTCTCCTCTTTGGTATTTCCATTCCCTGAGTTTTCTTCAGTAGGTTGAAGAAGGTGAACCAGAGCTGTTCTGACTTCTCTGATATATTTTTGATATACTTTAGTGGAGGGCAGGTTCTTGCGTTGGGACTGAAATGATGAGGATAAAGATTGTGCTTTATCTGCTTTGTGTGTAATCACTTATATGGTTTTTGTCTTGGTCCTGGGTCATTTTAAACTTAAGTTAGTGGTTAGGGTTTCTTTTCAACATAGTATATAGTCTTTCTTCCAGCAGCATACACAAATGTCCAGTAAGACTGCAGCTTTCAGTCTGCAATTATGTTGAAAGTTTATTAATTTATTGCACTAAATGCTCTGATTCAGAGTGGCTATTTTTGGGTCACACACCTAAAATGACCTTGTGTTATGTTTGTAACAAAGGAAAAAATCAGTACTGAATATGATACAATGAATTACATTTTGAAAAATATAATCTTTAAACCATGATGAAAAAATAGTTTTGAAACTAATGTTTCATTTAAATTGTTACATTGAATAAGAATGTTTTCTTAACTGTTGCCGCAGCCAACTCTTATTCAATGAGGTTTAGTTGTACTTTCAGAAAAAAATATACATGGGCCAATAAATGTAGTGTATATTCACATGAAGGTTGTATGTTCTACTGTTGCAGAAAGGGGGACCCCTTCCAGGGCCCGAAAGTGGGCTCTTGTCTAACACTTGGAAATGAGTTGTCTGAGGAGACACATGTGCTGACAAAGCAAGAGATTTTATTGGGAAAGGGCACCCAGGTGAAGAGCAGTAGGGTAAGGGAACCCAGGAGAATAGCTTGGCCACCTGGCTGCCAGTCTTGGGTATTATGGTGATGGGTTAGTTTCTGGGTTGTCTTTAGCCGATCATTCTGACTCAGAGTCCTTCCTGGTGGTGCATGCCTCATTCAGCCAAGATAGATGCCAGAGAGAAAGATTCTGGCAGGTGGTCAGACATATGGTGTCTCCTTTTGACCTTTCCCAAACTCTTCCGGTTGGTGGTGGCTTATTAGTTCCGTGTTCCTTACCAGGACCTCATGCAAATTGTTACTATGGTGCCCAGCCAGGGTAGGCGGTTTCAGTCAGTGTGCTTCCCCTAACACTACTATAAATCTCTATACTGTCCTGTCCTCCAGTATAAACATCTGTACATTTATGCACAAAATTAGTTTCTTTACATGATTACTGAGAGTTTGGTACTTTAAATAATAACTACTGAGAGATGGCCATTGGGAATTCCCAGGTGCTCCAGTGGTTAGAACTCTGTGCTCTCACTTCTGTGGCCCTAGTTCAATCCCTGATTGGAAAACTAGGATCCCACAAACTGCATGGTGCTGCCAAAAAAATAAAAGATCATTAATTTGACCCTTATCTGCCCTTGCAGTATGTGTCTATTGTGAGCAGTTTTATTAGCTTTTATCTGGTAAGTGGTGAAAGAAGAATAAGTAGAAACCAAAGTGAACACCACACATAAAAGACATTCACACATTCAAATAAATATTGTTCACAAATGGCCTGCTGATTTCAAGCAAAATAGAGCTTCAATCAGTTACTATTTTTATAAACCATTATTTTCATTCAACATGTTTTCATTAAAGTTTTGCTGATTTTTGAAATATACATTTGGCATGTCATAACAAAGAGAAATATTCTTCTTTACTAAACTATGTTCTTTCA
This sequence comes from Capra ibex, assembly GCA_006410555.1. Lineage (NCBI taxonomy): Eukaryota > Metazoa > Chordata > Mammalia > Artiodactyla > Bovidae > Capra > Capra ibex. The sequence continues at coordinate 8,567,513 of SJYO01048061.1, read as the reverse complement.
TCTAATAATGCTAAATAAGCCCGCATAATTGCCAAATAGATCCTGTTAGACTGATAGTGTAGAATTAAGTGAGAGCACATATTGCAATGGGAAAATGCTGAAACAGTTTTATTCTTTTTTTTTTTTTTTTGTGAAGTGTGTGACAATCATCAGTGGTTGGTGATAATTAGCAGAATATTTTTAAGGCCTACAGAGTGTCTAGGGGCTCTGTTTAAAGCTCAGCATGAAGCAGCTGCAAATGTTGGTCAGGGGCTCAGAAGTGAGGGACTCCCTCTGCTGCAAAGAATCTAATTTTAGTCTCCTAGTCTTTGCTTAGCTTTGTCTTCTTGAAGGAGTTTCCTAAAGAGAAGGTGAGGGAGGTGACAATAGAGGGAGACCCTGATTACAAAATAGACCCTGATTATAAAATAGACCCTGATTGCAGACTAGACCCTAATTGAACTTTTTTAAAAAGTGATTATTAAATTTGTTGCTATGTTGTTTCTGCTTTATGTTCCTGTTTTTGGCCACAAGGCAGATGGAATCTTAGCTCTCTCACCATGGATCAAACCTGCAACCCCTGCATTGGAAGGTGAAGTCTTAACCACTGGACCACCAGGGAAGTCCCCCTGATTGAACTTTGAGTGGGCTCTTTATACCTGTTCTCTTGAACCAACAAACGTGTTAATGTGTTGTTGTTGTTCAGTCACTCAGTCATGTCCAGCTCTTTGTGACCCCATGGGCTGTAGTGGGCCAGACTCCTCTGTCCATGAGATTTCCCAAGCAAGAATACTGCCATTTCCTTCTCCAGGAGATCTTCCCAACCCAGGGATCAAATGTTCTCCTGCACTGGCAGGTAGACTTGGTACCACTGAGCAACCATCCACCTTTTAAAAATAAAGCAATTTAATATTTTTCAAAAATTAGCTTAGGTAACACCTCTCTAGAGTGTACTTTGAAAACCAGATGGCACTTTATCAAACCCTAGACCTCTTATGGGATGTGAATTTGCCCTTTGAAAGGAGCATAAAGGAAAATATGTTCAGGTCACATAAGCTATGATGGGCAAAGAAACATTCTTGTAGTTATAAGCAAAAAGGCCTGGTCTTTCTTCTCCTGCTTGGGCTCAAAGCTAGTTCCTTTAAGTGGCCTCTTTCAGTCCCTTTATCTCCTCAAACACTAGTTCTCAAAGAGTCTCTCATCTTGAGCCCAGAGCAGAATCCTGTCCATAGTTTAGATTCCTGGGGGAAAGCAGAGGAGAGTCAGAGGAGAGGGGTGAATATTGGCACCAGCCTCCCCTTGCTTGGCCATGTCATTTGTGTAAACATCATGTAAAAGAAGAGAAATCATCTGGCTTGTTAGAATCTTAGAGGTGAAAATTAGAAAGGGTAACAAGTTGTTATTGTTGTTTTTTAAATCTGAGCCAGAATGGTATTCCTCTGATCAGGAACTCTTACCGTGCTTAGATGGTTGTTTATTCTTTGACCCTAAATTCAAGGTTTAAAGAAACCTTAAATTTGGTCTCAGGATTTTTCAGTTCAAGTCACTAATTTTGACATGTCATATGGCTACTGATTTTCATTGCTTTTTGGGGTATATCAGCCACTTAATCAACCTTCTGCAAATGAAGGTTAAAGTTAAATGTCTTTTTGATTTTAGATTTTGCTTAGGGATACATCTTTTTTGATGGCACACCATGTGTTTTCTGCATCCATTTCTCTCTCACCAGACTTGAAACAAAGACAACAGGGAAGGAAGGCAGGGGAGGCTGAGTGCATTCTTCTTCATGGCTGGGGAAAAGAAAAGTCTGTCTTCTTCATGTTTCTTTAGAGGCTTTTATGAAGTGAGAAGGTACAGTGCAATTTGAGGCTGGTGATTCTTAGCAGTTCCGGGCACTTGTGGAAGAGTCAGATTTCCTCTTGTTCCCACATGAATGTATCCCCTTGTTCTGCACTCTTCACTGAAAGGAGCCAATTTCACTCTTTTCTGCTGCTCATATTCTGTGGCCTGGCTTATTTACAGCCTTCCAGAAGAAAACTTAAATGGCTTACATGAGCTTATGTATAAGATTCTCTCCTGAAACCCGGAAAGATATTTTATTTCCAGAGTAATTTACTTGTGGCTCCTCCCAAAGAAGATGAATAGGAAGGAATATTTAAATTAAAATAATTTTATTATGACACAGATCACTGTAGGTGACCTTGCAGTTAGTAAAGAGGTTCTATGAGGCAGGTCATCTGACACACAGGTGAGAGAAGTGGGGACCAGCTGATGCAGACTAAAAGGTTATCTCTACATGGACAGAGGAGCCTTCATTTCAGTTCAGTCCCTCAGTTGTGTCTGACTCTTTGCGATCCCATGGACTACAGCATGCCAGGCTTCCCTATCCATCACCAGCTCCCAGAGCTTACTCAAACTCATGTCCATCGAGTTGGGGATTCATCCAACCAGCTCATCCTGTGTCATCTCTTTCTCCCCTTGCCTTCAATCTTTCCCAGCATCAAGATCTTTTCCAAGGAGTCAGTTCTTCACATCAGGTGGCCAAAGTATTGGACTTTCAGTTTCAGCATCAGTCCTTCCAATGAATGTTCAGGACTGATTTCCTTTAGGATGGACTGGTTTGATCTCTTTGCAGTCCAAGAGACTCTCAAGAGTCTTCTCCAACACCACAGTTCAAAAGTATCAATTCTTCAACCCTAAGGCTAAGATGAACCTTCAGTTCAGTTCAGTCGCTCAGTAGTGTCCGACTCCTTGTGACCCCATGAATTGCAGCACACCAGGCCTCCCTGTCCATCACAAACTCCCGGAGCTCACCCAAACCTATGTCCACTGAGTCAGTGATGCCGTCCAGCCATTTTATCCTCTGTTGTCCCCTTCTCCTCCTGCCCCCAATCCCTCCCAGCATCAGGGTCTTTTCCAATGAGTCAACTCTTCCAATGAGGTGGCCAAAGTACTGGAGTTTCAGCTTCAGCATCATTCCTTCCAAAGAAATCCCAGGGCTGATCTCCTTCAGAATGGATTGGTTGGATCTCCTTGCAGTCCGAGGGACTCTCAAGAGTCTTCTCCAACACCACAGTTCAAAAGCATGAATTCTTCGGTGCTCAGCTTTCTTCACAGTCCAACTCTCACATCCATAAATGACCACAGGAAAAACCATAGCCTTGACTAGATGGACTTTTGTTGGCAAAGTAATGTCTCTGCTTTTCAATATGCTCTCTAGGTTGGTCATAACTTTTCTTCCAAGTCTTTAGCAAGGCATTATATATTGTTAGTGAGCTGATGCAGCTGCCAAGTTGCTTCAGTCATGTCCAACTCTGCAACCCCAGAGATGGCAGCCCACCAGGCCCCCTCGTCCCTGGGATTCTCGAGGCAAGAACACTGGAGTGGGTTGCCATTTCCTTCTCCAATGCATGAAAGTGAAAAGTGAAAGTGAAGTTGCTCAGTCGTGTCCAACTCCTAGCAACTCCATGGACTGCAGCCTACCAGGCTCCTCTGTCCATGAGATTTTCCAGGCATAAGTGAGCTGCTAATCATAGATTAAAGAAACACCTCAAGACTGGCTGAGAGAACTGTACCAGGCTCCTCTCCCATAATATACATCCTGAGATAGCATCTGCAGGAGGGGGAGCTGTCTCCTACCAAGGTGTCTCTGGGTGAGAAAAATTGTATCCATAAAAGCAGCTGACATTAGTTTTTAATGAACAGCTGGTTTCTAAGAAAGATACATTGTTTCATTAACATAGCTTAAGACAGGATATTCCTTTCAGCAAAATATACTGTTTTGCTGAGGAGTTAGCAGCTGGAGGGTTGAAAAAGTTAGTTTCATCAAGTCCCCATAGCAACACAAGATTTGAGAAACCTGTTATGCAAAGGAATGTGCCTTTTTGCCTTCTCTCCATCTTCAGAGACCCTGGCCTCCCTACCTGCCTGCCTATTAACCCTTTCAAACCTCAACTAATCATGCTCTTGGTATTTCCTAGTATAACACCAGAATTGACAAATTATCTAGTGCTATCGGTATAAAATTCCTCAATAATTATATCCTCATTTATTTTTTTATTAAGCAGGTATTACCAGTTTGGAATTGAAAAAAGTAAAAATTTCCTTTCTGTTCTTCAGGTTTTTCTTAAGGTGACACACCTCAACACTTTCTTTTTTTTTAATTTATTTTAATTGGAGGTTAATTACTTTACAATATTGTATTGGTTTTGCCATACATCAACATGAATCTGCCACAGGCATACATGTGTTCTCCATCCTGAACCCCTCACCGTACCACCCCTCTGAGTCGTCCCAGTGCACCAGCCCCAAGCATCCAGTATCATGCATCGAATCTGGACTGGTGATTCATTTAAATGTTCATCACAGCACTTTCTTTTCTTAGTATTCAATGGTCCAGAGGATATTTTGCAGCACAGTTTATACAGCTGAAAATTATTTTAGAGATACTGTTTTTATAAACAGGCATTTACAACTTTATCATTAATGATTACAGTGAATTTTGATTTTGTTCATTTTAATTCTGTTAAGTACTGGAATAAAATGGATAAAGCTGACTAATAACATTTACTATTTTGGGTTATTTAGGAACCTGTTTTATTCATGGGAACAATGAGGAAAAATCTGGATCCTTTTAATGAACATACAGATAAGGAATTGTGGAATGCCTTAGAAGAGGTAATTTATTACATGTTGTTAGTTTGTTAGCATCAGGATATGTGTGTGTACATTTATAGCACTGCAGGAAATTAAAGGGGAGCTTATCCATGTAACTGACTTTGTTTATCTCCTAGCAAAACATTGATGACCTGTGTATTGATGATGATGAAAACCAAGAATATAATGTCTCATATTTCCACTGTAGCTTTTCCCCTAGAATCCAAAGCAACTAGACACATTACCTGATCTTTGTGTTCTGTTGTGGTCAGTTCCACAGTCACATTTGACTCTTTGTGACTTCATGGACTGCAGCATGCTAGGCCTCCCTGTCCCTCACCATCTTCCAAAGTTTGTCTAAGTTCATGTCCATTGCATCAGTGATGCCATCCAGCCATCCCATCCTCTGATGCCCTCTTCTGCTCTCAATCGTTCCTAGCATCAGGGACTTTTCCAATGAATTGGCTGTTCACATCAGGTGACCAAAATACTGGAGCTTCATTTTCAGCATCAGTCCTTCCAATGAGTATTCAAGGTTGATTTCCCTTAAGATTGACTGGTTTGTTCTCCTTGCTATTAAAGGAGTCTTATATAGATTGATAATTCAAAGGTATCAATTCTCTGCTGCATTACCTTCTTTACAGTCCAGCTCTCACAACCATATGTGACCACTGGTAAGACCATAGCTTAGGCTATAGCAGAGTACTAAATTCGATTTTTAAATTATGGGTTCAAATTCTATTAATGATGTAGTGAATTAATTACTCTAATTACTCTGTAATATTCATTTTATTCCTCTGGTGTTAGGGAACATCTACTAAGTGAGTCAGGAAGCAACAGTTAGAACAGGACATGGAACAACAGACTGGTTCCAAATAGGAAAAGGAGTACACCAAGGATGTATATTGATACCCTGCTTATTTAACTTCTATGGAGAGTACATCATGAGGAACGCTGGGCTGGAAGAAGCACTAGCTGATATCAAGATTGCCAGGAAAAATATCAATAACCTCAGATATGCAGATGACATCACCCTTATGGCCGAAAATGAAGAGGAACTAAAAAGCCTCTTGATGACAGTGAAAGAGGAGAGTGAAAAAGTTGGTTTAAAGCTCAACATTCAGAAAACTAAGATCATGGCCTCTGGTACCATCACTTCATGGGAAATGGATAGGGAAACAGTGGAAACAGTGTCAGAATTTATTTTGGGGGGGCTCCAAAATCACTGCAGATGGTGACTGCAGCCATGAAATTAAAAGATGCTTACTCCTTGGAAGGAAAGTTATGACCAACCTAGACAGCATACTCAAAAGCAGAGACATTACTTTGCCAACAAAGGTCCGTCTAGTCAAGGCTATGGTTTTTCCAGTAGTAACGTATGGATGTGAGAGTTGGACTGTGAAGAAAGCTGAATGCCGAAGAGTTGATGCTTTTGAACTATGATGTTGGAGAAGACTCTTGAGAGTCCCTTGGACTGCAAGGAGATCCAACCAGTCCATCCTAAAGAAGATAAGTCCTTGGTGTTCATTGTAACAACTGCTGAAGCTGAAACTCCAGTACTTTGGCCACCTCATTGGAAGAGTTGAGGCATTGGAAAAGACCCTGATGCTGGGATGGATTGGGGGTAGGAGGAGCAGTGGACAGCAGAAATGAGATGGCTGAATGGCATCACTGACTCGATGGACATGAGTTTGGATAGGCTCTGGGAGTTGGTGATGAATAGGAAGGCCTGGTGTGCTGCACTTCATGGGGTCTCAAAGAGTCGGATACGACTGAGCAACTGAACTGAACTGAACTAAGTGAATACTTTAATAGCTTTTATTATTAACTGAAAGATAAATGAGATCATACTACTAAAATAGTGTGATGTTTCATAAGTGTTTATAAGGGTAAATTATACAGTTGGAATGTGATAATAATTATATATTGACTTCTGTTTTAATGCTGCATAGTAAATGCAAGTAATGGAATCCTGGAGATTTTGCAAAGTTTTATAGTTTTAAGTTCATTTCTAGAAGATATTCTATTTGTGTAGTGTTTCCCTTTGGACTACTTCTTTGAATCGCCTCACCATTTCATGAAATGGATTTTGAGTGTTAAGTTGTTGTTGGTTGGTACATTTTAATATAAATAATTTTGTGTATGTGCCCCAGTTTTGTAAATCGATTCTAAGCTACTTATAGCAGAAACTGTATCTCAACGTCTAAAGTATAGACAGATTTTAAACCCTCATAGGACTTAGTTCAGTCTTCTGCTTTTAATAAGTAAGCATTTAATAAATATTTAATGTTTGATAAATCACTTCATTTCAGAGAAGCATGACTTATTTCTCTCAAAACAAAACTCTTCCCCCCACCCCGCCCCACAAATCCAACTGACAGTGTTGCTGTTCTGAATTGGTACTTTTAGTCATTTAAGTTCAGTTCAGTTCAGTCACTCAGTCATGTCCGACTCTTTGTGACACCATAAATCATGGACACCAGACCTCCCTGTCCATCAAGAACTTTCAGAGTTCACTCAAACATATGTCCATCGAGACAGTGATGCCATTCAGCCACCTCATCCTCAGTCATCCCCTTCACCTCCTGCCCCCAATCCCTCCCAGCATCAGGGTCTTTTCCAGTGAATCAAGTCTTTGCATGAGGTGGCCAAAGTATTGGAGTTTCAGCTTCAGCATCAGTCCTTCCAATGAACACCCAGGACTGATCTCCTTTATGATGGACTGGTTGGATCTCCTTGCAGTCCAAGGGACTCTCAAGAGTCTTCTCCAACACCACAATCCAAAAGCATAAATTCTTTGGCGCTCAGCCTTCTTCACAGTCCAACTCTCACATCCATACATGACTACTGGAAAAACCATAGCATTGACTAAATGGACCTTAGTTGGCAAAGTAATATCTCTGCTTTTCAATATGCTGTCTAGGTTGGTCATAACTTTCCTTCCAAGGAGTAAGCGTCTTTTAATTTCATGGCTGCAGTCACCATCTGCAGTGATTTCGGAGCCCCCCAAAATAAAGTCTGACACTGTTTCCACATCTATTTCCCATGAAGTGATGGGATCAGAGGCCATGATCTTAGTTTTCTGAATGTTGAGCTTTAAGCCAACTTTTTCACTCTCCTCTTTCACTTTCATCAAGAAGCTTTTTAGTTCCTCTTCATTTTTGGCCATAAGGGTGGTGTCATCTGCATATCTGAGGTTATTGATATTTTTCCCAGCAATCTTGATTCCAGCTTGTGCTTCTTCCAGCCCAGTGTTTCTCATGATGTACTCTGTATAGAAGTTAAATAAGCAGGTGACAATATACAGCCTTGACATACTTCTTTTCCTATTTGGAAATAATCTGTTATTCCATGTCCAGTTCTAACTGTTGCTTCCTGACCTGCATATAGTTTTCTCAAGAGGCAGGTTAGGTGGTCTAGTAGTCCCATCACTTTCAGAATTTTCCACAGTTCATTGTGACCCACCGTCAAAGGCTTTGGCATAGGCAATAAAGCAGAAATAAATGTTTTTCTGGAAACTTCTTGCTTTTTCGATGATCCAGCAGATGTTGGCAATTTAATCTCTGGTTCCTCTGCCTTTTCTAAGTCCAGCTTGAACATCAGGAAATTCACAGTTCACATATTGCTGAAGCCTGGCTTGGATAATTTTGAGCATTACTTTACTAGCATGTGAGATGAGTGCAATTGTGTGGTAGTTTGAGCATTCTTTGACATTGCCTTTCTTTGGGATTGAATGAAAATGGACCTTTTCCAGTCCTGTGGCCACTGCTGAGTTTTCCAAATTTGCTGGCATATTGAGTGCAGCACTTTCACAGTATCATCCCTCAGGACTTGAAACAGCTCAACTGGAATTCCATCACCTCCTCTAGCTTTGTTCATAGTGATGCTTTCTAAGGCCCATTTGACTTCACATTCCAGAATGTCTGGCTCTAGGTGAGTGATCACACCATCGCGATTTTCTTGGTTGTGAAGCTCTTTTTTGTACAGTTCTTCTGTGTATGCTTGCCACCTCTTCTTAATATCTTCTGCTCTGTTAGGTTCATACCATTTCTGTCCTTTATCGAGCCCATCTTTGCATGAAATGTTCTCTTGGTGTCTCTAATTTTCTTGAAGAGATCTCTAGTCTTTCCCATTCTGTTATTTTCTCTATTTCTTTGCATTGATCCCTGAGGAAGGCTTTCTTATCTCTTCTTGCTTTCCTTTGGAACTCTGCATTCAGATGCTTGTATCTTTCCTTTTCTCCTTTGCTTTTCACTTCTCTTCTTTTCACAGCTATTTGTAAGGCCTCCTCAGACAGCCATTTTGCTTTTTTCTATTTCTTTCCATGGGGATGGTCTTGATCCCTGTCTCCTGTACAATGTCACGAACCTCAGTCCATAGTTCATCAGGCACTCTATCATATCTAGTCCCTTAAATCTATTTCTCACTTCCAATGTATAATCATAAGGGATTTGATTTAGGTCATACCTGAATGGTCTGGTGGTTTTCTCCACTTTCTTCAATTTAAGTCTGAATTTGGCAATAAGAGTTCATGATCTGAGCCACAGTCAGCTCCTGGTCTTGTTTTTGCTGACTGTATACAGCTTCTCCATCTTTGGCTGCAAAGAATATAACCAATCTGATTTTGGTGTTGACCATCTGCTGATGTCCATGTGTAGTCTTCTCTTGTGTTGTTGGAAGAGGGTGTTCACTATGACCAGTGCATTCTCTTGGCAAAACTCTACTAGCCTTTGCCCTGCTTCATTTTGTATTCCAAGGCCAAATTTGCCTGTTACTCTAGGTGTTGCTTGACTTCCTACTTTTGCATTCCAGTCCCCTATAATGAAAAGGACATCTTTTTGGGGTGTTAGTTCTAAAAGGACTTGCATGTTTTCATAGAACCATTCAACTTCAGCTTCTTAATCGTTGCTGGTTGGGGCATAGGCTTGGATTACCATGATATTGAATGATTTGCCTTGGAAATGAACAGAGATCATTCTGTCATTTTTGACATTGCATCCAAGTACTGCATTTTTGACTCTTTTGTTGACTATGATGGTTACTCCATTTCTTCTAAGGGATTCCTGCCCATAGTAGTAGATATAATGGTCATCTGAGTTAAATTCACCCATTCCATTCTATTTTACTTTGCTGAATCCTAGAATGTCACCGTTTACTCTTGCCATCTCCTGTTTGACCACTTTCAATTTGCCTTAGTTCTTGGACCTGACATTCCAGGTTCCTAGGCAATGTTGCTTTTTACAGCATCAGACTTTGCTTCTATCACCAGTCACATCCACAACTGTGTATTATTTTTGCTTTGGCTCCATCCCTTCATTCTTTCTGGAGTTATTTCTCCACTGATCTCCAGTAGTGTATTGGTCAGGTGGGGACCTGGGGAGTTCCCCTTTCTGTATCCTATCATTTTACCTTTTCATGCTGTTCATGGGGTTCTCAAGGCAAGAATACTGAAGTGGTTTGCCATTTTCTTCTCCAGTGGACCACATTCTGTCAGACCTCTCCACCATGACCCATCTGTCTTGGGTGGCCCCACACAGAATGGCTTAGTTTCATTGAGTTAGACAAGGCTGTGGTCCATGTGATCAGAATGGCTAGTTTTCTGTGATTTTGGTTTCAGTGTGTCTGCCCTCTGATGCCCTCTTGCTACACCTACTGTTTTACTTGAGTTTCTCTTACCTTTGACGTGGGTACCTCTTCACGGCTGCTACAGCAAAGCACAGCCACTGTTCCTTACCTTGGACGAGGGGTATTTCCTCATGGCCACCCCTCCTGGCCTTGAATGGGAGTAGCTCCTCTAGGCTCCCCTTGCCTGCACAGCTGCCACTCCTTGGATGTAGGGTTGCTCCTCTTGGCCGCCTCTCCTGACCTCGGACGTTGGGTAGCTCCTCTTGGCCACTCCTGTGCCGATGGAGACTGGCACTCTCTGTCACCGCCCCTGACCTCGGATGTTGGGTAGCTCCTCTTGGCTTCACTTCTGTGTGGTCCGTTGCAGCTGGCACACTTCTGCAGGGTCCGTCACAGCTATTAGTGTCACCCTTTCAGGGGTAGCTCTCAAATCTGTAATACACCAACTGAATTTGACTATGAGCAAACCAACTTGAGGGCCTGACAATCTCCTGCCAATATTTCTTGTTTCTGAAGGATATCAGCACTGAGTCTTTACACACCCACCCTATTTTCTGGCAACTGTGAGGATTTTATGCTCTTAAATCAGGTCGATTGCTTCACCTTCTACTTGAGAAGCAGTGAACCTCTGATTTCATTTAAGTCACTGAGTCTTTCTATAGTGAAATTCTAGAATAGAAGAGGAAGGAAGAGCAGTTAACCATCAAGTGTTAAGAAAGATGGGAGGATCCATTTCTACTGGACTCAGAGGAAAGATTTAATGATGAGATTAGTACACAACTTTCAGAAAATCTAGAAGTATCAGTAACTAACTTCCCAATTTGTTTCCAAGCTTAAGATCTCTCTCCACAGATTCTCCAGTAGTACAATTACTATAAAATTTTAGAACATATTGTTCCATGGACAGTGAAGAAACATTAATTAGGAGATAAATCCTTTTAAAAACTATCTTAGAACTTGGTTCTAATTTATATTTAATTCATCTGTAGGAGCCAAAATCAAAATAAAATGTAGCAGCCTCTGAATTCTAATGATGATGAAGTGCTGGAAGTGGCAGACAATACTAAGATCTACCTTTATATAAAACACATTTGGAAATTTCTGTAAATAGAAATAAACATGAATTTATTTCACAAAGTGAACTGTGTGGTTTCCATATGCCACTTCCAGAAGTGGTCCTGTTACTTTAGCGGTATCTCTTAGTGAGGAATCATCCCATCATGTATTTTTCTAGGAATTGTTCCTTTATGACTTTATGTGTTATTCAGTGAAAATTTTGATATTCTAATTTTTAGAATATCTACTAAGTCTTTTATTGATGAACATGCAAATGTAATAAAGAGATACGTCCTATATTAACAGAATGATGAGATGATTTGTCAATCTAAGAAATATCATTCAAGTAAAGAGGTCAATTTTTATGTGGATTAACACCCCCGAGTTATTGGTTTATAAGTGATGCCAAACAAACAAATGGAAAATGTGAACCCTAACTCAGAGTCTTCCTGAAAGTAAGAGGGTACCACTATGTTTTCTTCTTTAAGAACTTCAGTTAAAAGTAAAAGAAGCTTTTAAATTTATTTTTAAATCCTCTTAGTTCTGGCTCTTCCTTCTCCCTTGATTGAGTTGGAAGGGAGACAGTTCAGAGACAGTTCAGAAGGGAGACAGTTTTATGAATGCTGCCCATTTCATCTTAGTTATTTTTTTCAAGGTATTCTGAAAATAAAATTTTTCATGTAATGATAAATAGCTTACTCTAATTTGAGGCAAGTTCATCAGAAATTAATGCCAATTGGGACACCTAAAAAGCAAGGGCAGATCTACCAATATAACATGAGTGGTACCTGGAGATGAAGCACTTTATCTATCAAAGGTTAAGGAATCATGGTAAATAAAACTCTGGAAAAGAAGGGAATATATATACATATATATTTAAAATAGTGACTGATTCACATTGATGTATCACAGAGACCACCACAACATTATGAAACAATTATCCTCTAGTTAAAAAAAAAACAAAAAAAACAAAAAAAAAACTCTTGAAAATAATCAGTGGTATGTTGCTTCTGTTAAAAAAGAAAACAGTTTGATCCTGGAATAGACAACTAAGGAAGGCATGCCTTATGAAACTGTAAAGAAATAACCCAGTTATGTTCCATGTTGATAGTATCTCTGTTAGGACACAAGTGTGTCTCATCACACAGGAAACCAAGATTCAGAAATCTGGGTGTCAGCAGCCTATGCATCAGGAATCACATGATTCAATCCTGGCTATGGAGACAGCTCACACATCCATTTTCTGGGACCTTGTATTTAGGTGAACGGGCTCCCTCTTTACTTCCTTTTCTGCTGGGCCTGCTCTAGTAAAAGCTCTTCTCCGTCTGTTGACTGTATTTCAGTGTCTCTTCCAACCCACACCAGCCTTTACTTTTGAAAAGTAGGAAGGTTCTACAAAATATGGAGACCATCTGACATTTCACGATCTCCTGTGAGGAGCATTGGCACCTGGCTAGTAGATACAGTATGTATAGCTGGTTACTGTGAAATCATGATAATAGAAATGGTTGTCTTATAAATTCAGATTATTACTTTCAGTTTTGCTGTAGCCTATTACTTTCCCAAGCTCAAAAACAATCTCAAGCATTTTATACTGAGATATATAGTTTTCAATAGTATTATTCTCTCTGTTTTCCTTAAAATGCCTTTTAAAATGCTTTCCACCGTTACATTATGATGTTATGGTATCTTGGAGCCAGTTAATTGTTAGAATAATATATTTTTTACACTTCCTTTTAGTAAGAAAATAGTATTATGTATAAATTATCTGTATGGATTTGTTTCCTAGTTTATAGGAACATGTCACAAGATAAGATGCCCTTATAGTTTCTTTCATACATTCAACAAATATTTATTGAGAGACCTTTAGACAGGCATAGTTGCAGATTCTAGGATCATCACAGTAATCAAAATTGATAAAGTCTCTACCATTTAGCTTAAACTCTTGCGGAGAAGATGGAAAACCAGTCAATGCATGTGTAATAAATTTTCAGTGCTGATACACGTGAAGAAGAAAATAAAGCAGAACATGAAGAGAGGCCAGCTAATAGCATTATTAATAAAGTGCAGTATTTGTTGATTTCTTTGTATCAACCACTACAAACTCTACTCATACTGACTCATTTTATACTCTGATGATGTTAGCAAGTACATACCTTTATTATTTCATCTTCATGTTAGTCTCATTCTTACAGTCTCAGAAAGCATTGTTAGCTGGAAAACATTTTCACCTTACAAAAGCCTCAGTCTTTGTAGGCCAAAGTGGAAAACCTGAAGGAAAGTGAAAAAACAAAAAACACACAAAAAAACAGATTAGTGATGAGATATCATCCAAATTGAGAGCAAGTGTGGGATTATTTCTTTAAAGTTAAGACATCAGTCTTATGAAAGAACAATTTGATGTACAAAGATTACTAATGTCAGCTCAGAAGGAAATGCTTTGCTGCTGTCACACCTTTGATTAGTCCCATCACTGGGTGCAGATGTATGAATTTATTTCATAGATAGAACACTAAGTCCTCTTCCTTGTAATGGAGGAAAGGGGGTGACTAAGCTGACTTCTTCCATTTTATAATTTTCACTACAAGCACTTGCATCACAATCTAAATCTTACCCTTTAGATTCTATAAATATCAATAGCATATTTAATCCCAAATCAGAATTCCCTCTTTCTGAGCTTGAACTCCATCAGCAGCATAATTCAGGATCATGTTCATATAAATACTCCAGAATTTAGGATACCATGAAAATGCTGCCCTTTCACCCCTAGTGTTTTATTATTTGACACTGTAATTATGGATCCCTGTTCACTGGCCATCACTCATCAATCTGTTGGTCTCTTAATCTGAAGTATATTTACTTTTTGTTCTTTAACTACCGGGGTCCAGCCCCAGTTGGATCCAGGGTTATCCAAAGTGTGATGGCGTCAGTGACTGAGCAAGATAGAGAAAAAGATAAGGAAAGAATTATATGGTTAAGAAAATAGAGGAAAGAAAGAGGCTGATATTCCTTGGTTTACACAGAAAGCCAATAAAGCCCCAGCACCGGACTTGCACTGTTCATATAGGCCACAGGCACCCTTTCGAATAGTGGAAGGTGCCCCTCCTTGGGCACTTTCTCAGGTGGGTCTTAGAAGCCCGGGCAGAGAAGTGAACTCAGATTGCCACTGTGCAGGGAGTCAACCTAAAAAGGAGAGAAAGAGAGAAAGAAAGAACGAACGACACGGGGTGACCAAGCTTTGGTGAGCAAGGCCTGCAACTTTATTTTCAAAAGGAGCTTTTATACCTTAAGTTGTACATAGAGAATAATGGAAGATGCAGAGTCATGCAGGGTCAGCAGTCCTGACCCTTATCGAGACCAGGCTTTCTTTCAGCATACCTATCTGTATACACAGGTCTTAAGTGATTTACATCATCTCCCGGCCAGGAGGCCTGTTAACCTTTTACAATTCTTTCTTCTGATAAAGGTCCATCAACCAGAAAACTTATTTTCTCTAAAAGTGTTGTTCTTTCCAAAGTCCGGCACCACTCTCAGAAAGCACTAAATAAAGTTACATTCTTTATAGATCAAGGATACATTGGGTTACAACAAAGAGAGAAAATTCATTAACTCAAGGTCTAATGTTATTAATGCCAAGGCTACTGCTTATTTTCCTATATATCAACTATATTAATCAATGTATTCCCAGGCACACAATGAATAAGAGATATGAAAACTCGGCAGCAAGCATTGGCTCAACAGTGAAACCCTTCACCAGTACTTTAACTCCTTGAAAGACTTTATTTAAGCTTCCTGTGCTTCTTGTGGTTGGGGGGCTGTAAACAATCACATGCGTAGTTGTAAAAGTCCAGATAAACCTGTCAGGCAAGTTAGAGAGCCATCAGAGGGGTTTGATTTGAAACACTCTCATTATGCCCAGGAGACTTATTCACTAGAGCTCTAAGTTGATTTCCTTCAGAGAAAGGTGGTTGGGGATAGCCCCCCACTGGTAACAGAGGAGTTAGTGAAAGGCATAAAATAGTAAGACAGACTCTGGTTTTGGGGTAGATGCTCGAGCAGGTCCAGGGGGTCCCTAGAGTCCTGATCTGCCTTGCTCATCAGGTCTCTTCCACATTACCTTGTCATTGGTGGGATGGCCCAGGGAGTCCCTCTAGTCCTGAAGCCTTGCTTGTCAGGTCTCCTTCGCATAACCTTGTCATGGGTGGGATCTCCCATGCTGGCTCCTGGCTTTTAACTTCAAGCATAGTATGGGTTTGGTTCTTATTCCATAACATTTCTCCAAAACAAATATTCATTGAAATGATTTCTACCAACCAATGACTTTCAGATCATCTCTGGCGTTAAAAGTTTATTTTATTTAATCTTATGATTATAATTTTTAAATTCTTTTTCTTGAAGAATAATTGCTTTACAGAATTTTGTGGTTTTCTGTCATACATCAACAGGAATCAGCCATAGTTACACTCATGTCCCCTCCCTCCTGAACCTCTCTCCCATCTTCCTCCCCAACTTACCCTTCAGCCTGTTACAGAGCCCCTGTTTGAGTTCCCTGAGTCATACAGCAAATTCCCATTGGTTATCTATTTTACATATGGTATTGAAAATTTCCATGTTACTCTCTCCATACATCTCCCCTTCTCCTTCTTTCCCTACCACCATGTCCATAGGTCTGTTCTCTATGTCTGTTTCTCTGAAACTGGAGCTTACTATACAGAATGATTGCAATTTTTTCAGAATAGATTAATATAAACACCACCCATACCCATGATCTGGGGGAAATAAGATGTTATGTTGTATCCTGTTTTTCCTGAGTTTTCGCACTGCAAAACATTTTATGATATTGAAGAAAATCCAGTTGACTGGTAAAACAGATATGGGATTAAATTTGGGATGGAACCAAAGCCAAAGTTGGCTTCAGGTTTAATAATACTTGAGGTACAGTTTGCCACTGCTTGAATTTGTATTTTTTTAAACCTTTAGCTCTTCCAAAATGGTAAAGTACTGATAAGATTATATCTTTATAGAACCGTACTTCCTAAAATAATTTTGTTTAAAAAAATTTTCCTTTAGTGTAGTAGCACCTAGGCAAAATATACTTTGGAAAAACTGTAAAGATCCTTTTAACTTTTCTGTTTAGATCAGGTTGGGAGAAATAGCTTCATTTCTTGAGAGACTTCCTTAAATAATCCCTGGTGAGGTTTCTGGTGGATGTCCTATGGCAGGGATAGGGGACACTGAGATCTTTCTGTCCTGAGTTGACTCCACCATCTTTCTCAGTGAACACTCCTTGGAAGGAGCTCTCCCCATTAGGTGGCTGTACATGTAAGAGACACAAGTCCTGAGGATGTCAAAACTCTAACATATGAGGCTTATCTCCTTCAGCATAAATTTATATAGGAAAATGTTCTTCTTTCTGTATCAACAGGTACAACTTAAAGAAACCATAGAAGGTCTTCCTGGTAAAATGGATACTGCCTTAGCAGAAACAGGATCAAATTTGAGTGTTGGACAGAGACAACTGGTGTGTCTTGCCAGGGTTATTCTCAAGAAAAATCAGATGTTGATTATTGACAAAGCCACATCGAATGTGGATCCAAGGTAAGGGGCTGAGGGCCATGAAACCTGGAATCTGAATTTTAAATGTGGTAAATGGAAAATGCTTGATGATGCTTAAAAATGTTTTCAAGTGTTCTCTTTGTCCCAAAGATATCTCTTGATAAGATTAATTCTAGAAAACAAAGAAACTAAAGTATGTTATATGGTATTAATATTGTTATGAGACTTCCTAAGAGAGCAAAATTTCTAAATCTAGCTTCTGATAATTTCAAGCTTTCAAGGGAAGAATATTTCCCATTGCTTTATGAAAAATGGTAAATTTGTAAGTAGACTTTTTATACTTAGTTTTTTCAGGAACAAGATTAAGTCATAATGCATGGATTTTTAAGTCTTAAGTCTGCTTTTCCTGTCTTTACTAACTAAACTGAACTTCTTTGATTCCAGAACTGATGAGTTAATAAAAAAAGCAATCCATAAGAAATTTGCCCAGTGCACTGTGGTAACCATCACACACAGATTGAGCACCATTATTGACAGTGACATGATAATGGTAAGACTCTTACCTGTGGAATTTCAGTTATTTCCATTCAATTTTGCAAAATATCCTTCCTTGTAAAACTTTATGGGAACCTGTAATAAGTGAACTTTCTCTTAATTTTTCTCCATTCCTGACAATAACTTGAGTACTTACTTATACCTTCCAAATGTGCTATTAAATAATATATCCAATAATTTCATATTTTCACATTAAAAGTTTATTTACATTGTCATTTTTCTTATACATGGCCAACAATGAAAATATGCCAAATCCAAGATAAGTCTGTATATTTTAGAGTAGTAGAACATGGTCATTTTTACTGTGCCACAGTTGTTTCATTATTTTTAGATTCCCAGAATCAAAAAATGAGACGTTTGGGAATTCCCTGGCTGTCCAGTGATCAGGACTTCATGCTCTCACTGCAAATGGCCAAGGTTTGATCCCTGGTTGGAGAACTAAGATCCCACAAGCTACATGGCATGATAGATTTTTTTTTAATAGCCTTTGATTTAGATTACCAGGAGGCTGTTGGCTAAAGTTGAAGAATTTCTTAGCTGTTGGTGTCAGAGGGGATTCCATGAGAAGAAAGAGCCTGGTGAGAAAGACAAACTATTTCCACAGAAAACACTTAATAAAGGAAATATGTCACCTAGCAGTTGGAGGGCTAGAAATGTTAGAAACACAGGGTTAGTCATTTTAGCAGGCAGCTGCCATGTCCTAGGACAAATCTCCAGACCCAAGTACTCAAGAGGAAAGGCTCTAAAGAGTCGATGCTCAGACCTTCATGGAGCAGTCACTGCCCAGGTGCTGGTAATATCTGTGGGGGAGCAGGATGTGGCTGGTTCTCCACATGCTAATGGAACCTGGAATCTGGAGTCAGGTCCCAGTGCTGAGGTGATACTGCAGCATTAGCAGCAACTAGATAGTCTGTTTGCTCTGTGCTTCCCTCAAGTGCTCCCTACTGGTAGGATCTAACAATGAGCCAGCTGGCCAAAAGTGATAAGTGAAAGTCACTGAGTCATGTCACTTCTCTAGGTCAGAATACTGAAGAAGGTAGCCCTTCCGTTCTCCAGGGGATTTTCCTTTCCCAACCCAGGGATTGAAACTAGGTCTCCTGCATTGCAGGACGATTCTTCACCAGCTGAGCCACAAGGGAAGCCCAAGAATAATGGAGTGGTTACCTTATCCCTTCTCCAGGGGATCTTCCCAACCCTGGAATTGAACTGAGGTCTCCTGCATTGAAGGTGGATTCTTTACCAAATAAGCTATCAGGGTCAAAGTGTTTCTGAAATGTGCTTTGCAAAGAGCCAGCCTCTGCATCATGAAATAGTGTAGAAAGAAAGTTAGGTCACTGCTGAGAGACTGTAGATAAACAACTAGCAAGTCTCTTACATAGTAAATCTGGACTCAGCACACAGAGCAGACTCTAAGGTTTGGTGTTTAGATATCTGTCTAGTATCTTTCATGAAATTTTGATTTGTTCTTTCTTCCTCAGAAATTTAGTATTTCCTTCATTAGCTTTGTTTTCCTCCTTCCTCCCTCCCTTTCTTTTTTCTCTCTTTTTTCTACCTCTCTCTCTTTTTCTTTTCCCTCTGTTGCTGAATTTCAATAGATCTTGGATGTGGATTTATAAAATGACAAGGAAAATCATTCCTCGAAGAGAAATCTTTGGCTGCAAATAAGCCCTAAGGAGTTCAAGTTGTATTCAAGCTAATTCCCAGCCTGTGGAAACAAGCTGATCTTACTCATATTACAGTTGCTAACTGCTGTCACGAGATCCTGCAGTATCCAGTGTTGCGGATTAGAGATGAAGAAAATAGATAAAGAAAGCCTGCACAGTGCTTAAGAGGCAGCAGAGTTAACTTTTATTTCAATGTTTTATACTAAACAGGTCAGTCAGTATATACTCAGTTCAATTCAGTTCAGTAGCTCAGATGTGTCTGACTCTTTGCGACCCCATGAACCACAGCACACCAGGCCTCCCTGTCCATCACCAACTCCTGGAGTTTACCCAAACTCATGTCCATGGAGTTGGTGATGCCATCTAACCATCCTATCCTCTTTCATCCCCTCCTCCTCCTGCCTTCAATCTTTCCCAACATTATATACTAAACAAGTAATAATCAGTAATCAATGGTCGGTAATACTCAAAATTCCTTATGTCCAGGGATAATGGAGGTCTCTCTATTGACTTCTTGAACAGTTCCTGGAATATCACCTCCCTCCGTACTCCCCATGCATTGTCAGGTGGGATCACCAATGGGGGCACTGAGTAGATACTAGACTGTCAGCATCGAGGCTGTGCCTGTGGCCTCATTCCTCTGAGCTGGTCATACTTAGGAGTGAGCTCTGGAGAGGCAAATGACAAAAGTGGGGCATCTGCAACCAAAGGGATGCTCTAGGTTCCAAGCAGTGTCTGGTCATCTAAACTAAAACATTTCAGTTGGAAGCAGGCCTCTCGTGAAGAGTTTTGTGAGGGACCTGGGGACATTCCAAGATTTTAGGACAGTGACTTTGAAATGCCAACAACTTTGTTTAGCATCAAGCATTCTTAGTCCTTTGTTTTTGTTCTTGACTGCTAATCGGAAAAGTAACCTTTTATTTCTACTCTTTACCTGTCACTTTGTTATTCTCACGTCTCAGCACTGAATTTTTCAGACTGCCTCAAAAAGGCATACTTCTTTCACAAGGAATGAATGATGCTGTGAAATTTCCCCTTTGAAACCTTTAGTCAAGCTTTAGAGGCAGCAACAGAAAGATGACTTGATCTCTGGTGCGAATAAAGTCTTTGCTTCTAAATGTAGCCTGGAGATGTATTTTTGGGTTTTGGTATTACAGCATTCATGGAAGCAGCTTCCTGTTACTACCCAATTCTTATACATAATGGCACCTTGGAATGTAGCCTCTCTGGTAGCTCAGATGGTAAAGAATCTGTCTGCAATGCAAGAGACCTGAGTTTGATCCCTGGGTCAAGAAGATTCCCTAGAGAAGGGAATGGCAACCCACTCCAGTGTTCTTGCCTGGAAAATCCCACGGACAGTAGAGCCTGGTAGGCTACAGTCCTTGAGGTCACAAGGAGTTGGACACAACTGAGTAACTAATACTTTCACTTTGGAATGTATGATTGGTTAAGGAAACAGTAAAAAATGGCAGCATTTGGCAGACCTGTCAGTTGCTTAGTTCTACGTCTTTATCTATCAGTACTTGATCCATAGTTGTAAATGTCTAGTTCACAAGTAGCTCCGTAATCAATCATCTTTGTTGCCATTATCAAAATATGTCCATTTGTTTAATGTTTTACTTACCAGTCAGTTCAGTTCAGTCACTCAGTTGTGTCCGACTCTTTGCGACCCCATGGATTGCAGCACGCCAAGCCTCCCTGTCCATCACCAACTCTAGAGTTTACTCAGACTCATGTCCATTGAGTCAGAGATGTAACCTCAGATTTTTCCCTCTTTGTCAATATGTCTATCATGTCAGAATCGAATCACCAGTCTATGTCCAATGCAGGATACAGCATGCTTGGGGCTGGTGCACGGGGATGACCCAGAGGGATGTTGTGGGGAGGGAGGTGGGAGGGGAGTTCATGTTTGGGATCGCATGTACACCCGTGGTGGATTAATGTCAATGTATGGCAAAACCAATACAGTATTGTAAAGTAAAATAAAGTGAAAAAAAAAAAAAGTCCTTAACCTAGTTTTACAAAACAGTTTACAGCCTGGCTCTTCCCCACCTTTCTAGTTTTGTCCCTCTCTGCTCCCCCTCCTTCCTTTACAGCTAAAAGCATGCTGATGGTCTTTCAGGTCTCCAAATGCAGTCTCTTACAGTGTGTCCTTTCTCAGCTGTTGGTGGCTTAGACTAATGTCCCTGCAGTGGAAATTGTGAGATGGCTGGATTTGGGATAGACACTGAAGTGGAGCCAAGTGATGGACTGAACATGGGATCTGAGGGAAGAGAAGGGAAATACAAGGGTTCTCTTTGGAGCCTGACATGATGACCTTGTTTTCCACGGTGCCTTGCCCTTCCCTGTGGAGCTGACCTTCCTGCTTCTGTTTTGGGAGACCTTCAATTTAAGGCTCTCTTGGCAAGTTCAACAGTGATGTCAAAAGGAGGTCCCAGTAGGAGATGTAAACCTGGCCATTTGTTTACCTCTTGGTCTGACCTGGTTGCAGCTGCTGACTCCTCTGGTAGGAATAGAAACAAGAGACATGCATCCTCCAGCTTCAGGGCTGGAGAATTGTCCTCTGTTCTACACCCACCCCAGGTGTAAACCTTGTATTTTTTTCTAGAGCTTTGGATTACCAGTCGACTTTTAATCAGCAAAAACACCATAAGTATTGTTCTTTCTCAAAATTTGACTTTCAAGGCACCTGTTTTTCTTGATTGATTTAGAAATACAGGAATATGGGGGATGGATAAATTAGGAATTTGGGATTAATAGATACATACTACTACATATAAACAACAGGACCTACTCTATAGCACAAGTAACTATTTTCAATATCTTGTAATAACCTGTAATAGATAAAAATCTGAAAAAATATATATATAATCTGTCTCTCTCTATATTTGGGTCCCTAGTTTGGGACCAGAGGACGTAACGTCCATCTAAGAAATGGTAGACTCGGTGGTCTCTTCGGGTGTTACCTTATCATGACTCTATATTTTTTCTTACTTTATTACGATAAACGTTGTTGTATCTACCAGGTCCTCTAATAGTATAAGTTACTTCAGTCTGTTTCTTTCTGTTCATGGTATTCTATACCGAATGTACGTCTTAGAACTTTTTTATTTCACTATGTTTACTTGAATAAATGTTTTATCTTTGTCTGAGTGATTGTAGCTCTGGTCTCTGGTTTAAATACCAATGGGTCCTCTTAACACGTCCCTCCCTATCTAACTCTCAAACCCTTACTGTACGTGTATGACGAGATAAATTTTTTCTACCGGTTGTTCCTGGATGACATATCGTATCCGTTGAGACAAGTTACAAGATACTACTGAACTTATCCTTTTTCAAAACCTTTTATTACCTATGTACATATACACACATACATATATATATAAGTGAAACGACATTTGGACTTTGATGGTGTTGTAACAATTAGTCGATATAACGTTATATTATTTTTTATTTTCATTTATATGAGGGTATATTTCATTTTTTAATTTTTTATCTTTTACTTAGTTTAATAAAACGTTAGTCAAGTCAAGTCAAGTCAGCGAGTCAGCACAGGCTGAGGAACTCTGGGGTACTTAACTCTAACCGTAAGGATCTCTCAAAGACCCTAGTTCCCTAACAATAGTGTGATTGAATTTACACACCGAGTCAAATCAAGTTGAACCCAATGTCCTTCTCACCCCTTTCTCACTCTCTAATATCCTTGTAAAAGAATATCTATATTTTACAATTTTATTTTTAATTTTTAACACGAATAGAAAGACATACATTTAAATCTCAACGAAATACAAATACACAAGACTTTATGGATCTGAGAAAACGTTTTGAACATCCGTATCTCCGATTCAACCATTTTAAGATAGGACCGAAAAAAAGTCAGAGACAAGGTCACGTTGAGAACATCGAGGACTGTACTCGGAACTGGTGTGACGTGAGACAAGGACAGTGACGGGGGACGAGAGACTGACGGGGAAAGGAAAGAAGAAAAGGTCGTAAGAAGTACAAGTGGTGACCGAACAAACAGAACGTAAAAGGGAAAGTGAGAGAGAGAACGGGTGTTGGTAGTCCGTACACCAGGAGGTTCAGGTGTAGGGATTAGGACAGTAGGGACATAGGGTGACGGAGTCACCGAAGGGAACGGTCGATATAAGTCAAGAAGGAACTGACATGGGATATCAGAACGGTTTGATGTGGTGACCCGTCAGTGGCACAGGGTGGGACTCAATTCAAAGAAAACAAAAATTGAAAATTAATCGTACATAATACACGGACTAAGGACAGTACATGTTACAGTTTCGGGACTCTACTTTTCACTGGTACCTTTTGGTATATTTGGACGAGAACTCCTCTAGGGTCCGATCGTTGGTTGGGAGAACCAGGTAAACCAACGGCCACAGACCTTATTGGTGACTGGTGGGTGGGTGGAGGTAAGACGTGCAAGTTCCGATAAGTAAGAAGTACCGGGTCGAGAGACGGGAGGTAGGAGGAACTTTGAACAGGAGGTTTAGAGACCGGTCTTTAGTAGAAAAGAAAATGGGTTGAGGAGGAACAGTACGTAAAAAAAAAGAACGTAATATCTGTGAATTCATAAAAGAAGAGAGAGAGGAAAGTCATATCCGAGGGACTGTATACACAAAAGGAGAAGATCTCGTAGATTGTATCACGATAGTTACGTCAATTTATACGTCATTTACAAACGACTTATTTAAATCTTTGATTACTTTTAACTGAATTCAAAAGGAGTCTATACAAAACTGACACACGGTAAAGTATAAATAACTAGTACTTTCAATTTATTCTGATCAAAAGAAAAAGACACTTATGTATGGTCCGTGTGTCATTTATTAAACACGGACTATTATTATTTTAATCTCAACTTTTCATCTGTCCTCTTTACAAATACAAATGTACTCGTAAAAGAATTTAATATTTGTTTCAATTATATTCCATAATGGGTATACCTTTCTATAAAATCTTATAACTTATAATTTGAAGAGTACAGAGAATAAAATGAAGACTACCATTCAATAAACTACCACAGAAAATGAACATTGAGTGTGCGTCTCTTTCATTATTTTCAAGTCAGGATCTAAGTTTAGGGTCGAGACGGTAGACGACTCAGATGACGGAACCGGTTCCATAAATTGACGTGTAGTCAGAAGTAGACACAGACCGACACTTGAAGAACTATCTGACAGAGCGAGTAGAAACTTAGAGGGTAAGGATCTCGTCACGAAACCACTATCTATAAGTCACGAATGTCCTACCTACTTACCTATCCCTTCTACCTTCGTTATTTACCTTCTCACCTAACTACCTTTAGTACTTGGAACAAACAGATGAGAACTTTCTGTAAGGACTCTTAATTGTTACTACTAATATTTCGTATACTTTGTGATTTAGGAGTTGAGTGTCGATAAAAATAAAAGATAAAGTTTAGGTTTCTGACGACAAAATCAATACCCTACTAAAATACCTAGACTACCAGTGGTATTGGAAACAATATGAGGTAAATATACGCTCCCGTAGGGTAGAGAGTTTGGAACACTTAGACAAGTTAACCTCGACATAATTACGTCAAGTGAAATTCCATGACATAGAACAAAATTACGGATAGTTTTTTCATAATTACTTCATATAACATAAACGTAAAAATTTCACAAGTCAAGTCAGCGAGTCAGTACAGGTTGAGAAACGTTGGGGTACTTGGTGTCGTGCGATCCGGAGGGACAGGTAGTGGTTGAGGGTCTCAAGTGGGTATGGGTACAGGTAACTCAGTCACCACGGTAGGTTGGTAGAGTAGGAGACAGCAGGGAAAGAGGAGGACGGGAGTTAGAAAGAGTAGAAATTTAACAATTTTTTCAATTTAAAATTCAAGAATATTTAATAGTTCGTAACGTTGTTTGATAGTGTGAAGACAGTAAGGGGGTGGATTTTGACTTTTGAGGGGAATATTTTATATTACTCAATCATTACAGTTGTTATTTTTGTACATGTCACACTCTTAACATTCAACAATGTATACTCCGTTTTACTCCTGATGTCGGGTCCTCTGTCGTAAAGTCTACCGAGACTCTTTGATGAGGTTTCTCAACTTCCTTTCCAGTCACAATATACACTAACACTTCTCCCCATATACGTCGGTTCTTGTGGAAGACCGTCTCTGAATAACGATTAGTACTTCTCGTTTATGACGACAATTACTAAAATCACGAAAAGATCTATACTCCTGTACGTTCTTACCCCGATCTATACTTGTCTAAGCTCTTAACCCGAGAATTTTCAGAAAAGGATTTTTATAGATTTTCATAGACTTACGGATAAGACGGTTAAAAAGGGTCCCGTGTCTCACAGAGTAAGACTCAGAGGTGGGACATGAGGAAAATCCTACACAACTTCCAGTCACCGATTCCATCAAACACTGGATCAAGAACATCTTCGTCTTCCGTTCACGGTTAAAAATCCTCCGTGATTATGAATTTTCCAAGTTTCATAAAACTAGTTTTACTAGAAAGATGGTAAATATAATAATTAGGATAGTGAAAAACTCTCGTAATGTAAAAAAAAAAAGACCGAAACTCATAAATCTATAATCGATTAAGATTCTTGATGAGTAGAGTCACCGTAAATACACAAAATCTGTTAGACTTTATTTAACCTTCTAAATAATAAGTAAGTTTAAACTTATTTATTTCATCTTTCAACCTGTTCCTGTTTTATAATTATTATAAAAGTAATTTTATATATTTCAGAAATATCAGTCTCTTGAGTAAAAGTGGTTGAGACTTCACCACTGAAAATTTTCAACAACGAAAACGTCTTATATTTCAACAAGTAACATACTTCATTACATGGAAAACTAGAGTCCACCGGAGTCGGACGTCTCCGAACTTTTTCCTAAAACCAAGGGACTTGTCTCTAACTTCACGCTGACTCCGTATCTTTCGAGACTTACGGTCCGTGATCCAGAGTTCCCGGTCATCGGTCACTTTTCCGGGACCTGAAGACTGAGACATATTTACTTAAATGTGTTCGTCTACCTTTCATCACTTTGTTCATTTCACGAACCATCCTCCCTTTTATTGTACATCTATCAGTGTACCCGTCCGAGTCTTTTTCTCACCATGTGAACACTATCCATTTTAGTGAATATACCCTGTAAAAAAGACCCAAAGGAAACCGGTCAGTAGAACAAAATAGACTGAGATCAAATATGAACCAAATAGAGTTCCAGGAGGGTACACACACGTATGTCGGGAATCGGTTCTACCTAGGATCTCTTCTCCGAATATCCATCCAACTGTAGTAGATGTCACCACACCACTGGGGAGGGAAAAGCTGGGGGTTCCTTGTAAAGACGTGTACACATCCATCCTTCCAGAGAAACTGGAACTTTTACTCTTTTACACCGGACAAATAGAAAATAGACCTGTCCCGAGTCGAAAAGGAGGGAGGACGATAACAGAAGAAGAACCTCATAGACAGGTCTCTCCTTTTTGAGGTCGACCCGTCGGACCCCGGGTAGACAGAGGACGGGGTTAAAGTACATGAATAAATGAATCAGAAACCGTAATCTCTCTGAACACAAAATTTTAACACAAAAAAGAAGAAGTTATAGCTCTCCTCATCAATATACAAGATATAAATTCATTTTAACGTGTAGGCCCTGTAGATTTGACCGTACGGTTTAATATCCTGTAAAATTATTGATCCACCTACACTGTCTAAGTTAAAAAGAACTGGAGAAAACTCTTTCGACGGGAATCGTCACTACGTGTCATAAATTACTTTCTAATCACTCTTTTACCGGAAATACTCTGAATTATTTGTAAAGGGTGATTTATTGTACCCTACCTAATTCATGTTATGGATCTACACTTTTTGCTGGACACAGAACGAATCAAAGTCGTATAAAAGAATTCTATGTAAATGAGGTCATCATCATCATCACAATCAGTAAGTCAGTACGGACTGAGAAACGCTGGGGTACCTGACATCGAGTGGTCCGAGGAGACAGGTACCCTAAAGAGATCCGTTCTTATGACCTCACCCGTCTGTAAGAGAAGAGACCCCCTAGAAGGGTTGGATCCCTACCTTGGACCCAGAGGACGTAACCTCCGTATAAGAAATCACAGATTCGATGGTCCTTTTGTGAATTATAGTTTTGACGAAAGGATCCATGTAGTAAATCCGGTTAACAAAGTCTGGGAAGGAAGGGAGACTTTGATAATTCGTTTCGGTGATTGTCCATCTTCCCGTCTCAATTCTCGGGGAAGGAGAGGAAGTCAAAAGTTAATCACCTGTATAATTACTCGTTAGTTCAACGACTTTCCATCCGTCACCCCTTTTTCTCTTTCTTTGTTTCTTTCTATTTAACACTGTTTTCTCTAAGTCTAGGAGTCGTCAAGTCTGACCCGATGAGACACACGATACGGTCAGACACTAGTGACCTTAAACCTCGGGTTAAAGAAAGAACGAAGAAATGAGAATAGGTTTCTCTTTTGACCTAAAGATGTCTAAAGAAGATACGTTTCGTCGAAACGATTTCGACGAATACATCGTCGAGAAAAACGGTCGGAAAGTGAGAGTCTTATCATTTGATGTTGGTGTCGGTTTAAGTTCTTCATAGAATTGGAGAGATTGTCCTCTAAGTCACGAGAAAAGTAAGTCAAGTCAATGAGTCAGTACAGGCTGAGAAACACTGTGGTACCTGACTTCGTACGTCTGGAGGTACAGGTAGTGGTTGAGGGTCTCAAATGAGTTTGAAAACAGGTAACTCAGTCAATACGGTAGGTTGGTAGAGTAGGAGACAGTAAGGGAAGATTAGGGTGGAAGTTAGAAAGGGTCGTAGTCCCATAAAAGTTTACTGAGTCAAGAAGTGTAGTCTACCGGTTTCATAACCTCAAAGTCGAAGTTGTAGTCAGGAAGGTTACTTATAAGTCCTGAATAAAGGAATCCAAACTGACCAACCTAGAGGAACGCCAGGCTCCCTGAGAGTTCTCAGAGGAGGTTGTGGTATCAAGTTTTCGTAGTTAAGAAGTCACGAGTCGAAAGAAATACCAGGTTGAGAGTGTAGGTATCCACTGATGCCCTTTTTGGTATAGAAACTGATCTACCTGTAAACAACGTTCCATTACAGAGACGAAATTTTATACGATACATGATTACGTATATACATCTTAAATCTTTCTACCATTACTATTAGGACATACGTTGTGTCGTTCTCTGTGTCTACATATCTTATTAGAAAACCTGAGACAACCTCCCGACCTACTATACCCTCCTACAGTAACTTTGTACATTTAATAGTATACACTTTGTTTAGCGGTCAGGTCTAAGCTACGTATGATGTCCCACGAACCCCGACCACGTGACCCTACTGGGTCTTCCTACCCTACCCCTCCCTTCACCCTCCTCCCAAGGTCTACCCCTTGTGTACATGTGGGTACCGTCTAAGTACAGTTACATACTGTTTTGCTTATGTTATAACATTTCATTTTTATTTATTCATTTTGACTTTTTATTTATTTATTTATTTATACGACAGATCTAACCAGTATTGAAAACAAGGTTCCTCGTTCGTAGAAAATTAAAGTACCGACGTCAGTGGTAGACGTCACTGAAACTCCGGGTCTTTTTATTTCAGTCGGTGACAAAGGTGACAAAGGGGTAGATAGACTGTACTTCACTACTCTGGTCTACGGTACCCTGGTCAAAAGACTTACAACTCAAAATTCGGTGGAAAACGTGAGAGGAGAAGGTGAAAGTAGTTCTCCGACAAATCAAGAAGAAGTGAAAGACGGTATTCCCACCACAGTAGACGTATAGACTCCAATAACTATAAAGAGGGCTGTTAGCACTAAGGTCGAACACGTATAAGGTCGGGTCTCAAAGAGTACTACATGAAACGTATATTCAATTTATTCGTCCTACTGTTATATGTCGGAACTGCATGAGGAAAGGGCTAAACCTTGGTCAGACAACAAGATACAGGTCAAGATTGACAACGGAGGACTGGAAGTACCACATTTTTTATAATTACGTGTAAATTAAAAGAATTTTGACGTATTTTTAGACGTATGTCTAAAGAGTCCTCCGAGCAGTCCACCAGACCATAAGGGTAAATAAAGTCTTAAAAGGTGTCAAACAACACTAGGTATGTCAGTTTCCGCAACCGTATCAGTTATTTCGTCTTCATCTACAAAACGACTGTGTGAGAACGAAAAAACTACTAGATAACTTACAACTGTTAAACTAGAGACCAAGGTGACGGAAAAGATTCAGGTCGAACTTGTAGACCTCCAAGTGCCAAATGTATGATAACTTCGGACCGAACCTTTTAAAACTCGTAATGAAACGATCGTACAATCCACTCACGTTAACACACCATCAGACTCGTAAGAAACCGTAACGGGAAGAAACCCTAACCTTACTTTTGACTGGAAAAGGTCTAGACACCGGTGACGACTCAAAAGGTTTAAACGACCGTATAACTCACGTCGTGAAAGTGTCGTAGTAGAAAGTCCTAAACTTTATCGAGTTGACCTTAAGGTAGTGGAGGTGATCGAAACAAGAATCACTACGAAGGGTTCCGGGTGAACTCAAGTGTAAGATCCTACAGACCGAGATCCACTCGCTAGTGTGGTAACAATAATAGACTTACGAGAAAATCGTCAACTGTATAAGGTCCTGACATTTCTTTATAGTCTTTATAAAAAAGGGGTTTATAACGAGTCCAAGATAGTTTTGTTGAACTGTTAATTAAACGATAGTCTAGTAACGGTAGACTAAATATACTGTATTTGAACGAAAGACCGAATCTTTCTTTCCTTTACTTCAGAGAGTCAACACAGACTGAGAAACACTAGGATACCTGACATCAGATGGTCCGAAGAGGGAGGTACCCTAAGAGGTCCGTTCTCATGACCTCACCCAACGGTAAAGGAAGAGGTCCCCTAGAAAGACTGGGTCCCTAACTTGGGTCCAGAGGACGTAACGTCTGTCTACGAAATGGGAGACTCGGTGTTCCTCTCAGGGGAAAAATCGATGTAACTCAAAATAAGAAACTTAGTTCTTTAGAGATTCGAAACTTACGGACATATTTATCGGGAGTTTTGAGTCTCAGACTCGATTTTTACGATTAATTACTATAATTGGGAGTTACGGGAACCGCTTATATTTTACGATGCCTGACGACTCACGGGGATTAGTATCAGATTTCGAAAATAAAAGAAGGAAAGTAGATTATATATTATTATGTTCCAGTCTCATCGCCTTGTCTCCCTTCCCCTGTCCGGTGTTGGAAATTTTCTGACTCCATCGGAAACTCCTATACCGTATTTGACCAGTCTTGGTTGATCCATGTTCTACCGCCTCCCAAATTGAAAATCATCTGGAACTGGAGTAATATACGAGTAACATTATGTAATCATACGATCATTATTGACTGTGTGGGTGTCCACGATACCGTCAATGTTTCGACTGGTATTTTCCGTTTTTTCCACCCACCAACGGGTCAAAGACGTATAGGGACGGTCAAAGGTTTTATCAACCTTATTAGGAAGGCGAGTAATCGAATATTTTAATTGGTCTGGTAATTTTGCTTAGGGTGGTATAAAGTCCCAGAGAGTGAAAGACTCTGTTAGGTGTGAGACAGGGAACTTATACAAAGACGGTATTGGTAAGAACGTAAAACTCTCACGGACGTCAGATAAATATCTAAAATATACACACACAAGTCAACGAGTCAGTACAGGTCGAGAAAACTGGGATACCTGACACCGGACTGTCCGCGGAAACAGGTACCCTAAAAGGTCCGTTCTTATGACCTCACCCGACAGTAAAGGAAGAGACCCCTTTGTTTTGTATCATTATCGATTTAGTCACTTAAGAAACTTTTACTCCTGAGTTATTTTAAATCGACTTTACCTTCTTAGTCAGTACTTTTGTGACATTCTTCCATTAAAAGGATTATAAAACACTAAGAACGATGGTATTCCACTTCTTCTTTAGACACCTGGTTATAAGATCTTGTATAAGATTCAGAAGGTATGGTATATTCATGACTCTCACTTCAAAAACTAATTATTCACAAAATAACCTTGTGTAAGAATAGTTCATATGTTATCTCTATGTTATCTTAGACATAGAGAGATTTATTTAGGTGAAGAATGGATAGTGAAACAGAGAAGGACTTAAGAAAGACTCAATTCTGTATTTCGTGGCCTTGAAGTCATACAGGTCTGTGGTCCACTCACTAAGATTAATTTTCTGGTACCCAAGTTCAGGGTTAGACTCCAACGTGTCAAAGTAATCCTGAAAAGGACCATTTTGTTCCATTAGTTTGGAAAATATGTGGTGTTGCGGATGGTGGATTTATCTAAGAGAGGTAAAAAGAGGAGGACAGGGAAAGATTTTATAACAGGTTTAATGTCATATAATGACGCTATGTAACGTACGACGATTACCCAAAGAAAGACGACTAATTGTCCAAAACCTAAGTCCCTGTCACTTTCTTATATCAGGTGGTGTACTAAACGATGTTTTGTCACTCTCGGATAAAATATTCCACCACGTTGTTGATCCACTCCGACTCCGGTGACGGGAGTGACTTTCTCGGTTTGTCCACTCCGACGACGTTCCTCAAATTAACTTTAAACAGAGGTCCTAAGTGTGAGCAACGGACTAGAGGTGGTCAGTAGACCATTGTTCGTGAGACACGAGAAAAGTTAGTCTTCGGAGACCACTGATTCGTAGTACTGACTCAGAATTTTTATGACACATTCAACTTCCGTCCAGACGACTCTTAGACGTCGTCACGACCCCGCCCCAGTTTTACACACGGTAGTACACACGTACTCTTTCTAAAACATAACGTCTCAGGCCACCAGGAGGTCCCTGGGGTAGAGACTCTCGATCCAGAGGTCCCGTTACCGACCCCCGAGGGAGGTACAGGTGAGTGAGTCCCTTGTGTCCGAGGGGGTCGGAGGTTTCACCCGATTCGGGTCCCAGTCGTACTTCCCGACTCCCAAGTCACAGTCCCTTCCTCCGAGTCTTCTGGGGCCTCCTTCCGTTTCCGGGGAGGGGTGTTCGGAAACCGGGGTACCTCTTTAAGAGTGAGAAGATTGGTATGAGGGACGACGGACACGAGTGGGAACGTCGAGAAGAGGTTCCACGACCCTCGCTAGAAGGCCTTCGTGGCTCATGTACAGTAGAAGAAGATTAAAGGCAAATACTGGTTAAAATTTGTTCCCCAAATCGGTGGACAATTTGTAATTTTCCTCTCACTGTATATAAGTCTAATGTATAGAAATTAATCTTAGGATGTAAGTACCTGTAACAAATTTTTTCAGATGTAAAATTGATATATATATATTGATATATATATATATATATATATTGAATGTTTGTGTATATACTCCCACAGTTATTCAGTGAGACCGAATGTGTCTTATTTTGAATTGATTTTATGGGACAAACACCAGATGACTCGTATGTAACATAAATGAAATTAATAATTCTTTTTATGTAAATCTTTAGTTTTATTACAATGGAACCAAGTCCTCGTGTCTTGTCTAGACTTACCGGTACCACCTATTCCGACATCTATACAAGGACATGACGGTTCATGAATTTAAAAGACGTGACATAGTCTGAGTTCCTAAAACGAGAACAAAAAATCACCGATTCAGCACAGACTGACCAAAACACTGGGGTACCTGACACCGGGAGGTCCGAGGAGACAGGTACCCTAAAGGGTCAATTCCTAGGACCTCACCCAACGGTAAAGGAAGAGGTCCCCTAGAAGAACCGAGTCCCTAGCTTGGGTACAGAGGACGTGACCGTCTACCGAAGAAATGGTGACTCGGTGGTCCCTTCGGGTGGTCTCAGTTCTTACGGAGTCAGTGTAAGTGTATTCTGCGTTGGAACGCCAGAGTACTGGAGGAATCAAATCGATTATTGTGTTTCCTTTAAAATGTCCCTTAGTGTAATGTTATGTGGTGGGACTCAGGTTGTCCGAGACCTGGGGCTGGAAGAATGTCGGGACAGTCTGAGGGGAATGTACTCCGAGAAAGACTGGGGCTGGTAGACTTCTACAGGATTTCTATTCATTGTAGAAAGGTTGATTTTACTTATGTAACTAAAAAGAATATGAGGAGGGATATTGACTTCGTCTTTAACGATCTGTGACATTCCGAATAATTAAAGTTAAGAATTAAGGAAAAAATTAAAGTTAAAAAGAGAAGAGT
Source organism: Capra ibex (assembly GCA_006410555.1). Classification (NCBI taxonomy): domain Eukaryota; kingdom Metazoa; phylum Chordata; class Mammalia; order Artiodactyla; family Bovidae; genus Capra; species Capra ibex. The sequence goes on along the minus strand of SJYO01048061.1, from coordinate 8,534,173 downwards.
TCATTCGTAGAGTGAGACACGAGGTTAAAGGTCCGTAAGTCTCCTTAGGGAAGGACCATACTTTCCAGTATTTTGTAAGTCTGGGTCCTGTTCTGTCAATGATTGACGACAGGTCAAATAGTTTTCTTTGGAGGTTCTTTTGGTAATCGTGAATTTTGTATGTAAACCGGGGATTTATTACCAGACCCCAGAACTCTTTCCCAGTTCCTTACCGTAGCGTTACAGATCTCTTTGGCTCTTTGACCCCAAGGTTCTTTCGGTATTTTAGCTGTTTGACCTGCAACACTACAAATGTAATTAACCAGTTTTTACCGTACATAATTTCAGTACTTAGTTGGGTTTTACATGTCTAGTTATGATCTTTTCTATATTTTCACGATATTAGGAACGGAAACCCCCCGGGAAGTGGGGGAGAGTCTCAGATACAACTCCTAAAACATGGAGATAGAAAATTTTATTTGAAGCGGAGACACAAACGGTCAAGGGACCTTAAGCAAGAATCCGAAGCACTTGTCTTGAGTCCAAAGTGCAAAGTAATAGTGAAGGACCGACTAATTAAAGAAAAGTTTACATTGTTTTCTGAAAGTATTCCCGACTTTAAAATGACTGACACCCCAGACGGTGGAAGTCGGAGTTAGTCCCTTATTTATATCGGGGGTATGACAGTCCTTTGAGGTGATTGTCGACTCTTGTAGTGGTTTGATGTCAAGTTAGGGAGTACGGGTCCAAAGACGGGTTCCTGTAGTTCTAATGGGGGTGACGGTGCGGTGGGGTCGTTTCCGCATACACAATGAGTTTAGAGATAAAAGAACCCTGGGTTGGTTATAAAGGCTACTCGGGAGGTGGAGGTCTGTACTGACTGAGATCTATGACTGGTACGGGTTCCCAAGACCCTTGTCCTAGTATGGTTCGGACCCGCCCAGACCAGACACCTCCGTCATAGGACCTACCTTCCCGCGGTGGTAATCAGATTTGTACTGAGTTCTTTTGGGTTTGTGTCAACGTGGGGACTCCCAGGAGTTCCAGGGACCCCGCTCCTGGTGGGTGTAACCCGGTAGTTGACAGAGGTTCTTTTGAGATGATCACCTATGACCCGATATACTCCACGTGTGGGGCTAGGTCCAGTGTAAGTCTAAAATTAATGTGAGTGGGGTGGAGGGTAGATTTACCTCGGTAAGTAGATCAGTCCTCCCTCGACCTGACCTGACTATTACCTTCCTCGACAGCGGGGACATCGTAGGAACCACTCGAATCGTTGCTCCTTGTTCAATATTTCGGTTTCGATGATCTTTTTGTTTTTATTGTTTTTTCCCGTGAGTTTGTAACCGGACCCGTTGATTTCTTGGGTCGAGATTGAAATCTTTCTACTTTAAAAGTGACCCGGAGACCAGGTGTGCTGTTGCTGGTGACGTATCGAGGACTAGTGGAAGGCCGACTAGTTCCTCCTCAAACACGGGAACGTTGATCAAGGACAACAAAGATACAATTGTACTCACCAGTTCATCTTCTGTCGCATTGGACTGCCAATCTCTTCGGACGAACGTCTGGCTCTTCCTGCTTATAGTATACTATAACGAATATACACCTTACATTCATTTCCGATATTTACTTGAGAAATTTTTGATCTGAATCTCAGTGTCTACATCCCTTTTTTTTTTCGATACCAGTGGTCCCCCACTCTCCTCCCTGTTTAACCCTGTGACCCTAACTGTATGTGTGTGACATTATATATTTTGTCTATTGATTCTTCCTGGATGACATATCGTGTCTCTTGAGGTAAGACATGAGACATTACCGGATGTATCCTTTTCTTAGATTTTTTCTCACACTTATACATATACATATTCTCTAAGTGAAACGATATCTCGTCTTTAATTGTGTTGTCACAATTAGTTGATATGAGGTTATTTTTAAGTTTCTCTTTCAGTGAACTAGGTTATGAGTCTTGTTCTTCCCGGGACTGACTTGTTTAAATCCTGTCGTAGTTTTCCCATTAGAGTCGAAGGACCCGAAGACGGTAAGAATCCTGGGGAATGTTAATAAGAGGATGACGAAAGACCAGACACATAGGGGTTCACAGAGTAATCAAAATAGACCAGAAATAGACCCACACTCTTAACCCTGAAGTCGGTCCACTGTTAGTATAGATAAAATCGATAGGTGAGGTCATAGGAACGGACCTCTTAGGGTACCTCTCTTCTCGGACCGTCTGATGTCAGGTACTCCATTGCTTCTCAACCTACATTGACGGACTGATTGAGAAAGTTAAAGTGAAGGACAAAAACAGACTCAGAGTCCGGGTTTCCTCCTTCAATGTCTCTTTTTTTTTTTTTGACCAATCTTGATCGATCCGGGTTTTAACCTCTTCCTTTACCGTTGGGTGACGTCATGAGAACGGACCCCTAAAGGTACCTGTCTCTTGGACCACCCGAAATAAGGTGTTCCAGTGTTTGTCAACCGGTGCCGACACACTGATGGAAAGTGAAAGTCCGGGGTTTCCACTTTTTGGATTGGAGGGGGTCCGGGACTCGGAGTAAACACGCAAACGACATTATATAATGATACGATTGACCGTATGAGTGGGCCCGGCACTGTCGACCGTTACCAGTACTGTTGTTGGGTATGTTCCTGATTTTTACTCACAACGGAGTCAAAGTCCAGGTTTGGTTTGGGAACAAGAGTCTATTCAATACTTATAAGGAGGGAGAGAACTAGTTAAAGGAACGAAAATGCAACTAGGTTTAACCCAACTCTTCAACTAAACACTTGATTCGAGAGTGAAGAGGTGAGAAACCAGTAACTTATTTTGAACACGACAAGGTCAGAGTAGTAGTTAAATCAATAACCAACACACTTAGACTCACCTTTTTGTTGGAGAAGTCGGTTCTATTCCCCAGAATCGGACCCGATTCCTCTGGTTAAACCACTGTAGTCAATGTATATGTTCCTTGTGGTAGAAGTCTCGGTCTGACGAACTGAACCCTACGACGAGGTAATGAATGGCCGACACACCGTCATTCGTTGAATGAGTTGTAGAGACGAAGTCACGGAAGTCCATATTTTATTTTCCATTATCACGGAAAAGGAGGTCGTCCTTTTGACCTTTACCCACGGATGGGTTTAGTTACTTTTCAGGAGTGCAAGGGTAAAGGTCCGTGTGTGTAAAACTTTTAAGTGTTTGTCTTCCACAAACCTTTCAAGGAACGGGACGCACTTCAATTCCTCTTAAAAAAAGATGAAATAATAATAAATGTCAAGGGTGTGGGTATAAGGAAGAAGATCCGGGGAGAAAGGATTCCCGGTGGTTTACCGGTTCTCTACTTCGATGTGTGTGATTTATATGGTAGTAGTTTTGTTCGTATCCTCGAGGGTTAGGGACCTCTAAGGGGCCCGACAGGGTATTTTCTTCCTTTATGATCTTTAAACCCCTTATATTTACCCAATCCCAGGTCTTTATTTTGTTGATCATTAGTAGGTTCACACTAATTTCGGGTTTCCAAATCCTGGTATATTAATCACCGGGGTCGATGGTGTACCTTGTGAAATCGATTCTCGAAGTTGAGAGACTCGACAAAAAGTAGACACACAAAGGAGACCCGAGTCCCTGAGAAGTCACCAAAGTCTTGGTTTACTAAGGACCCGTCCTGGTGGACGTAGTTCTGGTACGTGACGAAGGGACTTCAGATCTCTAACCCTTTCTGGAGTGTCCGAAGTCCCTGGGATAGGGGTCTCACTAGGAGTTTCTACTTTCACCTCTATAAGTGTTATACCTTTCCCCGATAGTTTATTTAGGAGATCAGGACTGAAACACAGAGTCCGTTTTCGTTTTGTGCAAGTTCTTATCACAAGGGTTAGTAATTTATTTTTTGGAAAGTAAAAAAATGGGTGCACTTTAAACGGTGTTGATCATTGGTCCAATATGTCACTCTCGGTGTGTCCCTCTTTCCCTCTCCCTTTCTTTATGTACTAGTATCTGTACGTCCGTCTCCCTTGGGTCACCTCAACCTTGTGTGACAGTGTGTCCCATACACCCTTTTCCACCCCTGTAATGACTTTCTACCGTTTCTTCCACCTCGTGACGTCGATACCACGACCTCTAAAGACTCTTAGGGAACCTGACGTTCCTCTAGTTTGGTCAGTTAGAATTTCCTTTAGTTGGGACTCAAAAGAAACCTTCCTGACTACGACTTCGACTTTGAGGTCATAAAACCAGTAGACTACGTTTGTCTACTGAGTGACCTTTTCCCAGACTACGACCCTTTCTAATTCCCGTTCTCTTCTCCCACAGTCTCTTACTCTATATACCTACTGTAGTGCCTACGTTACCTGTACTTGAACCTGTTTGAGGCCTCTACCACTCCCTGTCTCTGGTCGTCACGACGGTAAGTGCCCCAACGTCTCAACCTGTGCTGTTGACTTGTTGTTGTTGCCAGGTCCCGTGATTAATCTATTTCCTTCGACAAGTATTCGACGAACGAACCCCGACCCCTGCCCCATCCCACACCCCACACTGCGAAGTCAAGTCTTGACCCTTAAGGACTCGTCTATCCCCTTTGGTCATTCTCGTCTCCGTCCCACAAGTCACGTAAAAGGAAGACCCGACACTAAGGCGGAGCCGTCTGAAGTTCGAAGGACAAAAGAACGAGACCTGCCCGACGGTCGCCGTTCCGTGCCTCTGGGACATAGAGGCGGTGGTCCAGTGGCTCAGGGGAGGGGTGGGGACGAGGGGTGAAGGAACGGGTCGACACGGGGCGGAAGGGTCCCACGTCCGCCCTCGTCGTGTCGTAACCCTCCCAGGTGTGAAGAAAGCATGCCGCCGTCGCCTCCCGGAACACTGACGGCGCATAGTACCGGCCACACCCCCACCCCCGACGAGTGGTCTTCTTGTCCGCGCTCGTCTGCAAGCGAAAGACGTCGCCCAACCCGAAGTGGAAGCCCAGGTCGCCGTCGTAGCACGGCCGGCCTCGCCCGTACCTCGCCGCGACACGACGAGACCGGCGCCACTTCGAGGGCGACGAGGACCTCCTCTGACGCCCCTAGAATCTCTAGTCAGACGGAAGCTCCAGACGACCCGCCCGGGACTCTTGTCCGAAGACCCCCACCTCGTGGGTGACGGGTGGAGGGTAGTGGCCGAGACGCGACGACAGTTCCGAAACTTCTTCATCCCGTCACACACCCCGACGTCCTACTTCGCCGGCAGTCCGGTTTCGGAGGTCCTCGGCGTACGTTCGCCCTCCATTCCGGTGGCCGAGAAACTGACTCCTCCCATCCGTCTGGCCTGTCGTGTCTGGTCGAGGTTCCTAGGGTGGACCGACGTTTGAGGCGACTTTGAGGACAAGACTCGGGTCCGTTAGGTGGTCTTCCGCTTCTCCACTCCGAGTCCGAGACGGGAGGAGACGACGAGGCTTCGAGGGGTACCCGACGTCCCTTCCGGACCTCTTTCGACCGTCTTCCGTACTAGTCGGGTACACTCTACAGGACACCGTAGAGTGTGAGTGTGCAACGTAACACTCCCTTGGAGACACTCGAAAAACGACGGGAGAATCTAACCCTTTCCCCTCAGACCCTTCTCTCTTTGACGGAGGATTAAAGAAAGTAGTACGAAAGTTTTGAATCTGTTCATTGTCACTGTATACAGTGTTTTATGTAAAGACCCCTGGAATGGAGTCACAGTTGAGATTGTTACAGGACAAGTCCTTCCATAATAGGGATAGGATGTCTACTCTTTCCATTCCGAGTTCCTGTCGTGAACAGGTTCCAGAACCTGGGTTCAAACCCTTAACAGAGTGACCATGTATCTGTCACACACACTTTTCACGGATCTTATACGACACACTTACTTACTTACTGACGTCCTGACTTACTTGTTTTAGAACCCGAGGAAGAGTCTTCACAAATCAATGGTCGAGTTGTCACAGAGAAGGGAAGATGAGATTTACTTCTTTATAGTTTTAAAAACATGGATGTTGTTCTAGTGGTATAATAAGAAATTATTAATGGGTATATGGAACCGATTCTAACTACAATAATTACTGCCGAAAATCGAAGTCAATACCTTCTACTTTTCCATTCAAGTTCTTTTGACCACATGTCGTTACACTATTATAACGACACATGGAAATTAAACGAATTTCTCATCATCAAGAGTTGTATTTTTTCTTTTTTTTTCTTTCTTTTACCTTTTTCACACTTCCCTACCTGTACAACTAACCGAACCAACACTATCGAATGCCATTTGCCACAGTTTAAACACTAGAGGTTTCGTCTTCTAAATCGAAACCCGGTTCCTCGTCCGAACTAGTGAGTTCTCGAAAACACATCGTCTCAAAATAATTTGACACTTTCCCTGTCTCTTCAGAAGACTGTGTCTGTAGTCTTCTCCCGGTCCTCCGGCCCCTACCTCTCACGGGGGTGATCCATCAGCCTAGTTCAGTCAAGTCAGTCAGTCAAGTGAGCGAGTCAGCACAGTCTGAGAAACGCTGCGGTACTTAGCGTTGTGCGGTCCGGAGGGACAAGTAGTGGTAGAGGGTCTCAAGTGAGTCTGAGTGCAGGTAGCTCAGGCACTACGGTAGGTCGGTAGAGTAGGACCCAGCAGGGGATGAGAAGGACAGGGGTTAGGGACGGTCGTAGTCTCAGAAAAGGTTACTCAGTTGAGAAGCGTACTCCACTGGTTTCATGACCTCGAAGTCGAAATCGTAGTAAGGAAAGTTTCTTTAGGGTCCCAACTAGAGGAAGTCTTACCTGACCAACCTAGAGGAACGTCAGGTTCCCTGAGAGTTCTCAGAAGAGGTTGTGGTGTCAAGTTTACGTAGTTAAGAAGCCGCGAGTCGAAAGAAGTGCCAGGTTGAGAGTGTAGGTATGTACTGGTGTCCTTTTTGGTATCGGAACTGATCTACCTGGAATCAGCCGTTTCATTACAGAGACGAAAACTTATACGATAGATGCAACCAGTATTGAAAAGAAGGTTCCTCATACGAAGAAAATTAAAGTACCGACGTCAGTGGTAGACGTCACTAAAACCTCGGGTTTTTTTTATTTCAAACTGTGACAAAGGTGACAAAGGGGTAGATAAAGGCTACTTCACTACCCTGGCTTACGGCACTAGAAGCAAAAGACTTACAACTCGAACTTCGGTTGAAAAAGCGAGGGGAGAAAGTGAAAATAGTTCTCCGAAAAATCGAGGAGAAGTGAAAAACGGTACTCCCACCACAGTAGACGTATAGACTCCAATAACCATAAAGAGGGTCGTTAGAACTAAGGTCGAACACAAAGAAGGTCAGGTCGCAGAGAGTACTACATGAGACGTATATCCGGAATATATAAAATGATCTGGGTGAGGGTGTTGTGTGTAACCTTCTACTGTCCTAATCAGTCCTCCAAGAGTTCTTCCTCTGTGTACAGGACCTCGTTCGATGTAACAATATGACTGATGGTGTTTCGCTACATCCTTTTTTTTTCAAACAGAAAAAGAGGAACTCTCGGGGTCTGGGAAGAATAAGAACTCCCGAGGTCTGGGAAAATAGGAGGAGCCCCTGGGACCTGAAGAATCGTTGGATGGATCCTTGACTGAGAGAGTCAACAATTTACTTCAGTTGTACAACTTGTAGATTTATATATATATGAGAAACAGTTACTATTGAATTACGGTCTCCCCTCTAACTAAAATTTCTTTTGAAATTACATAAGTCTGAAAAAAAAATACTCAGTTTGTGTATTCTTACTGTTCCACAACTATTAAAACATAACTACCCGTACTACTCTTAAACAATGTGATAAAAGAACTATAAAGTACGTACAAACTTTAAAAGACGACGTTTTTTCTTCTTACTAATCTCGACTTTTAAAATTAAAAAGTCAATGGATGGAAGGAACACAATGGAAAGAGAGTCCATTACGTTAGATGTTACATACCATGGTCTGAACAGAACTAAATGTCAAGAGAAAATGTAAGGGATGTAAAAGGTCACGACATTTGTGAGTCGTTGATCAAGATGAAGTTTTTATTTCCTTAACCAACGACGTCAACCTTCAGATCACTGAAGGAACAGTCTGACGGGGTCTGACAAGACAGGCCAGGGGTGTTGATAGAGTCCTAGTATTAATCGGTAGAGGTTTGCCTGTTTATGTAAGTCAGGGAAATCGAAGACGACAGAAAAATAAAAATTTTGTTGATTCTAGAAAAGTTTAAAGAATCGTAGGAGAAGACATGTATTTTTGGAACTTACACTAGATTAAGTACTTTTCTTTAGTAGGAGTGTAAAGAGTGTAAAGAGGAGTGAAACAATGATCATTACTTAACGAAGACAGTGAAGGGTGACCGAGAGTCTGTATAAACGTAATACTGTGAAAATGTCTCTCAAGACCATATTTTTGAATTTTTTTTGAGGAATAAAAGACAATTATATAAGATAAACTAGAAGGAAATTCTACAATATTATTATTACCTTGGAACTCAATAAAACAAAAGTAAAGTAGCTTTTGTGATCAAGTAATGACTCTACTCAACAGGTCTTTGATAACTCTCAACTATTTCTACAGGAACCTTTTCTTATATGGATTTTTTTAACTTTAAGTATAAAAGTAATCCGAGTGTTAGATCTTTTCATTATCCGTTTTTTCCTTTAAAGTCGTTTTCTTATTTTTCATTATTTTATTGTGTTTGTGTAAGTAGGAATGAGACTTTATAATTCCTACAAAGCACTACGACGACCGTGACTAACACAGTGTGTCAAAGTACGAAGTTCACAAAAAGTCGGTTTATTTCTCCGGATTATCGGTAGTTTTTTCTTTTTGTTTTTTTGTCTTTTTGGTCTTATGGGGTAGGATTACTTCCGTTTCAGACTCTCTGTGACATCATATAATAACCGTTTTATATTTAATCTTATCAAAAAAGTATTTTATTAGATTGTTATAAGTAAAAATTCTCGGAATTTTTACAAGTAAAAAAGCTGAGTTATTCTAAAGGTGAAACTTCTGCTTCTTCTATTTTTCAGTCGATATTTGTCGATGAATACATGTTTATGAGTTTGTCATTTATTAGACGGACGTTACGTCTTCTGGGTCTAAGTTAAGGACCTAACCCCTCCAGGGTGTCTCTTCCTTTACCGTAGGGTAAGGTCATTCATGAGAACGGACCTCTTAAGGTGTACAGACTCGCTGATTGAAAGTGAAAGGACAAAGAGTCTCGTCACAAATAATATTATAATCTTAAATCTTTGTAGGATTGAAGATTCGAGTCGTTTTCGTTTTACTAACTTATTTAGTACTTAGTCAAAATCTCTTCACGAAATCTAAAGGGACCGCCATCTCACCTATTCTTCGGTGAACGGTTACGTCCCCTGTGTCCAAGTTGAGGACCAGGTCCTTCTAGGGTGTACGACGGTTCCCCGTTGATTCGGGTTCGTGGTGTTGATGACTTCGGACACACGAATGTCGCGTACGAGGCGTCGTTCTCTTCAGTGACGTTACTTTTCGGACAAGTCAAGTCAAGTACGTGAGTAAGCATAGACTGAAAAACACTGGAGTACCTGACGTTGTTCGGTCTGAAGGGGACAGGTAGTGGTTGAGGGTCTCGGACGAGTATGAGTACGGCTAACTGAGTCACTACGGTAGGTTGGTAGAGTAGGAGACAAGGGAAGAGGAGGGTGAAAGTTAGAAAGACTCGTAGTCCCAGAAAAGGTTACTCGGTCAAGAAGTGTAGTCCACCGGTTTCATAACCTCAAAATCGAAGTCTTAGTCAGGAAGGTCACTTATCAGTCCTGACTAAAAGTAATCCTAACTGACCAAACTAGAGGAACGTCAGGACTCCTGAGATTTCTCAGAAGAGGTTTTGGTGTTAAGTTTTCGTAGTCAAGAAACCACGAGTCCAAAGAAATACCAAGTCAAGAGTGTAGGTATGTATTGATGACCTTTTTGGTGTCGAAACTGATCTGTCTGGAAACAGTCGTTTCATTACAGAGACGAAAAATTATACGACAGGTCCAACCCGTCTTGAAAAGGTGGTTCTTCGTTCGTAGAGAATTAAAAAACAGACGTCAGTGGTGGACGTCACTAAAACATCGGGTTCTTTTATTTCAGACAGTCACAAAGGTAACAAAGGGATAGATAAACGGTACTTCACTACACTGGTCTACGGTACTATAAGTTAAAAACTTGCAACTCGTAATTCGGTCGAAAAAGTAAGAGGAGAAGTGAAAGTAGTTGTCCGAGAGATCGAGGAGAAGTGTAAGACGGAATTCAGACCACAGTAGACGTATAGACTCCAATAACTTTAAAGAGGGTCGTTAGAACTAAGGTCGAACACGAAGTAGCTCGGGTCGTAAAGCGTAATACATGAGACGTATATTCAATTTATTCGTCCCACTGTTATATGTCGGAACTGTATGAGGAAAGGGTTAAACGTTGATCAGGTAACAAGGTACAGACCAAGATTGACAACGTAGAACTGGACGTATGTCTAAAGAGTTCTCTGTCTATTCCACCAGGCCATAAGGGTAGAGAACTTCTTAAAATTTATCATAGAACACTAGGTGTGTCAGTTTCTGAAACTGTATCAGTTCTTTTGTCTTCGTCTACAAAAAGACCATAAGAGAACTAAAAAGAAACTAGGTTACCTACAACCGTTAACGTAGTGACCAAGGAGACGGAAAAAATTTAGACTGAACTTGGAGATATTCAAGAGTCAAGTACATGACAACTTCGGATCGACCCTCTTAAAACTCTTAATCACACGACTCACTCCCGGGTCTCTTCGGAAGACTACCGACGTCGAGGTCCTACGTAGACTAAGGTCGGAGTACTCCCTGGGACTCGGTCTAGTGGGTCGACTCGACGAGGGTCGAATGACTGGGAGTCTTTAAGACGTTCTAAACCTCATAGGTCCTCAGAGGTCATCTCCGCACTCAGCCGCCACCGGACGACGACCCAGTCCCCGTGACTTATGTTGTCACGAACGTGTTCAGGAAAACTTCCTCCAGAGGTAATAGAAGTAATGGGGGTGGTATCAAACCGGAATCCGGTTTGTTGTCTCTCTCTTGTGTCGGGGCGGGTAGTTGTCTTTTAACATAATTTCTAAATGACTCGTAACAGGGTGGGTAGTCTTGTTCTGGGTCAAAGGGAGTGTCAGTTAGAGAGAGTAGTCCTTCGAAGGTATTCGGAGAATAGGATTAGGTAGTCTCCGGTCTGTCTTCCTTTTGGTGTTAGTGTCTTTTGATTGGTTTGACTAGTGTACCTAGTGTCGGAACAGATTGAGTTACTTTGATACTCGGTACGGTACATCCCGGTGGGTTCTACCTGCCCAGTACCACCTCTCAAGACTGTTTTGTACCAGGTGACCTCTTTCCTTACTGTTTGGTGAAGTCATAAGAACGGAACCCTTGGGGTACTTGTCATACTTATCGAGTACAAAGTGTTGTTTGTCATCGGGGGTGAGTGATGTTGATCTCTTTTGGGTCCGTCGTTGTTTCTGGATCATGTTGTTGTCGTTTTTACCATAACTTTCGAAACTTGTTACTGGCTTTACCCTCTTCTAGAACTTTTTCGACCTACGACTCTCACATGACTACTTTCGTTGTTTCTTCAACACTCCATAAGGTCGTTTCTTCGATAATCCGAGACGGACTGTAAGGGTAAGGAAGTAAAGAGAAAGTACCGTTTTGCACAACACATAGTGGACAGTTGAGTCTAAGTCGGGTGACATATAACTGGATAGAAATGACGTGACTGTCGATTATGGAAAAAGACTGAGTTGACGTCCAAGAAAGACCTAGGAATGAAACATCATCCAAAACGACCTAAGACGGACCACTACCATAAAACGATAACTGGTCTCAGATGGTGTGTCTCCTTAACTCTAGTTTCACTATCAAAAAAGAAACCCCCCCCCCCTCCCCTCCCCAAACAAACAACATGAGGGACGTCACCCAAAGAGACCTGAGACACACCACTGTTATAAAATGATAACTGTTGTTAAATGGTCTACCTCCTAGGTGCCATTCCACTATCGAAATCTTTTCTTCGCTGACCCCTTCTCGTTGACCGGAAACCAAGTTTCGACCATCAAAACAAGGTTCTCGGACTCCACGGTGGAGAAGTTTACTCGACCAGACATTCCTATGTAAATTAAGGTACAGTACATCGGTGTGTTTCAAGTCTTAATTTAATACATTATATCGAACGAATATAGGGTACTCTCATCGGTGAGACAGATTTAACTCCGGTTTAGGACCTGATTTTCAAAACTATGGAAATACACTTACAGTAAATAGTAAGACGTCGTCGGTTCTCTGAATCAAAGATGAGTAATTAGTTTTGTCGGTCCCTCCGATAAAGATCGTGTGTCGATCTACAGGATAACCCAGTATTGGAAATGAGACGATTGGAGTTTGTTGAGAAGAATAAAGTTTAAATCTTAAAGTGGGTCGTTGACTCATAGTTCGTAACGGTGGGTAGAGATAGTCAGTTGAACAAGTCAAAGGTATTTTGTTAGTAGAGACATAGCATTACCGGGAAGAAACATCTATATAAATCCACAAAATAATATAAAAGGAGGTAACAAATTTTTTAATCTTCTACCTTTCTTAACTATACGATTATACTTGTTGTTATGTTAATTACATTTATACCTCTTTCGTACTTTACTTTCTCTCCTCCACTGTGAAGTCAGACCTAACCTACGTATAAACTCCATTCGACCAAGTAATACATAAATTAAAAGTTCCTTCTCTTTGGTAAAAAAAACTTGGATACTTTATAGATCTCGTCGAAATAAGTTTGATGGTTTTAAACCTTCGGTAGTACTATAAGAAGTTGTCCACTTACCTGTTTGACCAAGTAGGTCCGTTACCTCGTGATAAGTCGTGATTTTTCTTTACTCGATGGTGGCGTACTTTGTTGTGCCTCTTTTGCATTTACGAGTAATGAGTCACTTTCCTCAGTCAAACTTTTCCGATGTACGACATACTAAGATTGATATACTGTTCTTCCGTTTTGATACCTCTGTCATTTTCTAGTCACAACGGCCTCCCACCTCCACCCTAATCTCTACTCATCTACTTCATGTCCCCTAAAAATCCCGTTACTTTTATGAGACATTATATGGTGTTACTACCTTTACAATAGTATGTAAACAGATTTGGGTACCTTACGTGCTGTGGTTCTCACTCGGGACTACATTTGATACCTAAACACCACTGACTACACAGAGATATCTAAGTAGTCTACATCGTTTAGAAAGTAAGATACAACTATCACCCCTCCGATACCGCACACCCCCGTCCCCTCTCTTCCTTTAGAGACACGGACGGGGTGGGGTGGAGGGGGTCTTTCTCTTTAGATACTTTACGAACACTCTATGACTACTGTTAATATGTAGGTTTTCTACTTCACGACCTTGAAGGGACCAGCAGGTCACCAATTCTTCGGCGGACGGTTACGTCCTCTGTACCCAAGATAGGGACGGGAGCCTTCTAGGGTGTCCGGTACATTGGACGTGAGATCTGGGACGCGAGACGTTGATGACTCGAGTGGTTGGTATCGAGGACTTCGTACACCCGGGATCCCGGACACGAGGTGTTGTTCTCTTCGGTGACGTTACTCTTTGGGTACGTGGTGTTACTTCTCGTCGGGGACGGGTGGCGTTCGTCTCTTTCAGGTACGTATCGTTGTTTCTGTGTCGTGTCGTATTTAATTTTATTCGTTTATTTATTTAAAAAATTTATTTCACAATATTATCTCCTTTACTCTAAAAATTTCAACATCTAACTCTAAGTATAATTATTTTACAGGGTTACTAGGGAATATCATAAAGAATCTGAATATTTAGTATACTATTGAAAGAAGTTAAATTAGTTCTTTTATTCTTTTTTAATGGGTCCTTGAAAAGGACAGAGATTGTGTCTCCTGATGACTGTGATAGACCCAGAATCTGCAACGATGCGTGTCTAAGAAGCTCTCAGAGATATCTGTTGGCTGTGTGAAGGCAGAAGTGAATCTCATCATATGACATATCTGTCCCTATAAATTAGAAAGTAAATCCATATAAACAGGTTATGTATAACACTATTATTATGTGTTAAGGGATTATATCCTTATAATAATTAACTGGCTCCAGAATATCACAACATCACACTGTAAATTGTGGAAAGTATATAAAAAGTTATAATTTAAGGAAAATGGACCAAATAATACTAATCAAAACTATACATCTCAATAGGAAACACTTCAGATCATTTTTGAGGTTGGGAAAATAATGGAATATAGCAAAATTGAGAAACAGTAAACTGAACTTATAAGGTACCCTACTTCTATCATCATAAACATGCTTAAAGTAACCTGCTGCGTAGTGTATCCAGCAGGTGCCAGCACCTCTCACAGGAAGTTAACACAGATGTCAGGTGCTTCCCACATTTTGTGGAACCTTCTTACTTTTCAAAAAGAAAGGCTGGTAAGGGCTGGAAGGAGACAGGGNAGTGTAATATGACTATTTTATTTCTTAATCAAGATAATTGTGTTAGATTATGCAAGAGAATGTCCTTGAAAAGGACAGAGATTGTGTCTCCTGATGACTGTGATAGACCCAGAATCTGCAACGATGCGTGTCTAAGAAGCTCTCAGAGATATCTGTTGGCTGTGTGAAGGCAGAAGTGAATCTCATCATATGACATATCTGTCCCTATAAATTAGAAAGTAAATCCATATAAACAGGTTATGTATAACACTATTATTATGTGTTAAGGGATTATATCCTTATAATAATTAACTGGCTCCAGAATATCACAACATCACACTGTAAATTGTGGAAAGTATATAAAAAGTTATAATTTAAGGAAAATGGACCAAATAATACTAATCAAAACTATACATCTCAATAGGAAACACTTCAGATCATTTTTGAGGTTGGGAAAATAATGGAATATAGCAAAACTGAGAAACAGCAAACTGAACTTATAAGCTACCCTATTTCTATCATCATAAACATGCTTAAAGTAACCTGCTGCGTAGTGTATCCAGCAGGTGCCAGCACCTCTCACAGGAAGTTAACACAGATGTCAGGTGCTTCCCACATTTTGTGGAACCTTCTTACTTTTCAAAAAGAAAGGCTGGTAAGGGCTGGAAGGAGACAGGGAAATGCATTCAACAGGTAGGGAAGAGCTTTTATTAGAGCAGGGCCAGCAGTAAAGGAAGCAAAGGGACAGCCCGTTCACCTAACACAAGGCCCCGGGAAATGGACATGTGAGTTGTCCCACAGCAAGGACTGAACCACGTGGTTCCCGATGCACAGGCTGCTGATGACCAGGTTTCTGTATCTTGGTTTCCTGTGTGATGAGACACACTTGTGCCCTAACAGAGATACTATCAATGCTGGATTTGTGTAACACAGAATTTTTTAAAGAAATAAGCCATATTTCTCTAAAATGAAGAAATCAACCAAACATTTAGCACCTATTTATCAAGTGCTGACTTCCCTGGTGGCTCAGATGGTAAAGTGTCTGTCTGCATGTGGGAGACGTGGGTTCAAGCCCTGGGTCGGGAAGATCCCCTGGAGAAGGAAATGGCAATCCACTCCAGTACTCTTGCCTGGAAAATCCCATGGACAGAGGAGCCTGGTAGGCTGCAGTCCATGGGGTCACAAAGAGTTGGACATGACTGAGCGACTTCACTTTCACATTATCAAGTGCTACTTTTTTAAAATCAAAAGACTGAGTTAGATCCCATGGGAGACTAGAAGTCTGTCTATGGTTTAGAAATCTAAAGTTTCTGCCATCAGTAGAGTCAATTTGCAAAACTAGGACTAATATACAAAATAATTAGTATTGAAATATACAAACAAACAGCAACTTAATAGTCAAATTTTTTTTCATGCAAGGGCAGGGAAATTCAGTGAAGTAGGGCAAGGGGAAACATGACACAAATAACACGAGCTCCTCTAGTAATTAATGTATCCATGTAAAATCTGAGCCAGAACACCAGGGTTCTGTTACCTGCATTCATGCTGCAGCATTAAAATGATATAATCACCAATAAGTAATCATCATCACATTCCAACTAAATAATTTAGTTTATAAACACTTTCTTATAAAACTTCATACCATTTTATTGGAATGATCTTGTTTATCTTTCAGTTAATAATGAAAAACTAGTGTCTTCACTTAGATATCCGGCAAGCAGATCCAACCAGCCCATTGTGAAGGAGATCAGCCCTGGGGTTTCTTTGGAAGGAATGATGCTGAAGCTGAAACTCCAGTACTTTGGCCACCTCATGCAAAGAGTTGACTCATTGGAAAAGACTCTGATGCTGGGAGGGATTGGGGGCAGGAGGAGAAGGGGATGACAGAGGATGAGAAGGCTGGATGGCATCACTGACTTGATGGACGTGAGTCTGAGTGAACTCTGGGAGTTGGTGATGGACAGGGAGGCCTGGTGTGCTGCAATTCATGGGGTCGCAAAGAACTGGACATGACTGAGCGACTGAACTGAACTGAACTGAAGGCCAGAGGAATAAAATGAACACTGGAAGGTAATTAGGGTAATTCATTTACCAGGTCACTCATGGAATTTGATCTCACAGTTTTAATGTCTAGTTTAATGCTCTGTTAAGGACAAAATAATGAATCTAGTTGCTTGGGGTTCTATAGAAAAATCTAAAATGAAAACAAGAGGAATTATATTGTTGGTTTTCATTATCAGTACACACATTTTAGGTGTACCCATCTCATCACTCTTCTTCTAGAAAGTAAACAGTTAAAATGACAAGCTTCCCTTAATTACCTACAATTCTATGAATGTGCACACACAGATACCGATGCTAACAAGTTAACAACATTACATAAATTACCTCTTCTAAGACATTCCACAGTTCCTCCTCCAAATACTCATTATAGGGATCCAGATTTTTCCTCATTGTTCCAGTGAATAAAACAGGTTCCTAAATACCAGAAAATAGTGAATGTTAGTATCTTAATCTCTTTTCATTTTAAACCAATGCTTATAGAAAATAAAAATACCAATATCAAAATTTACTGCAATTATTAATATTTAAGTTTCAAACGTATGTTTACAAAACAGTATCTCTAAACTAATTTTNTCCTCATTGTTCCAGTGAATAAAACAGGTTCCTAAATACCAGAAAATAGTGAATGTTAGTATCTTAATCTCTTTTCATTTTAAACCAATGCTTATAGAAAATAAAAATACCAATATCAAAATTTACTGCAATTATTAATATTTAAGTTTCAAATGTATGTTTACAAAACAGTATCTCTAAACTAATTTTCCATTGTACAAAGTGTGCTACAAAAAATCCTCTGGACTATTAAACACTAAAGGAAGAAAGTGTTTAAGAATAGTGTTTAAGAAGTATTTTCATCTTAAGAAAAAAAATACTGAAGAAAAGAAAGGAAAATTTGATTTTTTTTTAAAGTTGCCATTCTTGTAATAAATATCTGCTTAAACACACACACAAACTGACATTATAATCACAGGAGAAAGTTTACAGCAAGATCTACATAAATTAAGTGTCAATCCTGGTGTGACTGGGAAACATCAACTGCATGATTAGTTGAGATTTGTGCTTCAAAGCAAAACCATTCAATATTTATACTTTGGCAGTGAAGAAGAAACTAGGCTATTTTCTCCAGTGGTCAGACTGTCTTCTAGGATCTGGAATCTCTCCCCAGGTATGAATGGAACATCCCCTCATGTTCAAAGAGAACATCAGCTCCTGGGGCCTGAGGCACCTCTGTCCATGGAGAGATCACCTTTGATTCTGCACCAGCTGGTCCCCACGTTCTCTCACCTCTGCATCAGGATGACCTGCCTCACAGAACCTCGTTACTAACTTCAAGGCCAGAAGGACCTGAAACCCACTGTGATGTGAGCCTTAATAAAACTGTTTAAATAGCTTTTCCTATTCATCATCAGGAGAAGCCACAAGTAAATTACACTGGAAACACACCTCCTGAGTTTTGAGAGAGAATCTTGTACATAAGCTCATGTAGACAATTTACATTTTCTTCTGGAAGGCTCTAGTAAGCCAGGTCATAAGAATATGGGCAGCAGAGAAGAGCCCAACAGGCTCCTTTCAGTGAAGGGGGCAGAGCAAGGGGAGGCACATGTGTGGGAACAAGAGGAGACCTGACTCTTCCACAAGTGCCCGGAACTGCTCGGAATCACCAGCCTCAAATCCCGCCTGGCCTTGGGGCTGGACTTTCCTCCTAACTTCATAAAAGCCTGAGAAGAAAGATGAGGAAGACAAATATTTCTTTTCTTTAGTCATGATGAAGAATGACACTCAGAGAGCCTCCCATACCTTCTTTTCCTCTTGTCTCAGTGTTAAGTCTAGTGATCGAGAAGTGAATGCAGAAGGCACAGGACAGTGTAAGAGATATATCCCTAAGGGAAGTCCAAGATTAAAAATATACTATGTAGGGAGCTTCATTTGCACAAAGTTGATTAAGTGACTGATAAGCCTACAAAGCATTGAAAAATCACTGGACATACAACATTTCAAGATGATTATTGAATTGAACTGAAAAATCCAGAGACTCAAATTTAAAGTTTCCCTTAAAACTCTTGAATTTAGGAACAAAGATTAACAACCATCTAAGCAATAAGAGTTCCTTGTCAGGAGAATAACCATCATTGTACTCCAGATTTTTATAAAAACTTTTTTCTCTTTGTAATTTTCAACCCTAAGTGTCCCCTATGCAGGCTATTTCTCATCTTTTAGCTGTATCTATGAAGTTTACACAAACAACCGCGAGGTGAGGGGAGGCTGGTCCCCAATATTCCTCACCCTTCTCTTTTCCATCTTCCCTCCATTATTCAGGTCCTTTCAAGTAAGCAGGTACTCCCTGAATGTAATCTCAACTGGAGTTCTTCCTGGGGAATATACTTAATTACTTCAGATCTTGGGCACAAAGGACGCATACACTTCAACTCCCTGTTGCGTTTAAGGAAATTATTTAGGAACCCTTTCATTTTTGCTTTTTCCTGAAAATTTGAACACAAATTGAGGAGTCCAGTTTAAGAACATAGTATTCATCTTTTAAAGTTCCCCCCAGGACTGATGGTCTATGTCCCCACTCCCCTGTCTCTGGTCCCTACTCAGGTCCTTGCTGCTATCACACCTCCCCCAGTTCTGACCTGTTCATGGCAGGACCAACAGTGATGGGGATAAGCCTGGGGGAGAGAGAGAGAGATGACCCCAGAAGCTTGCTGCTGTTCCCAGGATCACAGGTAACAGGGATTCGGGGAACATGATGTGGGCCTGGCTCACTTGAGTGGGGCAACTCAAAGAAACAGCACTGGGCTCCCCCTTCTGCAGAGTCTGCTCTCAGCTTCCCAGGTTACTTAAATCAGGGTGTTGACACACAAGCATCACTGCTTGCTACTCATTTGAGGGGAAGAGAGACGTACATTTTCTGCACTTAGACAAGTTAATTTCAAGTAACCAAACCAACAGACTTTTCTCCATCTCTGAGCCAACAAGGCACTGTAAAGACAAAGGGCTCTTGCTGGGGAGGGGTAAGATTTTGAATATCTTCTCCTGACACTTATTAGCCCATAACACATAAATGAAAAAAAAAATTTTCAAAACTGATATTCTCCAAACGAAACTCAAAACAGGAGGAGTCATAACTTCTGACTTTACTAAACTTTTGTTATGTTTTGGGGAAAATATCTCATGAGAACATCATCAGTTTAACTAACATTTATTGAAAACAAAAAATAAATTTGGAGTCAGACAGTTCTAAGTTCTGATTCAACTTCTCATTAATTATTAGACTCAGGGTAAATTATTTATCTCTCCAAGACAGTTCCATTACTGGAAACTAGGGTTAGCCTTGCAAGGTTGCTGTGACAATCTGAAACAACAATGAAGTTCCTGATGTGATGCTAACATGGACCAGGAGCCCAGCCCAACAGGGGGACAGGCAGGGACAGTGTCTGTCAAACTTCAGATGTAGTCAGTGGATTAGGAAATTAATTTTGTGCATAGTGATCATCATTTTGTCTTTTATATGCTGTAGAACAGAACTGGCATCACAGAAAATATCAGAGCACAGAGCAATAGGAATGTTGTTTTGTGACATTTTTGTTTCTCTGTGTATGTGTGTGTGTGTGTGTATGTGTGTGTGTGTGTGTGCATGCACATGAAATCATGATATGAAGCAGTTCTATCAAGGACCACAGTCAACAGCCACCTGAAGTCTTGCACAAGCAGAGTAATTCACTTCTCAGCCTCTGGAGTTGGGAATCTTTTTAAATTTACTTTGAACCCTATTAGTATATTTTGGAAATTAATACATTGCTGATCATGTCATTTGCAAATATTTTCTTCTTTTCCATAGGTTGTCTTTTTGGTTTACTTTTTTTAATGGCTTCCTTCATGCTATACTTTTAAGTTTAACCAGGTCACATTTGTTTATTTTTGCTTTTGCTTCCATTACTTCAGGGATCAGATCCAAAAAACTAGTGCTGTGATTTATGTCAAAGAGTATTCTGCCTATGTGTTCCTCTAAGATCTTGTCTTACTAAGTATCTTGTCTTACAGGTCTTGTTCATTTATTCATTTTTACTTCATTTTTTATATGGTATTAGAGAATGTTCTAACTATTTCGTTTACATGCAGTCGTGCAGACTTCCCCACACTATTTATTGAAGAGACTGTCTGTTCTTTATTACATATTGTTACCTCTTTTGTCTTAGATTAACTGACCATAAGTGTGCGGGTTTATTTCTGGGTTTTCTATCCTGTTCCATTAATCTATGTGCCTGGTTTCTGTGACAGTAACATACTTTTTCATTATCGTAACTTTGTAATATAGTTTGAAATCAGGTACTGTGATTCCTCCAGCTAGCTGTGTTCTTCTTTCCCAAGATTGTTTGGCTATTTGCAGCCTTTTCTGTTTCCATAAAATTAAAAAAATTTTTTTGTTCTAGTTTTGTGAAAAATGCCACTAGCAATTTGATAGAGATTGCATTGACTCTATAAATTGTCTTGGGTAGTATGGTTATTTTTAACAACAATGAATCTTCCAATCCAAGAATACAGTTTATCTTTTCATCTGTTTGTATCATCTTGAATTACTTTCATCAGTGTCTTACAGGTTTTGTATACAGGCCTTTTACCTCCTTCAGTTCAGTCAGTCAGTCAGTTCAGTTGCTCAGTCGTGTCCGACTCTTTGTGACCTCATGAATTGCAGCACGCCAGGCCTCCCTGTCCATCACTGTCTCCTGGAGTTCACTCAGACTCACGTCCATCAAGTCAGTGATGCCATCCAGCCATCTCATCCTCTGTTGTCCCCTTCTCCTCCTGCCCCCAATCCCTCCCAGCATCAGAGTCTTTTCCAATGAGTCAACTCTTCGCATGAGGTGGCCAAAGTACTGGAGTTTCAGCTTTAGCAACATTCTGTCCAAAGAAATCTCAGGGCTGATGTCCTTCAGGATGGACTGGTTGGACCTCCTTGCAGTCCAAGGGACTCTCAAGAGTCTTCTCCAACACCACAGTTCAAAGGCATCAATTCTTCGGCACTCAGCTTTCTTCACAGTCCAACTCTCACATCCATACATGACCACAGGAAAAACCATAGCCTTGACTAGATGGACCTTAGTCGGCAAAGTAATGTCTCCACTTTTGAATATGCTATCTAGGTTGGTCATAACTTTTCTTCCAAGGAGTAAGAGTCTTTTAATTTCATGGCTGCAGTCACCGTCTGCAGTGATTTTGGAGCCCAAAAAAATAAAGTCTGACACTGTTTCCACTGTTTCCCCATCTATTTCCCATGAAGTGATGGGACCAGATGCCATGATCTTCATTTTCTGAATGTTGAGCTTTAAGCCAACATTTTCACTTTCCTCTTTCACTTTCATCAAGAGGTTTTTTAGTTCCTCTTCATTTACTGCCATAAGGATGCTGTCATCTGCATATCTGAGGTTATTGATATTTCTCCCAGCAATCTTGATTCCAGCTTGTGTTTCTTCCAGTCCAGCGTTTCTCATGATGTAGTCTGCATATAAGTTAAATAAACAGGGTGACAATATACAGCCTTGACGTACTCCTTTTCCTATTTGGAACCACTCTGTTGTTCCATGTCCAGTTCTAACGGTTGCTTCCTGACCTGCATACAGATTTCTCAAGAGGCAGGTTAGGTGGTCTGGTATTCCCATCTCTTTCAGAATTTTCCAGTTTATTGTGATCCACACAGTCAAAGGCTTTGGCATAGTCAGTAAAGCAGAAATAGATGTTTTCCTGGAACTCTCTTGCTTTTTCCATGCTTAGGTAGTTTTATTCTGAGTTGTTGTTTTTTTTTTTTTTTCCTCTGATGTGATGTCAATGGAATTGTTTCATTAATTTCTCTTTCTTATACTTTGTTTCTAGTCTATATCAATACAGTCAATATCTGTATAAACAATGGCTTATACAGCTCAATATCAAAGAAACAAACAACCTAATCAAAAAATGCAAAGAAGACTTAAATAGACATTTCTCCAAAGACATACAGATGGTCAACAGACCCATGAAAAGATACTCAGCATCACTAATTATTTAGTTCAGTCGCTCATTCATGTCCATCTCTTTGTGACTCCATAAACTGCAGCACGCCAGGCTTCCTTATCCATCACCAAACTCACAGAGCTTGCTCAAACTCATGTCCATCGAGTTGGTGATGCCATCCAACTGTCTCATCCTCTGACGTCTCCTTCTCCTCCTGCCTTCAATTTTTCCCAACATCAGGGTCTTTTCTAAGGAGTCAGTTCTTCGTATCAGGAGGCCAAAGTATTGGAACTTCAGCTTCAGCATCAGTCCTTTCAATGAATGTTTAGGACTGATTTCCTTTAGGATTGATTGGTTTGATCTCCTTGCAGTCCAAGGGACTCTTAAGAGTATTCTTGAACATCACAGTTCAAAAGCATTAATTCTTCTGTGCTGAGTTTTCTTTATAGTCACTAATTATTAGAGAACTGCAGATCAAAACTACAATGAAGTATCACCTCACACTGGTGAGAATGACCATCATTTAACATCTATAAATAATAAATCCTGGAGAGGGTGTGGAGGAAAGGGGATCTTCCCACGCTGTTGGTGGGAATGTAAATTGGTGCAGCTGTTATGGAAAATAATATGGAGGTTCCTTAAGGAACTGAAAAAGAGCTACTGTGTGATCCAGCAATTCCCCTTCTCAGCAAATATCTGGAAAACACAAAAACTCTAATTCAAAAATATACATGCACCCCAGTTTTCACAACTTTTCTATTTATAATAGCCAAGGTATGTCCATGGACAGATGAATGGATAAAGATATGATGTATCCACACACACACACAGAGGAATATTATTCAGCCATAAAAAGAATGAAATAATGCCATTTGCAGCAACATGGATGAACCTACAGATTATGAGACCAAGTGAAATAAGTCAGCAGAGAAAGACAAATATCATATACGATCACTTATATGTGGACTCTTAAAAATTGATAGAAATGAACTTATTTACAGCACACAGATTCACAAACATAGAAAACAAACTAATGGTTACCAAAGAGGAGAGTAGAGGAGTAGGATAAGTTAAAAATCTGTGCTTAAGAAATACACACTACTACTTTGCTATACAATTGAAACACTGTGAAAAATAATCAGACACAAAGACAGTCTCATTGGCAAATAGTACTGGGAAAGCAGGACACCTACATTGAAATAAATGAAATTAGAACACACTATTTTTTTTTGTATATATACAACCATACAAAATAATCCATATACAAAATAAACTCAAAATGGTTTAAAGACCTAATATAAGACTGGATATTATAAAACTAGAGGAAAACACAGAACACTCTTTTTTTAAAAATTTTTTCTAACATGTATTTATTAACACTCTTTGACATGAATCACAACAATGTTTTCTTCGATCAGTCTCCCAAAGCAAAAGAAAAAAAGCAAAAGTAAACAAATAGGACCTAATCAAACTCAAAAGCTTTTGAACAGCAAAGAACAACACCAACAAAATGAAAAGACAACCCCAAGTGAATGGGATAAAATCAAAGGATGCAACCGACAGGGGTTTAATATCTAAAATACACAAACAACTCACATACTCAATATCAAAAAAAACAACCAAAAATGGACAGAAGACCTAAATAGACATTTCTCCAAAGAACACAGACAGAAGACCAATAAGCACAGGAAAAGGTGCTCCACATCACTATTTATCAGAGAAATGTTACTCAAAATCATAATTTGGTATCACTCATATGGGTCAGAATGGCCATCATTAGAGTCTACACAGAACAAATGCTGGAGAAGGTGTGGAAGAAAGGATGCACCTCCTACACTGTTGGTGGGAATATTAACTTGGTGCAGCCACAATGGGAAAAAAACAGTATGGATATTTCTGAAAAAAAAAAAAAAAACTGAAAATACAGCTACCATATGATCTAACAATCTTTCCAGACACATGGACTGTCATGGGCCAAGTGGACTGGAGATGAGCCTGGCAGCTCCTTAAGGGCAGGGTTATGTAGCTTTCCTTGTTTGCTGTTGCATGTCAGGGCCCTGGCACTGTACATGATAAGCANAGCAACAGGCACAGAGTAGGTTGAAAGTTCAATACAAATGAAACTAAATTCAGGGCGTGACTGGGTGAATGCCCAATGGTGTGGTTTGTCAAGACTACAGGGTGAGATCAAGGGGAGGATGAGTCCAGCTGGCATGGGGAACAGCTAAGGCAGGGGATACAGGGATGACAGGATGAGGGACAGAACGATCTAACGTGGGCTAGCAAACCAGACTGTGGGATAGCTCGAACATAAGACACCGCCAGGACCGAGCACAGAACAAAGGATGGAACGGAAAAAGCCGGCTGCAGACCATCCCCCGCCGGGGACAGGCAGNAAGGACTGGAAAGGGGCAATTGCAAACTCGGAGAGACTTTACTTACCTAACTGCAAGCAAGCTCCTTTGCTAAGACTTCTGGGGGTGCTGGACAGTCACAATCTACCGCACGGGGTGCGCCAGCGGTCCGCCCAGAAAGCTGAGCAACAGCGGCAGAAAAGGTGACAAGCCGCGGCGATCGCGCTCGCCAAACTCCTGAGCTACTCGGACCTGGGAAGGGCACAAAGCGCAGTTCCAGCCGAATCTGTGCCTCTGAGGGCTGCCTGAGCGCCGAACCTGAGCGGCTTGGACCGGGGAAGTGCACGCAGCCTAGGGCCAGCCCCAGACGATTCCCGGCTGAGCATCCTAGAGCTGGAGCGGTTTGTGCGCTGCGAGAAAGGACAGGTCAAGCCGGGCAGAGAACTTCCTCCCTCTCCTCTTCCCCGTATAACTCTGTAAATACCTCTGAGTGGTCCAGGCTATAGAGCGCACATAAGGAAGCGACTACTGGCTAGCTTGCTCTCTTCTCTTTTGATCTCACCGCATCTCATTCCAGTTACCTCTAACTACCCCCTCCATCTTCTCTTCTCCTTATAACTCAGTGAACCTCTCTGAGTGTCCCTCAATGTGGAGAAACTTTTCATCTTTAACCTAGATGTTTTATCATCGGTGCTGTATAGATGGAGAAGTCTAGAGGCTACTGTAAAAATAAAACTGAAAACCAGAAGCAGGAAGCTTAAATCCAAAGCCTGAAAACATTAGAGAAGTCTTGAATTCAGGGAACATTAAGCAATAGGAGCCCATCTAATGCCTTCATACCTACACCGAAACCAAGTTCCACCCAAGGGCCAACAAATTCCAAAACAAGACATACCACGCAAATTCTCCAGCAACACAGGAACACTCCCCTGAGCTTCAATATACAGGCAGCTCAAAATTATCCCAAAACCTTTGATGTCTCGTAACCCATTACGGGTCACTCCATTGCACTCCAGAGAGAAGAAACCCAGCTCCACCCACCAAAACTCCAACACAAGCCTCCCTAACCAGGAAACCTTGACAAGCCACTGATAGAACCCCACCCAAAGTGAGGAAGCTCCATAGTAAAGAGAACTCCACAAATTCCCAGAATATAAAAAGGCCACCCCAAACGCAGCAATATAACCAAGATGAAGAGACAGAGGATTACACAGCAGGTAAAGGAACAGGAGAGTTGCCCACCAAACCAAACAAAATCTTAACAGACCCATCACAAGCACAGAAATTGAAATGGTAATCAGATATCTTCCAGCCAACAAAAGCCCAGGTCCAGACGGCTTCACAGCTGAATTCTACCAAAAATTTCGAGAAGAGCTAACACCTATCCTACTCAAACTCTTCCAGAAAATTGCAGAGGAAGGTAAACTTCCAAACTCATTCTATGAGGCCACCATCACCCTAATACCAAAACCTGACAAAGATGTCACAAAAAAGGAAAACTACAGGCCAATATCACNGAAAACTACAGGCCAATATCACTGATGAACATAGATGCAAAAATCCTCAACAAAATTCTAGCAATCAGAATCCAACAACACATTAAAAAGATCATACACCATGACCAAGTGGGCTTTATCCCAGGGATGCAAGGATTCTTCAATATCCGCAAATCAATCAATGTAATTCACCACATTAACAAATTGAAAAATAAAAACCATATGATTATCTCAATAGATGCAGAGAAGGCCTTTGACAAAATTCAACATCCATCTATGATAAAAACTCTCCAGAAACTAAGAACAACTACAAACTGTCTTTTGTTGTTTTAAGACATTTCGTTAATAGGAAGTTAATTTTTTTTATTTTATTTTATTTAATTCGTTTTATTATTATTTAATGACGATTTTTTATGATTTGTAGTAACCTCTGAAGTTGTTCATTATAGTTTATAGTGACTAGTGTCTAGTGGTATTGTTTGCATCACTATCACATTTTCAAACTGTATAACACTCTTAATGGTTTTCCACTGCGTCTGTACCTCACTCGTTTACGATAACCTTTTTGCCATGGACATCTAAAAAAGTTGAACGAAGTACTTGAAAAATAATTTTTGTTTTGTTTTGTTTTTTGTAATAGACCCTTAACGTTATTTTGTTCCATACGGACATAAAGATTTCTTTCGTTATTTTTTCTTTTGACTAAGTTTTTAGTTTCCAATCTTTTCCTTGTGATAAACAATAAACACTACTAAGTGACTTAATTTTTGGTTAACCATCAGTCTTCGAGATCTTGTTTTGTATTCCAAATGTGGACCCCACCTACCTCGTGTCTCCTGTTAGGGGTTGAGACTTCGACCCTCTACATTCAGGGAATCAGGGGATTCCAGACTAGGACGGTAAGGATGGTCTCTTTAGTCGTTGGTGTTGGTCGAGCTTGGTTCTATATTTGTTCACCGACTCAAATATATAGGACCACCCTGGAGGGACACTAAAGTGACTACTGGAGTTGGTCCGTAGGGATTTGACTTCCAGAGGGGTGTGTCCTCACCCTTCCCAAGGAGGTGTCACTTCCTGTTCCAGTAGTGCCTTTTGTTCAGGTCAGTAACGTTTCCACTCTCTGAAGTTTCATTTCGGAAGTAAAGGGAAGACGGAGGCAGAAGGGGTAAGTGGGTCTACGAGTCAGAGGTGTGGGTCTCTGGTCGTAGTTGAGGAGAGAGGGGGGAGTCTAAGGTGCAACTTAGGTAGCGAACCGAGGTTAAGGAGTAAAGGGGGTTTAGGTTGGTAAAGTGGTAAAGGTGACATCCGTGGAATCAGAGTCGGTTCTCTTCAGTGTTGACACTCTCCCTCCCTTGTGAAGTAAACCTCTTAACTTCTGGTAGTTACACCAAAATCGAGACTTCCTTCTTCCCTCTTCTCACCCCTTTTTTGATCTTTCCACCCCCTCCCTGGTCTCACATTTAACGAAACAATTTGGTGCAATTTCTAAACAAGTTTCTGTGACTGGTTAGCTCTTTTTGAACTCTAATGTCTTTAAATAGTCCTCTATCCGGAGGGACCACCGAGTCTACCATGTACCTTTTTATCGGGGTAGGACGAAGGAGTCGTGTATGCTGGTCGTTGACCCGTCACTGGAGAGGAACCTCCAAAGTCGTGGTTGACATCCCGGAGAGAAGACTCAAGAATCCAGACCCCTAGGTAGGATCCTGTACTATCGACGAAAGATTTTAGTAATCGGGTCAGATGCCCAACCCTTCTAGGGAACCTCTTCCCTTACTTTTGGGTGAGGTCATAAGAACGGACCTGTTAGGGTACCTCTCTCCTCGGACCACCCGATGTCAAGTACCCCAACGTTTCTCAACCTGTACTAACTCGTTCATTGTGTGTGTTCATTCATTTCGTAATTTTTACAACTTGTATAAAACTATTGTCGTTGTTTCGACTAACCAAATTCCCTATGTCTACAAGTGTAGATACCTAGTCCACGACTCCCTATTCTGAATCTTTACTGGTCTCCTGTACGAAAGGTTTAAGACAGAAAGGAGCGACAAAGGGATTGGTTAATGTGTAAAGTTCCACTGTCATAAACATTTAATCTATTATTTCATTTAATCTATTATTTATTAATCTATTATTTTTATTAGACGACACTAATTACGACCTTATGGTTTTGGATTTTTATTTCGACGTCCCATGTAAATCCTTTTTTCTTAAATAAACTTGGCTGTGGATTGACTCGACCTCTAATTCGGTAGAAAGACAACGACGGAGATTTCGGACTATTTCCCAAACTTTGTCCATTTAAAATATCGTAGTAAATAAACAATACCTTCTTTCTACGAAAGCCCAGTCAGAAGTTTTATATGTCACGATTCTCCATTCTTGTTGTTTCGTTGTTCCTTTTTCATCTTTGCTTTCCGATGAAAAGGTTAATCGTAAGTTCTTGTGTTTTACTCCCAAGTCCTTATGGCCCACGATTTTTCGTAAAGACCTTAGACTCGATGACAGGACATCAGAACCTTAAATTGGGTCAGGGAGAACTTTCAAAAGTCCACCTCAGCCAAAGGATGACACAACGAGATCAGGTCTGTCGACCGATGTGACGACCTCGGATCTCGTAGGGAAACCAACCTATACGGGGTGAGGAGAGTAACCTGAAGAACCTCAAGTGAAGAGAGGTACAGGTAGAACCACTCACTCCGATGTCCGTGACAAAGTCACGACTGTCGGACTATAGATGAGTCACAAGGGTGACTACTAGGTAGACTGTTACGTACACTTCACCCCCTTCCCTCACTATAACATCTTTGACAGGTTCTTTAGTTTTCTCTGTCAAGGTAGTAGTATTCCGTATTCCTTCAAACCTACAATGACAAATAATAACTAATAATGGATAAAACACACCTGGTAGTTTTATGAATTTATATAGAACGTAAGAAAACCCTGACTGAGGGGAACACCGAGTCTGTCATTTCTTAAACAGACGTTACGTCTTCTGGACCCAAGTTAGGAACTCAGCCCTGCTAAGGGACGTCTTCCCTTACCTATGGGTGAGGTCATAAGAACGAACCTCTTAGGGTACCTGTCTCCTCGGACCGTCCGATGTCAGGTACCCCAGTGTTTCTCAGCCTGTACTGACTCACTGTTTGTGTAATAAAACCCTAATATACGTCGGTTTCCAAAAGGAAACTCGGTACGAAAGATATAGTAAAATATTTCGGTGTGAGATTGTCAATGACTTTGACTCGCTCTTCGTCTCCCTTTGTTGTTTCTCTTCTACTTTTCTCTATTCCTTATCTCCCTCCTTCCTTTTCTTCTATTCATTTCTTTATAATTTGATGACTCTCCTTTCTCGGTTAGTTTAGACCTCCCTTCTATGATCTGTCTATAGGTCTCTGGTTTCGAATCTCGGATGGCGTACACGTCACGGAGCTAGATGACACATTCTCTGAACAAACAACAAATAGATGTCAGAGAGTCGGAACTAAACGGAAGGAAAGATTTGAGAGTGGACACTACGTGTCCAAGTCAGAGACGTTCGGTGTAAAGTCTCCGAGAAACCGTTCGACCGGAAAAAGTTCCAAGACGGTCATTCGTCCGTGATCTCCCTCTGACTTTCACCCTGTCTCGATTACAAGATAGACTAAACCCACAAGGACGTCATAGTGGAGTCGTCCGCCGGGACTGAGGTCGAGGGTCGAAGATAATCGTGTACCTCTTTATCGGGGTAGGACGAAGGAGTCGTGTATGCTGGTCGTTGGCCCGTCACTGGAGAGGAACCTCCAAAGTCATTGACATCCCGGAGAGAAGACTCAAGAATCCAGACCCCTAGGTAGGATCCTGTACTATCGACGAAAGATTTTAGTAATCGGGTCACAAAGGAAAGTAAAAAGATCGGAGATTAAGAATACATCGTTTAAAGGATATAATTTAGGAAAGTCGTATTTATGACAAAAAGAGTGTTCCGGGAAAGAAGAGTACCTGAGGGAAGACTATCGTTCTCGACTTTTTAAGACGTTGGAATCGGTTGTTGGGGGACCCAAGATCGGAAAACTTTATACCTCGACATTGAACCCAAACCTTATAAAAGTACCGACCTGTAGAATTTTTTACTGTTAAGTTTATATTCTTATAAAATACTTTTATATTCTAATAACCTATATAATAAATTATCGTGTAAAACTTTCATTTCAATTTATGAACTCAATAAAAGTCCTTACTCTCCTCTTTTAATTTAATGACCTCCAAAGATAGTTCAAAATGTACCTTCCTAGTCAACTTTTCAACTTATATTTACCTTTGTTGACTTTACCACTCCCAGAATGGTCATAGGTAAGTGTCAGTTATTGTCATGAGTTGGACACACACTACCAATCGTGTCACGTGACCCGTTTAAAGAGTGCCTAAAAAAAAACATAATTGAGGAGTAAAGACCTTAGTCTCTTTAACTATATGAAGTCACTTCTGTCCTTTTCGTCTGATTTCTCAATTTTTAATTTTTAGTTATGAAATTGTATATTAGAACGGGGATGTTTAGATTCATATTTTTCAGATAAATCTTTAAATGATAAAAAGTATTTTACTACCTTTTATCAGAAGGGAACTTTAATGAACTTTGATAGTCCTCGACCTAAATCCTTAGGTTGAGAGAATCCTACGGAGTATTGATGTAATTATCGTATATTGCACAGAACCAAAGAAGGAAACAAAAGACCCTAATTATAATAATTCTCTATAGATACCCCGTTTCTCTCGTATCTTTATAAAGAGTCGTAGTGATTTACAAAAGGTAAATGGTGTAAACGTTAAACCTAAGGTCCAAAGTACCTGGAACCGAGGTATGGAACCTAGGTGTAACCTACACCGAAACAGTTCTTAGTTATAGACTAAAAAGGACTCTTATCGGGACCGCTCCGTGTGATCAACAGAGACAGGTTGTGAGTTCAAGTTAGGACTAAGACGATTAAGCCATAGGTAAAATGGTCCTTCCGGAACCTACCAAAGAAATTCGACATGGACACCTATGTCTTTCTCGTAAAAGGATTTGTTTGACGACGACTTCATCTGTTTGGAGAATCTGTAATCTCGAAACTTCAGGAGTGTTGAAGAACCCATAGAATGTACATTTCGATCCACTACCCCTCTCGATAAAGGTCAATCACAAGTGACTCTTTCTGTCACTCATCTCAGTTCAGTCCTGTCTTTCTAGAGTTAATAGGGGAGTAGGGACGGTGTACGGTAGGTGGTTGTTAGGGGTGGATCCTTAATCAGGTCTTTCAGAGTTTTTAACTTCGATAAAGAGGGTTACACCAAATTTGTCTTTTAGATTTTCCTAGAAATACCAACTTAGTTGAAATGGTTTCATGTAAAACGTATTCACAACCATGTGATTTTCCTTTGAATTTTTTTGATGTCTTTCAAACCAAGAAATTTCTATATTATAATAATTGTGAAATATTAAAACATTGTAAATTTTGTTACATTTACATTTGTTACCTTTTGAAATAGATTATTAATCATTAGGACCTTGGAAAGGGTTCGAATCAGAATATTTATCACCTGGTCAGTTCACGTAAAAGAAGTTATAGTATTCACAGAACGTCACTTACTTTTGAGTGTTCTTTGTTCTATGTTATAATGTAGAATAGAGGGGGTGTTATACATATATCCACTACAAATATAATTAAATAGAAGTATTTTAATATGAGGATTCTAATTTTTTCGTTTGGAAATTGGTGGTTTATATTAGACTTTTATGTGAACCACCATCCCCAGTCAAGTTACTTGAAACCTCTTTAAGATACCTCGTTCTTCGTTTGAGTCCGAAATGAACCTTCAATTTCTTGTTTCTTATTTATTTGAAGTTTAAGTCTTTGGTTGTCTAACTACTGGTTATTCAATAAATTGTGTAATGTTATAATCTATTGTTTTGTAGGTCCCACTTATTCATCGTAAAAACACTATAGGATTTACAACCTCGTGAAGGTACTTACACTGGGACTTGACACGAGGACTACCTCAAGTTAGGAATCTTTCGTCTTAAGACTCAATCCTAATTTATGCCAGGACCATAAAACACTATCGTACTTTTCACATGTTTGAGATTTCCCATTCTAAACCTGACACTATGTTCACCAACCAGAAACAATTCTGACTGTAGGACTGAAACTTCGTTATTAGAGTATGAATGAGGATTTAACCCACTGTAGTATACTAATTAGACGAAAAAAGAAAAAGGAAGTCAATCAGGTATAGATGAAGTACTACTTATTCTCAACATTCACCTTTACAAAGAGTATTTTATGAGAGATAAATATTTTCTGAGACATAAATACTTAGTCCCTACCAATACTCTTATTGTACTTATAGTTCCGGGAAACATCGTATTAGTATATTAGTTCCATATTTCATAATCTTACCTTCTTTTCCTGTTTTCTCCGTCATCTTTTATTGTAGATCTTCAATGTTGACCTCTTAGACTTGTGTGATCTACTATCACATTACAATGATAAAATAAAGAATTTACTCTATTAACAACTACTGACACTCTATTTAGAACTACTTGCACTCTCGGGGTCTTAGACGTTGTTACGTACAGATTCGAGAGTCTATAAACGACCGACACACTTCCGTCTCCACTTAGAGTAGAACACTGTATAGACAAGGATATTTAATCTTTTATTTAGGTACATCTGTCAAATGTATATTGTGATAATA
The DNA here is from genome assembly GCA_006410555.1 of Capra ibex. NCBI lineage: Eukaryota > Metazoa > Chordata > Mammalia > Artiodactyla > Bovidae > Capra > Capra ibex. Next base: position 8,501,108 of record SJYO01048061.1, on the reverse strand, counting down.
ATGTACATTTTCCTAATATAAGAATATTGTTAATTGACCGAGGTCTTATAGTGTTGTAGTGTGACATTTGACACCTTTCGTGTCTTTTTCAATATTAAATTCCTTTTACCTCGTTTATTATGACAAGTTTTGTAGTATCGTACCTTATGAAGTCTAGTAAAAACTCCGACCCTTTTATTATCTTATATCGATTTGACTTTTTGTTTGACTTGAACATTCAATGGGATAAAGATAGTGGTAATGGTAAAACTTTCATTGGATGACACATCATATAGATCATCCACGGTTACTGAGAGTGTCCTCCAATTGTGTCTATAGTCTACCAAGGGTGTAAAGCACCTTTGAAGAATGAAGAGTTTTTTCTTTCCGACCAAACCCGACCTTCCTCTGTCACTTTACGTCAGTTGTCTACCCCTTCTGGATAATCATCTCGTCCTGGTAGTCATTTCCTTCATTTCCCCCCCGGGTGAGTGGATTATGTTCCGGGGATCTTTACCCGTACACTCGACAGGGTGTCGGTCCTGACTTGGTGCACCAAGGACTCCGTGGCCGACGATTGCGGGTCTAAAGACATAGAACCAAAGGACACACTACTCTGTGTGAACACAGGGTTGTCTCGATGATAGTTACGACCTGAACACATTGTGTTTTAAAACATTTCTTTATTCGGTATAAAGAGACTTTACTTCTTAGTTGGTTTATAAATCATGGATAAATAATTCACGACGAAAAATTTTCGTTTTCTGATCAAGATAGAGGTGTGACAAGAGGTATCACCGACATGATCAAACGTAAGGGCGGTTGTCACATCCTCCCAAGGGAAAAGAGGTGGGGGAGAGGTCGTAAATAACGAACGTCTAAAAACCTAGCGTCGGTAAGACTGACCACACTTCACCATGGAGTAACACCAAAACTAAACGTAAAGAGATTATTACTCACTACAACTCGTAGAAAAGTACACAAACAATCGGTAGGCATACAGAAGAAACCTCTTTACAGATAAATCAAGAAACCGGGTAAAAAACTAACCCGGCAAGTAAAAAGACCTTAACTCGACGTCTTCAACAAACATATAAAAACTCTAATCAACAAACAGTCAACGAAGTAAACGATAATAAAAGAGGGTAAGTCTTCCGACAGAAAAGTGGAACGAATATAAAAGGAAACAACACGTCTTCGAAAATTAAAATTAATCTAGGGTAAACAAATAAAAACGAAAATAAAGGTCTTAAGACCCTCCACCTAGTATCTCCTAGGACGACACTAAATACAGACTCTCACAAAACGGATACAAGAGGAGATNAAGAAAAAGACGAGATTAACGACACCGGTTTTGAAGGTCTTGATACAACTTATCATCGCCACTTTCACCCGTGGGAACAGAACGGGTCGTTAGGGTGACGACCCGTATGTGTGGCTCCTTTGGTCTTAACTTTCTCTGTGTACATGGGGTTACAAGTAGCGTCGTGACAAATATTATACAAGGAAGATAAGGACGAAAGACCTCTCAAAAATAGTATTTACCTACAACTTAAAACAGTTTCCGGAAGAGACGTAGATAACTCTATTAGTATACCAAAAATAAAAAGTTAAACAATTACACCACNTACCTACTTTGACCTCGGCTAATATGTCTCACTTCATTCGGTCTTTCTTTTTGTGGTTATGTCATATGATTGTGTATATATACCTTAAATCCTTCTACCGTTACTGCTGGGACATACGTTCTGTCCCTTTCTCTGTGTCTACACATATTACCTGAAAACCTGAGTCTCTCTCTCCCTCTCCCACCCTACTAAACCTTCTTACTGTAAGATTGTACATATGATAGTACATTCTTAACTTAGCGGTCAGATACAGACTACGTCCTATGTCGTACGAACCTCGACCACGTACCCCTACTGGGTCTCTCTACAATACCCCTCCCTCCACCCTCCCCCCAGGTACAAACCCTTACATACATTCTTAATTTCTAAAATTTTAATTTTTTTTTTGTTTGTTTGTTTTTTTATTTATTTTCGTTTTCTGACTCGATCCAGGATACTCTCTAATCTTCAGACAAATACCAAATCGGTCAGGTCCAAGCTACGTACTCTGTCCCACGAACCCCGACCACGTGACCCTACTGGGTCTCCCAACCCTACCCTCCCGCCACCCTCCCTCCAAGTTCTAGCCCTTGTGTACATGTGGGTACCACCTAGGGACAGTTACATACCGTTTTGGTGGCGTTATAACATTTCATTAATCGGAGTTTAATTTATTTAAATATAATCTTTTTTTTCAGATTTTAAAGCCGGTGGTCGTCTTAATTAAATGTTTTGATCCCGTTTACGTGTTTTATTAATCATAATTTTATATGTTTGGTTATCGTTGAATTATCAGTTTTTACAAAGTACATTCCCACTCCTTTAAGTTACTTCATCCCGGTCCCCATTGTACTGTGTTTATTGTCTTTTAGGAGATCTTTAATTGGATAGGTACATTTTTGACTCGGTTTCGAAGTCCCAAGACAATGGACATAAGTACGACGTTATAATTTTACTATATTAGTATTTATTCATTGGTAGTAGTGTAAGGTTGATATATTGAATGAAAATATTTGTGAAAGAATACTTTGAAGTGTCGTAGAATAACCATACTAGAACAAATAGAAAGTCAATATTGCTTTTTGATCACAGAGGTGAATCTATAGGGGATTCCGGTCTCCTTATTTTACTTATAACCTCCCCATTAATCCCATTAATTAAATGATCCAGTGAGTATCTTAAACTGGGGTGTCAAAATTACAGATCAAATTACAAGACGACTCCTGTTTTATTACGTAGATCAACGAACCCCAAGATATGTTTTTCGATTTTACTTTTATACTCCTTAATATAACAACCAAAAGTAATAGTTATGTGTGTAAAATTCACGTGGGTAGAGTAGTGACAAGAGAATCTTCCATTTGTTTCAGTCTATTTTACTATTCGAAGAGAATTAATGGACGTTACGATATTTACTTGTGTGTGTCTATGACTACGATTATTTAATTAATGTAACGTATTTAATGGAGAAGATTCTGTAAGGTGTCAAGGAGGAGGTTTATGAGTAATTTCCCTAGGTCTAAAAAGGAGTGACAAGGTCACTTATTGTGTCCAAGGATTTATGGTGTTTTATCACTTACAATAATAGAATTAGAGAAAAGTAAAATTTGGTTACGAATATCTTTTCTTACTTTTATGTTTTATGGTTTTAAGTCACGTTAGTAATTATAATTTCAACGTTTACATACAAATGTTTTGTTATAGAAATTTTATTAAAAGGTAACATGTTTCATACGACGTTTTATAGGAGACTTGATAATTTGTGATTTTCTTCTTTCATAACTTCTTCATAAAAATAGAATTTTTTTAATTCTTTCTCTTTACTTCTAAACTAAAAAAAAATTAACGGTAACACCATTATTTATAGATGAATCTGTGTGTGTGTTTGACTCCTATGTTAATGTACCCTTTGAAAGTTCTAGATGTATTTAATTGACAGTTAGGACCATAATGACCCTTTATGGTTGACGTACTAATCAACTCCAAACACGAAGTTTCGTTTTGGTAAGTTATAAATGTGTAACTGTTACTTCTTATTTGAGCCGATAAAAAAGGTGACCAGTCTGACAGAAGATCCTAGACCTTAGAGAGGTGTACACACTTTACTTGAAGGGGTGTACACGTTTCTCTTGTAGTCGAGGACCCCAGACTACGTGGAGACAGGTACCTCTCTAGAGGAGACTAATCCATAGTCGACCAGGGGAACAAGAGAGTGGATACACAGTCGTACTGGACGGAGTTTCTTGTAGTAATGATTGACGTTCCGGTTCTCCCGGACCTTTGGGTGACACTGTACTCGGTATCGTTTTAATAAATTTGTCAAAAAGGATAAGTGGATGAAACCCTCCTCGGTGTGGCCTTTACACCCGAAGGGACCACCGTGCCTCCCATTTCGTAGACGGACGTTACGTCCTCTAGACCCAAACTAGGGACCCAGTCCTTCTGGGGACCTCTTCCTTTACCGTTGGGTGAAGTTATAAGAACGGACCACTTAGGGTACCTGTCTCCTCGGCCCATCTGATGCCAGATACCCTAGCCTTTCTCAGCCTGTACTGACTCGCTGAAGTGAACGTGAAAGTGCGACCTTTATGTACGGAGGACTCAAAGTTCTCTTTTAGATCATGTATTCTAGTACATCGGTTAAATGTAAAAGAAGACCTTCCGAGATCATTTGGTCCGATATTCTTATACTCGTCGTCTCTTCTCGGGTTGACCGAGGGAAGTCACTTCACCCGTCTTTTTCCCCTCCGTGTGCACCCTTGTTCTCCTCTGAACTACGAAGGTGTTCACGGGTCTTGACGAGCCTTAGTGGTCGGAGTTTTATGACGGACCGGAACCCCGACCTGAAAGGAGGAGTGAAGTGTTTTCGGACTCTTCTTTCTACTTCTTCTGTAGGGATCAGTACTACTTCTTACTGTGAGTTCCTCGGAGGGTATGGAAGAAAGGGAGAATAGAGTCTAAATTCAGATCACTAGCTCTTTACTTACGTCTTCCGTGTCCTGTGACACGGTAGTTTTCTCTATATAGGGATTCCTTTTAGGTTTTAATTTTTATATGATACATCCCTCGAAGTAAACGTATTTCAACTAATTCACTGACTATTCGGATATTTCGTAATTTTTAGTGACCTGTATACTGTAAAGTTCTACTAATGACTTAACTTACCTTTTTAGGTCTATTTGTTTAAATTTCTGCGAGAATTTTGAGAACGTAAAACCTAGTTTCTGAATTGTTGGTAGATTCGTTATCATTCTCAAGGAACAGTCCCCTTATTGGTAGTAAGATGAAGTTTAAAAATATTTTTTGAAAAATGAGAAACATGAAAAGTTGGAATTCTGACCTACACTGACCACTATTTTCGTTCCAGGTTACGACATTTCTCATTATAAGGTATCCTTGGACCTTACAATCTAGGTACTTAGTTCCGTGTAACCTTCACCAGGTTGTCCTCTACCGTTCTCACTTGTAGCTGTAAAATTTTTAGTCGCTTGATACACAACTAAAATATAGGACGTTGAAATGATATAAGTAACTAATCGAGATCATTAAAAGACCACCTCAGAAATCCCAAAAGGTACATCTCCTAGTACAGTAGACGTCTGTCTTTACGGAACGTAAGGATATGTGCTTATTACTCTTGTATCTTTTTCTTTAATTCCTTTGTTAAGGTAAGTGGTAACGTTGCTTTTCTTATTTTATGAATGCCACTTTCACCTGTGGGAACAGAACAAGGACTGAAATCCCCTTTACGAAAGTTAAAAAGTGGTAACTCCTATTACAAACGACACCCAAAC
>SJYO01048061.1:8433813-8494412 GCA_006410555.1 Capra ibex | reverse complement strand
CTCCTTTGGTCTTAACTTTCTCTGTGTACATGGGGTTACAAGTAGCGTCGTGACAAATATTATCGGTCCTGTACCTTTGTTGGATCTACAGGTAGTCGTCTACTTACCTATTCTTTCGACACCATGTATATGTGTTACCTCATAATGAGTCGGCAATTTTTCTTAAGTAAACTTAGTCAAGACTACTCTACCTACTTTGACCTCGGCTAATATGTCTCACTTCATTCGGTCTTTCTTTTTGTGGTTATGTCATATGATTGTGTATATATACCTTAAATCCTTCTACCGTTACTGCTGGGACATACGTTCTGTCCTTTTTTCTGTCTACACATACTGCCTGAAAACCTGAGTCTCCCTCTCCCTCTCCCTCTCCCACCCTACTAAACCCTCTTACCGTAAGATAGTACATATGATAGTACATTCTTAACTTAGCGGTCAGATACAGACTGCGTTCTATGTCGTACGAACCCCGACCACGTACCCCTACTGGGTCTCTCTACAATACCCCTCCCTCCACCCTTCCCCCAAGTACAAACCCTTACGTACATTCTTAATTTCTAAAATTTTAATTTTTTTATTTTTTGATTTTTTTTTTTTAGTCACTTGATTTTACCTGACGTTGTCCACTTAAATTGAGTCTACTGGTAGTATAGATGACGACACCCGTTCTTAGGGAATCTTCATTACCTTATCGGTAGTACCAGTTGTCTTCTGAGACTTTGTGTCATGAACCTACGTTATAGTTTTTACTGTCTTACTAGAGACAAGCAAAGGTACCTTTTCGTACGTTATAGTGTCGTTAGGTTGAGAAACGGGACTGGTCATTACGACTTCTTCGACTGCAACTTACCAAGATACTTCTGGATGTTCTGGAAAATCTTGTGTGTGGGTTTTTTCGACAGGAAAAGTAATATCCCTCGACCTTACTTTTTCATCCTTCAGTTCTTTGTGGACCTCATGTCCGTTTAAACCGGAACCTCATGTCGTACTTCGTTCCGTTTCCGATTGTCTCAAAACGGTTCGTTTGTGTGACCAGTATCGCTTGTAGGAGAAGGTTGTTGTGTTCTCTTCTGAGATGTGTACCTGTAGTGGGCTACTCGGTGGGACTTTAGTCTAACTAATATAAGAAATGTCGATTTCTACCTCTTCGAGATATGTGAGTCGTTTTTGTTCTGGTCCTCGACCGATACCGAGTCTAGTACTTGAGGAATAACGGTTTAAGTCTGACTTTGACTTCCATCATCCCTTTTGGTGATCTGGTAAGTCCATACTGGATTTGGTTTAGGGAATGTTAATATGTCACCTTCACTCTTTGTCTAAATTCCCTGATCTAGACTATCTGTTCACGGACTACTTGATACCTTTCTCCCAGTTCTGTAACATGTCCTCTGTCCCTAATTCTGGTAGGGGTTCTTTTTCTTTACGTTTTCTCGTACTACTGACAGACTCCTCCTGAATGTTTATCGACACTTTTCTTCTCTTCGGTTTTCGTTTCCTCTTTTCCCTTCTATCTGGGTAAAATTACGTTTCAAGGTTTCTTATCGTTCCTTTCTATTCTTTCGGAAGGAGTCTCTAGTCACGTTTCTTTATCTCCTTTTGTTATCTCACCCTTTCTGATCTCTAGAGGAGTTCTTTTAATCTCTATGCTTCCAATGTGAAGTACGTTTCTACCCGAGTTATTTCCTGTCTTTACCATACCTGGATTACCTTCGTCTTCTATAATTCTTCTCCACCGTTCTTATGTGTCTTGACATGTTTTTTCTAGAAGTACTGGTTCTATTAGTGCTACCACACTAGTGATTAGATCTCGGTCTGTAGGACCTTACACTTCAGTTCACCCGGAATCCTTCGCAGTGATACTTGTTTCGATCACCTCCACTACCTTAAGGTCGACTCGATTAAGTTTACGATTTTATACTACGACACTTACACGACGTGAGTTATACGTCCATTTAAACCTTTTGAGTCGTCACCGGTGTCCGGACCTTTCCCAGTCAAAAGAAAGGTTAGGGTTTCTTTCCATTACGGTTTCTTACGAGTTTGATGGTGTGTTAACGTGAGTAGAGTATATGATCATTACGTTACGAGTTTTAAGAAGTTCTGTCCGAAGTTGGTATACACTTGGTACTTTAAGGTTTACAAGTTTGACCAAAATCTTTTCCGTCTCCTTCGTCTCTAGTTTAACGGTTGTAGACGACGTAATAACTGTTTGATTCTCTAAAGGTCCTTTTCTAGAGAAAGACGAAGTAACTGATACGGTTTCGGAAACTGACACACCTAGTGTTATTTGACACCTATTAAGATTTTCTCCACCCTTATGGTCTGGTGGAATGGACGGAGAACTCTTTAGACATACGTCCAGTCCTTCGTTGTCAATCTTGACCTGTACCTTGTTGTCTGCCCAAGGTTTATCCTTTTCCTCATGTAGTTCCGACATATAACAGTGGGACGAATAAATTGAATATACGTATCATGTTGTACTCTTTACGACCCGACCTACTTCGTGTCCGACCTTAGTTCAAACGGCCCTCTTTATAGTTATTGGAGTCTATACGTCTACTGTGGTGGAAATACCGTCTTTCACTTCTCCTTGATTTCTCGGAGGACTACTTTTACTTTCTCCTCTCACTTTTGGAACCGGATTTCGAGTTGTAAGTCTTTTGATTCTAGTGCCGTAGACCAGGGTAGTGAAGTACCGTTTATCTACCCTTTTGTCACCTTTATCACTGTCCGAAATAGAAAATCCCGAGATTTTAGTGACGTCTACTGTTTTTTTTTTTTTTTTAGTGACGTCTACCACTGACGTCGGTACTTTAATTCTGTGACTGAGGAACCTTCCTTTCAATATTGGTTCGATCTGTCGTATAATTTTTCGTCTCTACAATGAAACGGTTGTTTCAGGCAGATTAGATCAGTTCCGATACCAAAAAGGTAATCAGTACATACCTACACTCTCAACCTGATATTTCTTTTGAATCACTGCTTCTTAACTACGAAAACTTGACACCACAACCTCTTCTGAGAACTCTCAGGGGACCTGACGTTCCTCTAGGTCGGTTAGGTAGGATTTCCTCTAGTCCGGACTCACAAGTAACCTTCCCGACTACGACTTCAACTTTGAGGTTATGAAACCGTTGGACTACACTTCCCGACTGAGCAACCTTTTCTGGGACTTCGACCCCTTTTAACTTCCGTCCTCCTCTTCCCCTACTATCTCTTACTCTACCGACCTACCGTAGTTACGGAGTTACCTGTGTTCAAACCCATTTGAGACCCTCAACCACAACCTGTCCATCCGGACCGTACGACGTCAGGTACCCCAGCGTTTCTCAGCCTGTGCTGACTCACTGACTTCACTTGACTTGAGTTCTAAGGGTACACGTCCCCTAAAGAGTAGGAAATCGACAATAGATACTGTAAATGTGTTTGTTGACCGCTCCATTCCCCTCCGACTAGGGGTCATAAGGAGCGGGAAGAGAAGAGGTGGAAAGGAAATAATGGGTCCAGGAAAGTTCAATCGTCGATGAGGGACTTATATTGCAGAGTTGACTGCAAGAAGGACCCCTTATATGAATTGATGAAGTCTAGAACTCGTGTTTCCTGAGTATGTGAAATCGATGGAGAACACAAATTCCTTTAATAAATCCTTTTCGAAAGTAAAACCGAAAAAGGACTCTAAGACTTGTGTTTAACTCCTTATGAAGAATTCTTGTGTCATAAGTAGAAACTTTCAAGGGGGCTCCTGACTACCAAATACGGGGGTGAGCGGACAAAAACTAAGGATGGGTCAGGAACGACGATAGGGTAGAGGGGATCAAGATTGGACAAGTACCGTCCTAGTTGTCACTACCCCTATTGGGACCCTTTCTCTCTCTTTGTACTGGGTTCTTCGAACGACGACAAGGGTCCTAGTACCCATTTTCCCTAAGTCCCTTGTACTATACCCGGACCGAATGGATTCACCCCGTTGAGTTTCTTTGTCGTGACCCGAGGGGGAAGACATCTCAGACGAGAGTCGAAGGATCCAACGGATTTAGTCCCACAACTGTGTGTTCGTAGTGACGAACGACGAGTAAACTCACCTCTTTCCCACGTGCAAAAGACACGTGTCTGTTCAATTGAAGTTCATTGGTTTGGTTGTCGGAAAGAGGTAGAGACTCGGACGTTCTGTGACATTTTTGTTTCCCGAGAACCGACCTCTCCCCATTCTAAAACTCATAGAAGAGGACTGTGAATAATCAGGTATTGTATATTTACTGATTTGGGTAAAGTTTTGACTATAAGAGGTTTACTCTGTGTGTTATCCTCCTGAGTATAGAAGACCGAAACGAGGTAGGTATATTTGAAAACAATACAAAATCCCTTTTATCGAGTACTCTTGTAGTAAGTCAAATTGTGAATAACTTTTTTTTTATCTCAGTCAAGATTCAAGACTAAGTTGAAGAGTAATCAATAATTTGAGTCTCATTTAATAAATAGAAAGGTTCTGTAAAGGGAATGACCTTTGATCCCAATCGGAACGTCCCAACGACACTTTAGACTTTGTTGTTATTTCAAGGACTACACTACGATTGTACCTGGTCCTCGGGTCGGGTTGTCCCCCTTTCCGTCCCTGTCACAAACAGTTTAAAGTCTACATCAGTCACCTAATACTTTAATTAAAACACGGAACAGTAGTAGTAAAATAGAAAATATACTTCATCTTATCTTGACCGTAGTGTTTTTTATAGTCTCGGGTCTCGTTATCCTTACAACAAAACACTGTAAAAAAAGGAGACCCATACGCACATATACACACACACACACACACACACACACACACACGTGTACGTACGTGTACTTTAGTACTATACTTCGTCAAGATAGTCCTGATGTCAGTTGTCGGTGGACTTCAGAACGCGTCCGTCTCATTAAACGAAGAGTCGGAGACCTCAACCCTTAGAGAAATTTGAATAAACCTTAGAATAATCGTATAAAACCTTTAATTATGTAACCACTAGTGTAGTAAACGTTTATAAAAGAAGAAAAGGTATCCGAAAAAAAAAAATTACCAAGGGAAACATGATGTTTAAGAAAATTTAAATTGGTCCAGTGTAAATAAACAAAAACGAAAACGAAGGTAATGAAATCGCTAGTCTAGGTTTTTAATCACGACACTAAATACAGTTCTCATAAGACGGATACAAAAGGAGATTCTAGAACAGAATGATTCTTAGAACAGAGTGTCAGAAACGAGTAAATAAGTAAAAATAAAAAATATACTATAATCTCTTACAAGATTAATAAAGAAAATGTACGTCAGTACGTATAAAGGGGTTTGATAAATAACTTCTCTAACGGAAAAGAAATAATGTGTAACAATGGAGAAAACAGAAACTAATTAACTAGTATTCGTGTACCCAAATAAAGACCCAAAAGATAGGACAACGTAATTAGGTACACAGATCAAAGACACTTTCATTGTATGAAAAAGTAGTGACATTGAAACATCTTATCAGACTTTAGTCTCTGACACTAAGGAGGTCGACACAAGAAGAAAGAGTTCTAACAAAACCGATAAACGTCAGAAAAGACAAAAGCACGTTTAAAGTTTTTTTTTATTTTATTTTAAAACAAGATCAAAACACTTTTTACGGTGATCGTTAAACTATTCTCTAACGTAACTGAGACATTTAACAGAACCCATCATACCAATAAGACTTGTTATGACTTAGAAAGTTAGGTTGTTATGTCAAATAGAAAAGTAGACAAACATAGCAGAAGTTAATGAAAGTAGTGACAGAATGTCCAAAGCATATGTCCGGAAAATGGAGGAATCCGTCCAAATAAGGTTCAAAAACAAAAAAAAAAGAAACTACACTACAGTTACCCTAACAAAGGAATTAAAGAGAAAGACTATGAAACAAAGATCAGATGTATTTATGTCAGTTATAGACATATTTGTTACCGAATATGTCGAGTTATAGTTTCTTTGTTTTATGGATTAGTTTTTTACACTTCTTCAGGATTTATCTGTAAAGAGGTTTCTGTATGTCTGCCAGTTGTCTGGGTATTTTTCTATGAGTCGCAGTGATTACTAAGTCAAGTCAGTGAGTCAGTACAGGTTGAGAAACTCTGGGGTACTTGACGTCGTGCGGTCCGAAGACATAGGTAGTAGTTGAGGGTCTCGAACGAGTTTGAGTATAGGTAGTTCAACCACTACGGTAGGTTGGTAGAGTAGGAGACTACAGGGGAAAAGGAGGGCGGAAGTTAAAAAGGGTTGTAGTCCCAGAAAAGATTCCTCAGTCAAGAAGTATAGTCCTCCGATTTAATAACCTTGAAGTCGAAGTTGTAGTCAATAAGGTTACTTATAAGTCCTGACTAAAGGAAATCCTAACTGACCAAACTAGAGGAACGTCAGGTTTCCTGAGAATTCTCATAAGAACTTGTAGTGTCAAGTTTTCGTAGTTAAGAAGACACAAGTCAAAAGAAATATCAGTGATTAATAATCTCTTTACATCTAGTTTTGATGTTACTTCATAGTGGAGTGTGACCAATCTTACTGGTAGTAAATTGCAGATATTTATTATTTACGACCTCTCCCACACCTCGTTTCCCCTGGGAGGATGTGACAACCGCCTTTACATTTAACCACGTCGACAATACCTTTTGTTATACCTTTAAGGAATTCTTTAACTTTTTCTCAATGACCCATTAGGTCGTTAAGGGGAGGAGTCGTTTATAGACCTTTTGTATTTTTGGGATTAAGCTTTTCTATGTACGTGAGGTCAAAAGTGTTGACAAAATGAATGTTATGGGTTCTATACAAGTACCTGTCTACTTACCTATTTCTATACTACATGTGTGTGTGTGTGTGTGTGTGTGTCTCCTTACAATAAGTCAGTATTTTTCTTACTTATAACGGTAAACGTCGTTGTACCTACTTGGATCTCTAATACTCTAATTCACTTTATTCAGTCCGTCTCTTTCTGTTTATAGTATACTCTAGTGAATATACACCTGAGAATTTTTAACTATCTTTACTTGAATAAATGTTGTGTCTTTGTCTAAGTGTTTGTATCTTTTGTTTGATTAACAATGGTTTCCCCTCTCACCTCCTCTTCCTATTCAATTTTTAGACACGAATTCTTTATGTGTGATGATGAAACGATATGTCAACTTTGTGACACTTTTTTATTAGTCTGTGTGTGTTTTAGACTGAGGACCGAGACGGCGAATGAACTATTCACCGTGTTCGGGGATTCCGGAGTCAACAATTTAGACAGTCCATTCCTATTTTTGTATTAACACTCCTAATTCGTCCTTTATCATCTTATTCCCCAATTTTATACAATTACTAAAGTTTTTGTACTCCTTAAGAATAGTCATGAGTATTAAACAGTCCCTGACATTATTCATGTCTCCTCGTCTTTACTCTCTCTCTAAAGACATAAGAGTTCCTCTAGGAGTTCCTCTCCTTCTTTTATCGGTTCTCACACCCCTCCCGACTCTTTTTTCCGGTCTCCAGAACCACCTCCTGACCATTCATTACACATGTTCCAGCACCAATCGTTTCTTCGACGACCCTCCCCTTGTACTTTAGTTTCATGTTTTGTCACAATAAGGGAGAAGAACGAAAACCACCTTTACAATCTATGTAAAGAGACAATGCGGAAGGGTGTTTAAGGATAACACAAAAAAAACTAAAAACAAAGAAACGAGATGACAAATATACGTATATTTGTTAAATCAAATATAACATTTGTTATTTATATTTCTTTTAGTGGTTCGTGGTACTTGTGTATTCTATTTAATTTCTCATTTCATTAAGGTCTTTCATAATGAGAAAGAAAAATGAATTCCTCTTTATTATAGGTTTCCGGTCATTGGGTTAGTAATTCTTATTATTGTCTAGGACTACTGACCCGTAAGGGTTCTTGGTCTTTACCCGTGTTTGGAATAGAGTGGGTCAACACACACGATTCAGCGAAGTCAGTACAGTCTGAGAAACACTGGGGTACCTAATATCGGGTGGTCCGAGTAGACAGGTTCCCTAGAAGGTCAGTTTTTATGACCTCACTCAACGGCACGGGAGGAGGTCGTCTAGAAGGACTGGTTCCCTAACTTGGACGTACAGAAGACAGAGGACGTAACCGTCCGTCCAGGACATTGTGATTGTGGTGAACCCTTCGGGTCTATGTAGAAGTGTTGTTTAGACACACCGTTACTAAGGGTCTGGACCAATTTTCTACTCCTGTGACTTCAGACCTTCGACTCACTACAGTAGTTCCGGGGTTTCAGGAAACTCCTTCTCGTCCTTATTTTAACAACCCAGTGCGACTGTGAGCCAGATGTGTTTGTAAGATAGAGACCGACGGAGACCTTACTAAAGGACCTTTGGAAACGTGTAACGTCCAAGAGATGTCTATGAAGGAGAAAATAGTTGGTTATAACATGGAACCTCTGTTTCTGTATATCTCTCAGATGTACATATGTTTGAACCGTGATAAAAAATTCCTACGAGAGACCTCACACATGTAACTTGTACGAGTTTCCTTCCTACGTTTATTTGTCTTGTCTTGGTTTGGTACAACTACGTTTCCATACAAATCACAAACGAGTCTACACGAGGGTTTGTGATGACCGTCTCGATTCCTAAAAGATTACAACAAAGAAATAAATAACTCGATAAAATACATATGTTCGTATGTTGAAAAAGGATAATTCTTCAAAATTTTTATTCCGTCCCATACAAATATTTCGAAACATAGTTTCCTTTACTTTCTTGAAATGTCCGTACGAGAAATAAAGATGATTGATTAGAATCAACCGGTAAATTCTCTACTCATGGTAGTTTTGTATTTTGAACCCTTAGATTTGAGTAAATAAAAGATGACATTGATTTTCAGTACTTAGATTATCGGTCTCCCTTGGAAATTTATGCATCTGACTTACACGATTTTTCGAGAAAGGTAAAAAGGACTTTCCCTATGGAAAAATTTTTTTTAAATTAACACCATTTTTCTGTGTACTTTAAAGCCTCTTCCGTTACCGTGGGGTGAGGTCATGAGAACGGACCTTTGAGGGTACCTACCTCCTCGGACCACCCGACGTCAGGTACCCCAGTGCTTCTCAGCCTATACTGAAGTGAAAGTGAAAGTGAAAAGACGTAACCTCTTTCTTTACCGTTGGTGAGGTCACAAGAACGGACCTCTTAGGGTCCCTACCCCCTCGGACCACCCGACGGTAGATATCCCAACGTGTCTCAGCCTGTACTGACTTCGCTGAATCGTTGTCGTGTGTACTTTAAATGATCGAACTGGTGGACATTCACGTGTCAAATCACCATTATTTATGTAAATGTGACAACATGTCGTTAGTGGTAGTAGGTCGGTGTCTTGAAGAAAATAGAAAGTCTTGACTTTGAGACATGGGTAATTTGTTGTTGAGAAGTGAGGGTCGTCGAGGACCATGGGTGGTAAGATGAAGGACAGAGGTACTCAAATCATGAGATCCATGGAATATAATCATCTTAGTATGTCACAAACAGGAAACACTGACCGAATAAAGTGAATTAAAGGAGTTCCAAGTAGACACAACATCGTGTTCAGTCTTAAAGGAAGCAAAGATTCCGACTTATTATGAGGTAACATATATGTATACGTGATGTAAAATAAATAACTAAGTAGACAGTTACCTGGAAACCCACGGATGTGGAAAAACGATGACTCTTATTACGACGATACTTGTACGTACATGTCCATAGTGAACTTCTAGAAAGAAAGTTAAGAAAACCCAAATATGAGGTTTCGTCTTAACGATCTAGTATATTATTAAGATAGAAATTGAAAAAGTTTTTTACTGGTTGGAGAAAAGGTGTCACCAACGTTATAGAATATAAGGATGGTTGTCGTTTGTTCCTAAGATTAAAGAGATGTAAGAACGGTTATGACGGTTGGGTAAAAGAAAGAGGGAAAGTAAAAAGAAAAAACTATCTACAGAATTCCCCACGCTCCTCCGTAAAGTGACATCAGACATTTCTATATAGAACCAAAGTTTTCATGAATCTGTATGTGTAATGGGATACATTTGAATCTATCGGTCGTCTTTAAACGACATACTACGTTCCTCGAGTTTAAGTCACGAGACACTATTGGACCTCCCACCATACTCCACCCTCCATCCTTCCTCCAAGTTCTCCCTCTCTGTATACGTATGGATACCGACTAGGTACAACTATATTCCGTCTTTGGTTTTGCTATAACGTTTCGTTAATCGGAAGTTAATTTTTATTTAATTAATCTTTTTTTGTTCTCATGAATCACATTAAGGTCCATAAAATCTCCGGTGGTCATCCATCGTTGTCGACATGAGTCAGAATTCTTGGTTCGAGTACAAGAGGAAGGGAAACCCACGGTACGACTTTAGGAAGGATTATTTGTCCGTAAAGTCCCGTGTAATGTGGGTGTTAGGTCCTTCGTGTAAACGGACCGACAAACACAGAGTAGAGAAGAGACAAAGGGTAGAGTTCTCCCACAAAAAGACTCGAAACAAACTATCCGTCTACTAATACCTTACATTTTTATTTTAGAGTGATGATTTTTTTTCTCTTTTAGACAGTTTGTCTCCCGTCCTACCTTCTAGTCCTGTGGACCGGATGTAACGGGAACCGATATATGGATCTGTGTTAGTTCCTGTCTTTACCATTTCCGGATTGACTTCGTCTTCTCTAGTTCTTCTCTACTTTTCTTATGTGTCTTCTTGACATGTCTTCCCTGGAATTATTGTGCCTATTAGTGGTACGACACCAGTGAGAGGGTCTCGGTCTGTAAGACCTCACACTTCAATTCATCCGGAATCTTCCGTAGTGATACTTGTTTCTACCCGAAGGGTCCGCCGTGATCACCATTTCTTAGGTGGACGGTTACGTCCTGTGTATTCCCTGGACCCAAACTGGGGACCTAACCCTTCTAGGGGACCTCCTCCCGTACTGTTGGGTGAGGTCTTAACAACGGACCTCTTAGGGTACCTGGCATCGGACCAGGTATCCTAGACGTCTCCCAGTCTGTACTGACTTCGCTGAACCGTACGTGTTTGTTTCGATCACCTCCACTACCTTAAGGTCGTCTTGATAATTTTAGGATTTTCTAGTACGATAGTTTCACGACGTGAGTCATACAGTCGTTTAATCCTTTTGGGTCGTCACCGGTGTCCTGACCTTTTTCAGTTAAGAGTAGAGTTAAGGTGTCTTCCCGTCATGATTTCTTGTAAGTTTGATGACCTGTTAACGTAAGTAGAAGGTGTGATTATTCCAATACGAGTTTTAAGACGTACGACCCGACATCGTAATGTACTTGGTTCTTGAAGATCTACAGGTTCGATACAAATCTTTTCCGTCTCCTTGGTCTCTAGTTTAACGGTTGTAAGCGACCTAGTATCTCTTTCGTTTCCTTAAGGTCTTTTTGTAGATGGAGACAAAGTAACTGATATGATTTTGAAAACTGACACACTTGTATTTTTTAACACCTTTTGAGATTTTCTCTACCCTTATGGTCCGGTAGAATGGACAGAGAATTCTTTGGACATACGTCCAACTCTTCTTTGTCAATCTTGCGATGTACCTTGTTGACTGCCCAAGTCCTAACTCTTTCCTCGTGTTGTTCTGATAAATAACAGTGGGAGGAATAAATTGAATATACGACTCTTGTAGTACTCTTTACGACCCGACCTACTCAAAATCGACCTTAGTTCTGACCGTCCTCTTTGTATTTGTTGAAGTCTATAAACCTACTATGGTGAGATTACGTCTTTCTCTTCTCCTTGATTTTTTGGAGAGCTACTCCCACTTCCCTTTCTCACTGTTCCGGTCGAATTTTGATTTATAATTATTTTGATTCTAATACCGAAGATCGGGGTAGTACCGGATATCTTCCCTTTTACTACCTTCGTCACTGTCTAAAGGAGAAGAACCCGAGATTTTAGTGATACCTACCACTGACGTCGGTACCTTAATCTCGTACTGACGAAGAACCGTTCTTTCGACACTGTTTAGACCTGTCACACAATTTTTCGTTTCTGTAGTGAAACGACTGTTTCCAGACAGATCAGTTTCAATACCAGAAAGGTCACCAGTAAATACCAACAGTCTCGACATGGTATTTCTTTCGTCTCGTGGTTTCTTAACTACGAAAACTTGACACCACAACCTCTTCTGAGAACTCTCAGGAAACTTGAAGTTCCTCTAGTTTGGTCAGTTAGAATCTCCTTTAGTGGGGACTTATGAGTGACCTTCCTGACTACGACTTCGACTTGAGGTTATGAAACCAGTGGACTACGTTTGTCGACTGAGTAACCTTTTCTGGGACTACGACCCTTTCTGACTTTCGTCTTCTTCTCCCGTTGTCTCCCACTCTACCGACCTACTGTAGTGGTATGCTTTGCCTGTACTTGAACCCGTTTGAGACCCTCTACCACTCCAGGTACCCCAGCACTTCTCAGTCTGTGCTGACCCGTTGACTTGTTGTTGTCACATGGACCTCCTACCATTAACGAGTCATTTATCAGTGATTCCATACAGCTCACCTATTTGGTGTTCCTTTCTGTCCTCGAAGATGACACGTATATTAAGTTAAAGGTTGTGTGAGAAACTTTCAGTATGAAAAATTCTTCGTCTTCTTTTCTTTTGTCTTAGTCTCGACTCCCCCTATACCAGTTAAGTTACGACGTGGTAGTGTCGTCGGTGTGTAACCCAGAGTAACACTTCGTGAGATATGGTACGCGACTGGTTAAAACGGGAGTCTTGTCGAGATTCCCAACCATGACAATCGCCGGAACATTCTGTCTCTTTTGACCCGTGTCTCCACCTTAAGGTTCAGGGAAAGAGAAGGAGTTATAAGACATGACTGACGGACCTCTTTCAATGAATGATTACCGACTAAACAGTTTCAGAGACGTATCGTAGGTATGTGAGACTTTTAGAGTTTCGGGGTGTCAAAGTGTCTTGTGAGAGGTCCCTGTGTTAGTGGAAACTTTTCTACAGGAGTAAAGGATGTCCTTTCGAGATAGACCTTCTGTGATTTTTAAGTGTAAAGGGATATCCTTGGAGAGTTCACGATTTGTTAAATGGGAAAACAAGAGTCTTAATACACCAATAGTCACCTATTTTAACACCTTGGACTCCTTCAGACTCGGGTCTTTAGGTAGAGTTATTTAACAATTTAGTGTACGTGTGTTTTGATTGTTTATTTCTCTGTTTTGGATCATAGACTACTTTCATAGACAACTTTTATGGGCAACATTTTTACACGAGATGATCCCCATTTTTCCTAGTTGGGAAAGTAAATTAAACTTTTTTATTTTTATTCATTTGAATCCACTGTATTTTTCTTATACACTAAGGTATGGACTCCACGTTGACAGTAAAAGAAGGAATTTAGTACTTCAGGTTATAACAAACAGGTCTAGGGTAGATAGGCTTATGGTGGAAGTCCAAGACTGTTAGATTTTTCCCGTCGCTACTCCCTTGAAAAAGGTCGAGGACAAGAAGGATGTTACGGTTCGACATTTCTCTAGGTCCTCTCTAATTCTTAATTGTTTTACGTTGTTTGGATCCTCTTTACGACCAATAACTATTATTTAAAATTTTCAAAATATATTTCTCATAAGATATTCAAAGAGTCGGTACCGTGACGACTGTAATACTATTAAGTAACAACCCACTTATCCCGAACGGGACACATAACATCCTACAAATTGTCATCGGAACTTGAGATGGGTGATCTATGGTCATCACGAGGGATTTGTTTGACACCGTTGGTTTTTAAAGTCTGTGACTGTTGACAGGGGACCAACTCTCGGGGAATCAGGGTTCTTCTCAATTTTTACTGTTAGACGACCGTCAATTTTCGGTCGTTAGAGGATTTGACAGGTATCTTCAGTCGAAAATTTAATTTAAATAAGGATGTCGGACCCATTAAACTGGACCTCTTAATACTCTGATTAAAATACATCTATGGTTGTTTATTTCAGTCTTCATAATACGTATTTGTTTATAAGTGAAAAAGTTCCTGGATCATAAATTCTCCTTAATAAGAAACCATTTTTTGGTTTAGTGAAGGATTATAATTTACAGAATTAATATAAGATAGAACTTTCTTTTATAGGATTTTAATATTTTACGTCTAGAGTCATATTCTGTCTCCTGTCATCTGTTTTACGTGTATTACACAGTTGTAGTTATGTTGTAAACGATGAATATACCCTGGAAAGTGACCTCGTCAAGTTTTTCATAAAATATTTGTTTAATTATGAACGTTAACATGGAACCTTTCTATCTACAGTTCATAGTCAGATAAGTAATTTTGGTTTCGTCTCTCTTTAAGTCACGTGATTACTATTCTAACCCCGACAAGACCACCGAGTTAATATTTCTTGCGTGGACAGTTACGTCCTCTGAGTCCAAACTGGGGACTCGACCCGTCTAAGGGGTCTTTTCCTTTACCTTTGGGTGAGGTCATAAGAACGGACCTCTTAAGGTACCTGTCTCCTCGGACCGTCCGATGTTAGGTATCCCAGTGTTACCTCAGTCTGTGCTGACTCGTTGATTATGCGTAGTTACGTCCTCTGTACCCAAGTTAGGGATTAGGTCCTTCTAGGGTGTACGATGTCTCGTTGATTCGGCGACGTGGTGTTGATGACTTCGGGTGTGCGGGATCTGGGCCCTTGGTGTTGTTCTCTTCGGTGGCGTCACTCTTCGGACCCGTGACGTTGATCTCTCGAAGAGTGACGTTGATCACTGGGGAGTAAGTAGTGTTGACCTTTTTTTTGGTCTCGTCGTTGTTTCTGGGTCGGGTCGGTTTCTATTTATTTATTTTAATTAACATTTTACAATACAAACGTGATACAACATCAAATGAATCACGTGTTATCGTAATACGTATTTTTTGTTATAAGTATAGAATTAAGAGTTTATGACTAACGCTTTTCTTACGATTGGTAGTAGATTCGTAAATAACCCATCATTGTAATTTTTTTAAGAAGCGTACTCCGTCGGTTTCGAAACCTACGACCCTCCCTAAACCCCCGTCCTCCTCTTCCCCTGCTGTCTCCTACTCTACCGACCTACCGTAGTGGCCGAGCTACCTGTACACAAACCCTTTTGTGGTCCTCAACCACTACCTGTCCCTCCGGACCGCACGACGCTAAGTACCCCAGTGTTTCTCAACCTGTGTTGATTCGCTGACTTGACTTAACTTGACTTGAGTTGTAATTTTTTGTGACTAGTGTCTAGTCTTTTTGTTTATGTTATTATTATTTTCCTGAACTTTATAACACTCTTAATGGTTTTCCTCTGTCTGTACTTCAATCGTTTAGACATCCCTTTTTACCACGGTTACATGAACAAGTTGTGACTCAACAGTATTTACAAGTCAAACAACTTTTTTTTCTTTTCTTCTTCGTAATAGACACTTCGTGTTATTTTTATACATACAGAAAGACCTACAAAAGTATGTATTTAGTTATATGTAGTTCTGTATGCACTGTTGACATAGGTACTCTTACACACATACAGGTACAATAGTCGAGATGACTTTGACTAGACAAATACGTTTATCCTTGTAGACATCTGAAACCTATTTACTTGACTTTATACATCCCCGTAACTCCCGACAGGTACTGGTGTCCTGACACCCAAGGTTTGAGGTCATTCCTCTTATTATTCTTTGTTCCCTGAAGTGATCGTCAGGTCACCAATTCAAAGACACGAAGGTGATCTCCCCTGTACCCAAGTTAGGGATCATCCCTTGATTCTAGGGTGTACGACACACCGGTGTAAAGTGTGGGGGTGGGGTTGGGTGGTTTCCGTTGAGTTTCTTTTGGACCGAGATAAAGATGTCAATTTAGTAATTTTGATAATTATATCAGACTTACAAAATAGACTCAGTGGTTACCCAAAATGGTTAAAGTGTACCTATCACAGTGGTCTTAGTCATTCAAATGTAAAGATTGTGGTTTCTGCGAACCTCTTATAAAATAAAATCGACGAAACGTTTTCGGGGAAAGACAAAAAGGTTAGTGAATCTGGTATCACCCGTTCACGTCCTCCATCCTTTGGTCCTCGACAACATGGTAGTCGTTCTACAACACCCTTTTACTAAAGTGAAATACTTTAATTTTACTACAGGTCATTTTGGTTCGATATTTCGGGTCCTAAATATTCCTTGGTCCGGTCCCAAACAGAGACTACTGTGTTGTTGAACAATCTGTGAACGAGGACATAGACAGAGGTGTGTAGTTTGAGTTGTACTAGTTGTGGATTACGGGGTGTGTTTTCGCGGTGAAAGAGACTGAAAGGGTGAGATAAAGAAAGGGTCCTAGTATCCGTGTTGATAGATGGAATGAAGGTCGAAAGGGACTCAGATCGTACGACGTTCGGGAATTCTGACATGAGAACTTTACAAAGTACCGAGTTAGGGAGTAAAATTCCAGGTGTACGTGATGGACTCACAGTCCGACGTAATAGAAAATTTTTTGTTTTATTTTGTTTGAACAAGGAATTAGTATTAGTCACGTTTACTTAAACTTTTCATTTATATCGATATGAGATCTTCAGACTATTTTGGTAAGAATTCTACAATTACATAAATGAAAGGTCTTAACGTATACACAAGAATTTCTGTGTTTAAGTGTATAAATTTGTTTTATTCTTATCATACTTGTATGACAATGTTACGCAAAAGTAAATCATAAAGTATTTTTATAAAATTTACCGATATATTATAATGTCATATACACTATTAACTTGTTTATAAGAGTCAAGTCAAGTCAGTGAGTCAGTACAGGTTGAGAATCGGTCGGGTACCTGACGTCGTGTCATCCTAAGGGACAAGTAGTGTTTAAGGACCTTGAACGAGTTTGAGTATAGGTAATTCTATTACTACTTTAAGTTGGTGGAGTGGGAGAAAACAGGGAAAGAGAAGGACGGAAGTTAGAAAGAGTCGTAGTCCAAAAAAAAAAAAAAAAAAAGATTATCAGTCAAGAAATGTAGTCCACCGGTTCCATAATCTGGAAGTCAAAGTCGTAATCAGGAACGTTACTTATAAGTCCTGACTAAAGGTAAGCCTAACTGACCAAACTAGAGACACGTCAAGTCCCTTGAGAGTTCTCAGAAGAGGTTGCGGTGTCAAGTTTTCGTAGTTAAGAAACCACGAGTCGGAAGAAGTGTCAGGTTGAGAGTGTAGGTATGTACTGATGACCTTTTTGGTATCGGAACTGATCTGCCTGTAATCAACCGTTTCATTACAGAGAAGAAAACTTATACGAAAGATCCAACCAGTATTGAAAAGAAGGTTCGTCATTCGCAGAAAATTAAAGTACCGACGTTAGTGGTAGACGTCACTAAAACCTCGGGGGGTTTTTATTTCAGACTGTGACAAAGGGGTAGATAAAGGGTACTTCACTACCCTGACCTACGGTGTTAGAAGTAAAAGACTTACAATCCGAAATTCGGTTGAAAAAGTGAGAGGAGAAAGTGAAATCTAATGGAATTTCCTTTGGTCAGGACTTGTAAGTAACCTTCCTGACTACGACTTTGAGGTTATGAAACCGGTAGACTACGGTTCTCGACTGAGTGAACTTTTCTGGGACTACGACCCCTTCTAACTTCTACCCTCCTCTTCCCCTACTTTCTCCTACTCTACCAACCTACCGTAGTGACTGAGCCACCTGTACGTAAACTTATTTGAGGCCCTCAATCACTACCTGTCCCTCCGGACCGTACGACACCAGGTACCCCAGTGTTTCTCGACCTGTGTTGACTCGTTGACTAGACTTGACTTGACTCTAATCTTTCTGGACGTAGTCGTTTCATTACAGAGACGAAAAATTATACAACAGATCCAACCAGTATCGAAAAGAAGGTTCCTAGTTCACAGAAAATTAAATTACCGATGTTAGTGGTAGACGTCACCAAAACCTCGGGTTCTTTTATTTCAGACAGTGACAAAGGTAACAAAGGGGTAAATAAACGGTACTTCACTCCCCTGGTCTACAGTTCTAGAAGCAAAAAACTTACAACTCAAAATTCGGTCGAAAAAGTGAGAGGAGAAAGTGAAAGTAGTTCTTCGAGAAGTCAAGGAGAATCTAAAGACGGTATCCCACCACAGTAGACGTATAGTCTCCAATAACTATGAAGAGGACCGTCAGACATAAGGTCGAACACGAAGTAGGTCGGGTCGTAAAACGTACTACAAGAGACGTATCTTCGATTTACACGTCCCACTGTAATATGTCGGAACTGCATGAGGAAAGGGTTAAACCTTGGTCAGACAACAAGGTACAGGTCAAGATTGACAACAAAGAACTGGACATATGTCTAAAGAGTCCTTCATCTATTTCACCAGACCATAAGGGTAAACAAATTCTTAAAAGGTGTAAAACAACACTAGGTGTGTCAGTTTCAGAAACCGCATGAGTTCTTTCGTCTTTATCTACAAAAAGACCTTGAGAGAACGAAAAAACTACTAGGTTTTCTACAACCGTTAAACTAGAGACCAAGGAAACGGAAAAGATTTAGGTCAAAGTTGTAAACCTTCAAGAGTCAAGTACATGACAACTTCGAATCGAACCTCTTAAAACTCGTAATGAAATGATCACACACTCTACTCACGTTAACACGTCATCTGACTTGTAAGAAACTATAAAGGGAAGAAACCCTAACCTTACTTTTGACTGTAAAAGGTCAGGACACCGGTCACGACAAAAGGTTTAAACAACCGTATAACTCAATCGTGAAATTATCGTAGTAGAAAATCCTAAACTTTATCGAGTTGACTTTAAGGTAGTGGAGGTGATTGAAACAAGTATCATTACGAAGGATTCGGGTGAACTGAAGTGTAAAGTCCTACAGGCCGAGATCAACTCACTAGTGTGGTAGTACCAGTAGACCCAGTGTTTCTAGAAAAAACATATCAAGAAGACCATAAGAACGGTGGAGAAAAATTATAGAAGACGAAGACAATCCAGATATGTCAAAGACAGGAAATAAAACGGGTATAAACGTACTTTATAAGGGAACCACAGAGATTAAAAGAACTTCTCTAGAAAGGGTAAGATAACAAAAGGAGATAAAGAAACGAACTAGTGACTCCTTCCGAAAGAATAGAGAGGAACGATAAGAAACCTTGAGGCATAAGTTTACCCATATAGAAAGGAAAAGAGGAAACGGAAAGTGAAGAGAAGAAAAGAGTTGATAAACAATTCCGGAGGAGTCTGTTGGTAAAACGGAAAAACGTAAAGAAAACGAACCCCTACCAGAAATAGTGACGGAGGACATGTTACAGTGCTTGGAGACAGGTATCAAGAAGTCCGTGAGATAGTCCAGATTAGGGAACTTAGATAAACAGTGAAGGTGACATATTAGTATTCCCTAAACTAAATCTAGTATGGACTTACCAGGTCACCAAAAGGGATGAAAGAAGTTAAAGTCAGACTTAAACCGTTGTTCCGTAAGTACTAGACTCGGTGTCAGTCGAGGACCAGAACAATAACGACTGACATATGTCGAAGAGGTAGAAGCTGACGTCTCTGATATTAGTTAGACTATAACTATAACTGGTAGACCACTACGGGTATACATCTCAGCAGAGAACACGACAAACTTCTCCCACAAACGACACTGGTCACCACCTATAAATCACAGATTTATAAAACGATAATATTTATTGAGACACAATTTATAGGGACTTCAATTAGAAACGTTTGTTAGAGTCAATAAACGAAGTCTATTCAAGAGTCTACACCTTAACGACTCTTATTCCATACATGTAAAAATCTCCTTTGACAATTCATAACGGTTGCATCAGGAGGTCTTTATGGTAAAAGATGAAAGTAGGTAAAGGGACATTTAAGCGTTTGGAGTCACAATGTCGAAACAAAATTAACTGTAATGGAACTAAGGTTTTTCCTCTCAGTAAAAGGGTCCTGTAGAATAACCTCCGTACTGTCAAGGGCCAAGGGACGGGGTGGGGAGGTGGACAGGTGAGACCAGGTACACATGAGTGAAGAGTCTAATTTAAGGGTTTCCAGTCGAGACACAGTAAGACGGGGTCCTAAAGAGAAGATGTTTTGACAGGGTTGACTGGAGAGGTAGGAAGTACAAGTATTCAGTCGAAAGAACCCCAGTGATTCTTTAAAACTCCCAACTTACTCTTTTATACAGGATAGAAACGAGTACGACCAGAGTGGAGGGTCTTACGGAAAGTGTACGTAAAGGTGGACGACTTTGGGATTGGTATGTAGTGATTCAGACAGAGTGTACGGATTAGGAAGTCTTTACGAGAGGGACAGGAGGGCACACGAATAGGGTTATGATTGTCTGTAATAGAAAAGGATTTACAGATATTTTTAAGACTGACGGAAGATCGAATGTTTTACTTATATCGGTAAAAGAAGAAAGAAGTTGACCTGACATATACAACTGTCGTCATAGACATAACCTGAACTGAAACAGAATAAACATAATGGACACCTTAGGACTCTGTTTCTTCAAAGGTATCCTTCGACTCTAACAATTAGTCCGGTATCTTTAAATACCTTCTAGATAACAGTATAATAAATTCTTATACTATTCGACCTGTTTCTGTTTGTATCGTCTACTTAGGGTATAGGTACTTATGTTGAAGTTTACCGGTTGTGGAGTAAGAGTACCCTGTCTGTTGTTGAAAGTGATACATTCACCAATACTAGTAAAATATGTCATACGTTTGATGTTGGTAGTAACAGGTTCGTAAATGAGACTAGGGACACGACCCACGATATGTACAGAATAGAACAAATTCAGTATGTTGTTCAGTTACAATCCAGAATAACTAAGGTAAAAAGTTTTCTCTTTTCATTTAGAATTAATCAAACCGACTTTAAAATCTCAGGTAATTCAGTATCCTACTCTCAGTTTGGGTGCGGATAGTCGGAGCAAAGACAAGACGACTACTTGAGAAATTTGGACCTACCGGACCATAGAATAGTACAGAGACACATCGATTTTGTCTTTTTCACCCCTCTCCATATCGACGTCAATATCCTTGTCCGAATGGGATCTCTAGGACACCGGTCTCTCAACCTCGTACTACACCTGTACCCATGTATATTGTACCACTCACCCTGTTCTCCCTACTGTAGGGACTCGTCTCTCTCATGAACTCCAGTCGACCCGACTGACAGTCGTCCTTCTTGGTCGTGGATGTCGGCCCGACCTTCTCTTGGACGTCGATTCACCCCGTTGCCAAGGACCCTTTACTCGGTTTCTCTGGAGTACCGGCCGAGTCCCTCGTTCCGAGGAATAACTAGGATAGGCCACCACTTTCTCGACGTATATGCGACGACGCGACCGAGAGACTGAGGTACAGGTCCGTCCCGACTAAAACACCCTTTAGGGAGGTCAGGGACGTCCTCCGACCACACCCCTTCCACCCTCGTCCTACTTTTGACGGACACTACTCATGTCTGAGGTGACTCTCCTACGTTTCTTTATGTCATCTTAGTGTGTCTCAACTCAATATTACATTTCCATTTTAAACTTTTTATACTTTTATGTATTTAGATATCCCATTCACCGTGTCTTGAAAGATCTCGGAGTACAAGTCAGTATTGTCCCGAACCCATTGAGAACTCGAGTTAAAGTTTGATAGTTTCCTGTAAATTACCTTTAGTGTCCAATAGTGAATAGTCTTTACGGATACTCTCTCTTTCCTGAAGTGGTCCTCCAGTGCAAGTTTACGTCACGACTCAGTTCTCCAGACTCATCCGGACTCTGAGACGTAAAGATTCTTCGAGGTTCCACTACGTCCACGACGACCGGGACTGTGGTGTCACCCTCAGTGTTCCTTACTCCTTCGACCGTCCTCTTCACCCTGTTAGACCCTCACTCCCCTCCCCAACGACTCCTCTATGATACATTTTTTCCTCTTTTACACCCTTTGATTATAAAAACGTGTAATGTCGTTCTAGATGATTCGTAGAGATTTTCACATAATATGTTCACTCTGGAGACTCGTTCTTTTGGTTAGATAGAGCTCTCGACCTTTTACGAAATTTTACCGGGTCTTGAGATTTTAGTAATATAGTTAGTTTTTTGGTAGATTTACTTTTTACGTCTGTTACAAGTCTTAGATTGGTCCTTCTAATTCCACGATAAATAGACTAAAATCCAGAAATAAAAATGAACGATAAAGGAGGTACTTAATCTTAGGGTACATCTTGGATGATGTGAAAGGATAACTGAGATTACAAGTCCTTAGTCCTGTCGTCTCCTTTGTAACGTTTCTCTTATTTCAGGGTAAAGACGACCCGTCCGAGTGAGGGTGTAGGAGGTGTCGTCGGTAAAAGTTAGTTTAGGTTGTGGTTTCCCCACTGGGTCTCACTACCCCATTTCGTCCAATCATCCTCTCCCTTAGACCCTACAAGTGTCCATCTTATCTTACTAAAGTACTTGTGTGACGGGTCCGTAGTAGAGGTTTGTGTCTTTACTTCGATTACCACTATGTCGTTCACCTGGTTCAGTCTATAATTTCAGTTCAATGGTGTCGATAATTAAGTCAAAGGTTTAATTTAAACGGGAGTTTGTAATGTACACATGTGGATACCGTCTAAGTACAACTACATACCGTTTTTGTTATGTTATGACATTTCATTAATCGGAGGTTAATTTTATTTATTTAAATATAAAAAAATTTTCTTAGAGTTATTAGGATAAAAACGTCTAAAATTCTTCCATCTTATCTTAGATAATACAAGAAGTCAACATGATGTCAAAGAATTTATTAAGGATAAAATGGCGAAACCCCTTTTAAATTCTGTTCACGTTCAATTGTCTTAGTGTAAATGTTGTCCTTTAGACTGTCTGTGTAACAGACTCTCATTCGATTGTAGTGGATGTCACGAGAGTCCCTGTCCTAACATAGTTCTCGTCACCAATTACAAAAGGGTTCTTTTGTCAGGAGTCGGAGAAGGACTAGATGTCACCTTAACCTTTATTAATATTCAGTGGAAATCACGATGTTGATTGATTTCGACGATGGACCCATAGTTAAACCATTATTCAACTTATAAATAAAAGTACAATGTTCCCATAGTAACTAATTTAATGTCGATATCAGTTGATCCCCCCAACACCACCTTTCGCAATTTCTCGTCAAGAAAGTCAACAAATGTGTCATCGGAACACACATACAAGACCAATGAACGACGAGCGTGGACACACAATGAGTGGGAGTGTCTGTCGTCAGGGACCCCTGGGAGAGATACGGGACGTCTTACGGTGGTAGAACCCTTGTTTCTACTTTTATTCTATGAGGAACTAAAGTACTTCGGACTTCCATGACACTCTATGTCTGAAGTTTAATGTTTCGTTCTGTGTCTACGATAGAATGTACAATTAACACTATTTCAATTGTATTGTATTTTAATGAAGTGGTAAAAATTCACCCGTCAAATTACAAGTTATGTAGATGAACCACACGTTACTCTTAGAAAACATACGGAACATTTTGACTTTAAGATATGGGTAATTTGTTTATTGAGGGATAAGGTCGAGGGGTTCAGGGGTGGTCCGAGGGACCCTAAGAGGTCCGTTCTTGTGACCTCACGCAACGGTATAGGAAGAGGTAAATTCCACTTCTACTTCCATTTTCAGTGAGTAACTCATAAATTGACATTCCTAACTCAAGGAAGGTTGAAAGCCCCCGATACTTGTATCCACATGACGTTTACGACAATTTTCTTCTTCGACCAAAATCTTTTCCGTCTCCTTGGTCTCTAGTTTAACGGTTGTAGGAGACCTAGTTTCTTTTTCGTTCTCTCGAGGTCTTTTTGTAGATCTAGACGAAATAACTGATACGGTTTCGGAAACTGACACACCTAGTGTTATTTGACACCTTTTAAGACTTTCTCTACCCTTATGGTCTGGTAGACTAGACGGAAAACTCTTTGGATATACGTCCAGTCCTTCGTTGTCAAGCTTGATCTGTACTTTGTTGTCTGACCAAGGTTTATCCTTTTCCTCATGCAGTTCCGACATATAACAGTGGGACGAATAAATTGGATATACGTCTCCTGTAGTACTCTTTGCGACCTGACCTTCTTTGTGTTCGACCTTAGTTCTAACGGCCCTCTTTATAGTTGTTGGAGTCTATACGTCTACTGTGGTGGGAATACCGTCTTTCACTTCTCCTTGATTTCTGAGAGAACTACTTTTACTTTCTCCTCTCACTTTTTCAACCGAATTTCGAGTTGTAAGTCTTTTACTTCTAGTACTGTAGACCAGGGTAGTGAAGTACCCTTTATCTACCCATTTGTCACCTTTGTTACAGTCTGAAATCAAAACCCCCGAGGTTTTAGTGACGTCTACTACTGACATCGGTACTTTAATTTTCTGTGAATGAGGATCCTTCCTTTCAATACTGGTTGGATCTATCGTATAAGTTTTTGTCTCTGTAATGAAACGGCTGATTCCAGGCAGATCAGTTCCGATACCAAAAAGGTCATCTGTACACACCTACACTCTCAACCTGACACTTCTTTCGATTCACGGTTTCTTAACCACGAAAACTTGACACCACAACCTCTTCTGAGAACTCTCAGGTAACCTGACGTTCCTCTAAGTTAGTCAGATAGGATTTCCTCTAGTCAGGACCCACAAGTAACCTTCCTGACTACGACTTCGTCTTTGAGGTCATGAAACCGGTGGAGTACCCTTCTCAACTGAGTA
The DNA here is from genome assembly GCA_006410555.1 of Capra ibex. Classification (NCBI taxonomy): domain Eukaryota; kingdom Metazoa; phylum Chordata; class Mammalia; order Artiodactyla; family Bovidae; genus Capra; species Capra ibex. The sequence goes on along the minus strand of SJYO01048061.1, from coordinate 8,469,670 downwards.
ACCTTTTCTGAGACTACGACCCTCCCTAACCTCCGTCCTCCTCTTCCCCTGCTGTCTCCTACTCTACCGACCTACCGTAGTACCTGAGCTACCTGTGCTTAGACTCACTTGAGACCCTCAACCACTACCTGTCCCTCCGGACCGCACGACGTTAAGTACCCCCAGTGTTTCTCAGTCTGTGTTCACTCACTGACTTGACTTGACTTCCTTCTTAACTCTCAGAGTTTCTACGTAATCTAAGTTGAGTCTTTTACTCCTCTGAAAATGGTAGGTCTACTACCTCCCCTATCCAGAAACTCCGTCTCCCGTCGTNGTGCCTGAGTTACCTGTACTCAAACTCACTTGAGGCCCTCAACTACTACCTGTCCCTCGGGACCGTACGACGTTAAGTACCCCCAGTGTTTCTCAGTCTGTGTTCACTCACTGACTTGACTTGACTTCCTTCTTAACTCTCAGAGTTTCTACGTAATCTAAGTTGAGTCTTTTACTCCTCTGAAAATGGTAGGTCTACTACCTCCCCTATCCAGAAACTCCGTCTCCCGTCGTACACGTGTGACCTTCGACCTTCCTGTACCACGAAACCCTCTTGGTTGTGTGTTGGACTCACATCGTCACACACATTCAGTCCTCTGTATGACTGATGTCTCCCTCCACTCCTCCTCGAAGGATGGTTGAACAGACGAGACCAAATAAAAGAAGAAGTTCTGAGACGGGACCAAGTCCGGTTCCCGGAGTCAAGTCAAGTCAAAGCAAGTCAGTGAGTAAGTACAGGTTGAGACACTGGGGTACCCGACGTCGTGTGGTCCGAAGGGACAGGTGACGGTTGAGGACCCAAATGAGTTTGAGCACAGGTAACTCAGCCACTACGTTAGGTTAGTAGAGTAGAAGACAGTAGGGGAAGAGGAGGACGGGAGTTAGAAAGGGTCGTAGTCCCAGAAAAGATTCCTCAGTCAAGAAACGTAGTCCACCGGTTTCATAACCTCAAAGACGAAGTCGTAGTCAGGAAGGTTACTTATAAGTCCTGAGTAAAGGAAATCCTACCTGACCAACCTTGAGGAACGTCAGGTTCCCTGAGAGTTCTCAAAAGAGGTTGTGGTGTCAAGTTTTCGTAGTTAAGAAGTCGTAAGTCGAAAGAAATATCAGGTTGAGAGTGTATGTATGGACTGATGACCTTTTTGTTATCGAAACTGATCTACCTGGAAACAACCGTTTCATTACAGAGACGAAAAGTTATACGACAGATCAAACCAGTATTGAAAGGAAGGATCCTTATTCGTAGAAAATTAAAGTACCGACGTTAGTGATAGACTTCACTCAAATCTCGGGTCTTTTTATTTCAGTCGGTGAGAAGTGACAAAGGGGTAGATAAACGGTACTTCACTACCCTGGTCTACGGTACTGGAAACAAAAGACTTACAACTCGAAATTCGGTTGAAAAAGTGAGAGAAAAAAGTGAAAGTAGTTCTCCGAGAAATCAAAAAGAAACAAAAGACGGTATTCCCATCATAGTAGACGTATAGACTCCAATAACTATAAAGAGGATCGTTAGAACTAACGTCGAACACGAAGTAGGTCGGAGTTCGACTCATATTTTCTTGTCTTCGTCTGTACCTGTGACCGTCCAGGTCCAGTGTTCGGAGAGACGGTAGAGGGTACACCTAGAAGGGACGAGAGAAGTTAAAATAAAATTGAAACTCGTTTAGAGATACTGGACGGAAGTAGTCTCCGGGACCAAAGAGTCGGGACTGACACAGCACTAAGACCCGAGATGAGATCATTGTTGTTCGAGTGGGGTGTCGGGAACGACCTCACCTGAACCCCGACACAAGGTCAAGGTCGTCGTCGAGCGGGTCCGGTCATTCCTAGTCTAGACACATTTCTTTCTTTGTCAGACAACCCGTTCCCGTCCCCTTACTGTCGAGTCGCACTCACTCACCTCCTGTTCAGATGTCTTTTCCGGTTCCCTGTCTCCTCGTCCACCGTTGGTCTCCTGTAGTACCCTCCTTCTCTTCTAAAGTCTTTATGTTTTTTTCTTTTCTACCTTTCCTCTATAACCTTACAGTCCCTGTCCCTAGATTCTGACTGAAGGGTCTGAAGAATACTTATTAGTAAACAATGTATATCGCAGTACCAGTCCAATTTTAACTCGGGTCCTCTGGTCCCGGGTGGTTGGTGGTACTCCCGCGAGTGTTGTACGCTATTTTTTACGACCATAGACGTAAGGTACCAGTCAAAGGTTCTTTCCAAGTGGATGTAAAGTGACTAGATTAGACGTAAGTAATCCTTGTCTCAGGGGGACTGTGTTACTGTTCCTTCGGTTCTCGTCTACACCACGATTTGGAAATCGACCTAAATTTCTCAGTTTACCGAATTTGTTTGGAAAAGAGAACCCAGTCACTCACGAGGGTCCAGGTAGTTATGGTCTCCGGGTCTGTTCGACATGGACTTCAATTATAATAGTTTTGGTTAGAAAGGAAGTCCCCCGGTCATACCACCACCTGCTTTGAGTATAAGGGTCCTACGAAGAAGGAGTTCCAGACATATAAGTTAGTGAGAAAGATGACTTTAGTAGACTTTGTATACTGTAGTGTACTCAATCACGGTCTTCCAGAACAAATACCTATAAGTCTCTGACCTTTACTCTGTAAAACGAAAATATACCGAATATAGATGAAAATACACCAAGTCTTAAAGGGTCCAGAATCATAGGTGTTTCCTGTCTTCATCCTCAAACTACTCCGGAACCTACTAAACGTATAGACAAGTAGTAGAAATTGTAAAAATGAATGTCGATGAAGGAAGTGGAAAATAATTGTGATTTTCTTAATGTCTTTACTTACCGTTCTAAAATAACTACACGAAAAATGTGAACTTACTTTCGTTCTCGTAAAACAGTTTCTTTTCTTATAAATACCTGTAGTTAGTCACTATACACCGATGTCTTTCCGGTGTACAATATCTATTATCTTGACCTACCAGTAGTTTGGAGGTACATTAATAATAAAAGATAAGATAATCTTCTCTCTTTACCTTTACAAAGTAATAATAACAAAAAGAAGGAAATCCTCTTGGACTTTTATAAGTTTTTACATATGAAATATTTAACCGATTCCGGAGGATTTGTTGGTACTGAGGTGTAGAAACTCTCGTGTAAGACTCTCCCTCGAATAGGATGGTCTCTCTACCCGGTGGTCGTTTACGTCCACAAGTTGTGTATATTCCTATTTTTTTTTCTTTCTTTCTTTCTTTCTTTATGTATATTCCTATTTACTATTTTACCCCCTCCACGTCTTCTCTCCTTGTATAATTAATTTCTTTGGAGTTTTTTGAATTAAACAATAAAATTTGTTATACTCTTTAGTGGGTAATTCTTTATTTCTATTCGACGATTCTTTAATCTAAGAGAGGTCCTAAAGTCTTGGAGGGAGGATGTCTCTGTAAATAACATAAACTCCCGTCGAACACCGTTTATATTTTGGAAGACTGTACCGTGTGTATTCTGACTCTTTTCTACATATATCAAATAAAATGTAATTGAAATTCGTCTACCTCTTCTTACAACTTTTTGAAACAATTGATACTACATTTTGATTATCAAAATAATAAAATGTATTCTTAAGGAAAATACGGTAAATTGTCGTTCTTCTGAACTTTTACGATTCTTACCTTTCTATTTGTAGTGGTATAAGAGGTGAAGTCGTGAAACGGACTGCGTGGTGACCTTGTAGGGACACTCACACTCCCACTCTCTGTCGTGGTCCGGTTGGAGGGGCTCTAGGTTCCGATTTACTCCTTCTTCTCCTTACTACAGTCAGAGGAAGAGTTGGGGAGTGTGTAGAGGACAGTGAAATACTTCTTCTGAGGAAATAAAAATATTCAAAATTACCTCATATCAACTAAATGTTTCAACACAATCAAAGTCCACATGTCATTACACTTAATCGACATTCGTCCTACCGAGTCTGCCATTTCACAGACGGATGTTACACCCTCTGGGCCCAAGCTAGGGACACAGTCCTTCAAGGGGACCTCTTCCTTTACCGTTAGGTGAGGTCATAAGAACGGACCTCTTAGGGTACCTATCTCCTCGGATCACCCGATATCAAGTACCCCAGCGTTTCTCAGCCTGTGTTGACTCCCTAAGTGAAAGTGAAGGTATATATATATATATATATATAAGGTGAGAAAATTTCGATAAAAGGGTATATACAGTAATGTCTCATAGTTCATCTCAAGGGAAACGTTATGTCTTCCAGGAAAAATCAATAGATGAAATATATATCATGACTCTTCTGAGGAAATATTAAAAATTTAGTACACCTACATTACTATCATAATGAGTATTATAATGAAGAGACCTAACTCTATTGTTATGTCAATTTTTTTTTTTTTGGTGGTACTTCCTGAAGGGACCACCAGGTTATTGATTCTGAGGTTCGAGGGTGAGTCCCCCGAACCCAAGTTAGAGACCAATCCCTTGATCTAAGGTGTAAGATGTTGACTGTCGAGTGTACGACGTTGATTTCAGGACGGACAGTGTTGACTCTGACTTCTAGCGTGCACAGGATTGATTCTGGGTCACTCCGGTTTACTTTTCATTTAAAATTTTTATAATACTTAAATCTTTCTTAATTGTTACAACAATAATAAGTCAGTGATTCAACACAGACTGAGAAACGCTACGGTACCTGACGTCGTGTGGTCCGAAGGGACAGGAAGTGATAGAAGGTCCCGAACGAGTTTGAGTACAGGTAGCTTAACCACTACGGTAGGTTGGTAGAGTAGGAGACAACAGGGGAAAAGGAGGACGGAAGTTAGAAAGGGTCGTAGTCCCAGAAAAGATTACTCAATCGAGAAGCACAGTTCACCGGTTTCATAACCTCGAAGTCGAATTAGTAGTCAGGAAAACTCTGTCAGTAAAGGATCCGTCCAACTATTCTTCAGATCCCCAGGGGTTCCTCTCTCCCCAGACCTTAAGAGTTCCTCCTTCTTTCCTGTTTGAAAAAAAAGGAGATGTAAGGAATCCTAAAATATTGGTATTACATAAGACGAACTCCTGTCAGAGACCTTTTTTGGAAGACCAATTAGGATAATAAAATTTTACATTTAATACCCGCATCTAGACCACTCCAGAAATATTGGAGGTCTGTAAGAAAACTAAGTGACATTGTTGATTAATCTCTCATATATTGAGGTACCGATTGTGATCGTTCCACCATGAGAAAGACGGGGGAAGACTACGGATACAGTCTTCGAAAGAGATAGAGGAAATATGAAATTATTTTGAAATAATGTGTTTTCGAGATTCACTAGTTCGGAGTAGAGACCGGGGTCTAACTTAAGAGGAGACCTCCGGTTCTTAGGACCGTAGAGAAACACCAAGTCTTTGTTGGAAAGTGAAAGTTACTTATAAGTCCTGACTAAAGGAAATCTTGACTGACCAAACTAGAGGAACGTCAGGTTTCCTGAGACTTCTCAGAAGAGATCGTGGTGTTAATTTTTCATATTTAAGAAACCGTCAGTCGGAAGAAAGATAATCNGAGACCGGGGTCTAACTTAAGAGGAGACCTCCGGTTCTTAGGACCGTAGAAAAACACCAAGTCTTTGTTGGAAAGTGAAAGTTACTTATAAGTCCTGACTAAAGGAAATCTTGACTGACCAAACTAGAGGAACGTCAGGTTTCCTGAGACTTCTCAGAAGAGATCGTGGTGTTAATTTTTCATATTTAAGAAACCGTCAGTCGGAAGAAAGATAATCACCTTATAAAATAATGATGTCTGAGAGTCAGACAAGTGAGAGACTGTAATGTCACCATAGTAGAGTATAAATCCCAATAACTATAAAGAGGACCTTTAGGACTAAGGTCGAACACTCAGTAGGTCGGGTCTTAATGTGTATTACATAAGACGTATATTCAATTTATTCATCCCATTGTTATATGTCGGAAAAACATGAAGAAAGGTTAAACCTTGGTCAGGTAACAAGGTACAGACCATGATTAACAACGAGAAGTGATCTTATATCCAAAAAGTCCTCTGTCCATTTCACCAGACCATAAGGATAGAGAAAGTCTTAAAAGTTCAAACAACACTAGGTGTGGTAGTTTCCGAAAAAATAAAAACAAAGAAAACATCAGTTACTTCGTCTAACAAAGGACCTTAAGAGAACGAAAGAGATACTAGGTAGTTTACAACCGTTAAACTAGAGACCAAAGAGACGGAAAAGATTCGGGTGAGACATGTAGAGCTTCAAAGGTCAAGTACATGACAATTCAGAAGGAACTTCCTAAGACTAGTAATGGAATGATCATACGCTTTACTCACGTTAATATACCATCAGACTTGTAAGAAACCGTAACGGGTAGAAACCCTAACCTATCTTTTGACTGGTAAAGGTCAGGACCACGGTGACGATTCAAAAGGTTTACACGACTATATACTCACGTCGTGAAGTTGTCGTAGTGGAAAATCCTAAACTTTATTGAGTCAACCTTAAGTAGTAGAGGTGATCGAAATAATCATCATTACGAAAGTTTCCGGGTAAAGTGTGAGATCCTTCAGACCGAGATCCACTCAATGGTAGGGTAGTACCAATAGACCCAGTAACTCTAGAAAAGACATGTCAAAAAGACACATAATAACGGTCGAGAAGGATTAGATAGGACGAAGAGTATCCAGAAATGGTAAAGACAGGAAAGAGGATAATTAGGGTTGACATGACTCTATATGAATTGTCATAATATATCCACTCCCAGTACAGTAATCAGTTCCCGTAAGGACCACCAAGACAACCATTTCTTAGACGGACGTTACGTCCTCTGGCTCCAGTTAGGGACCTAGTACTTCTAGTGAGCCTCTTCCCTTACCGTGTCGAGTTAGGTGATAAGAACGGACCTCTTAAGGTACTTGTCTCTTCGGACCGTCCGTTGTCAGGTACCCCAGTGTGTCTTAGCCTGTGTTGGCTCACCGAAAGTGAAAATGTACCGTAATAAGTATAAAAGCAAGAATGCCGAAGTTAAAAGTAATATATTAGGGTGAAAGATGTAGATTTCATCCACGGAAACGTTGGTGTTTTTGTTCCGTTACCCAAGATTCTCGGTCACGAAAATTTAGATTTCATAATGAGAGCAACAAGGTAAAAGTTTCTGACTAAGTCCCAATAACGATACCTTATCAATCCCTACCACTTAAGTACGGTACGTGTGGTTGTCGACGAGTAGACCATGGGTGTGTCGTCACTACTGTGATAAGAAACGATGTCTCTTAGAAAGAGAGGGGTCATGTGGTCTGTAAATGTTGGTTCTCTAGGTTCATCGGGATTTCAATTTGGATTTGAGATTCGATGTGTTTTTCGAATTGTCATTTAAATCCAGAGAGGTAGGTGGATGTCCTGTGATGTCTTCCAGTCGAATGATATCAACATACCTGGATACGGTAAATTTTTTCTATTATTCTACTTTCTAGAGTTGTTTCTGGATGATATTTATTTTTTTTATTTGTTCGATGGGTTTCATTAGATGTCTAAGTCACTTTAGGGATAGTTTAATGGTCACCGTAAAAAGTATCTTAATCTTGTTTTTGAAAATGTAAAATATACCTTTGTGTTTTATGGTAGTTTTCGGTTTCGTTAGAACTCCTTTTGTTTCTTCTTTTTGTTTCGACCCTCCTTAGTTAGAGGAACAGAAGTCTGATATGATGTTTCGATGTCATTAACTTTGTCATACGATGACCGTGGTTTTGGTCTTGATATCTAGTTGCCTTGTCCTGTCTTTCAGGTCTCTATTTAGGTACGTGGACACCAGTACATACCGTTTCTTTCGTTCTTATATGTTACCTTTTTCTGTCAGAGAAGTTACTCACCACGACCCTTTTGACCTGACGATACACATTTTCTTATTTTAATGTTGTGAGGGATTGTGTTTTGATTTGAGTTTTACCTATTGTCTGTATGTACATTGTGGTCTGTTATATTTGAGAAACTACTTTTGTATCCCTCTTGACCTGACGATACATATTTTCTTATTTTAATCTTATGAGAGATTGTGTTTTCATTTGAGTTTACCTAATGTCTGAATGTACATTGTGGTTTGTTATATTTTGAGAATCTACTTTTGAATGCCTCTTGTGAAAGACCGTACTTAACGTCGTTCTAGAAAAAACTAGTTGGAGAATCTTATTACTTTCACTTTCTATTTGATTACCCTGGAGTCAAGTCAAGTCAAGTCAGCGAGTCAGTACAAGTTGGGAAACGCTGGGGTACTTAGTGTTGTGTGGTCCTGAGGGACACGTAGTGGTTGAGGGTCTCAAGTGAGTCTGAGTGCAGGTAGCTCAGTCACTACGGTAGATCGGTAGAGTAGGAGACAGCAGGGAAAGAGGAGGACGGGGGTTAAGGAGGGTCGTAGTCTCAGAAAAGGTTACTCGGTTGTGAAGTGTACTCCACCGGGTTCATGGTCTCAAAGTCGAAATCGTAGTAAGGAAGGTTTCTTTAGGGTCCCGACTAGAGGAAGTCTTACCTGACTAAGCTAGAGTTCTCAGAAGAGGTTGTGGTGTCAAGTTTTCGTAGTTAAGAAGTCGTGAGTCGGAAGAAGTGTTAGGTTGAGAGTGTAAGTATGTACTGGCGTCCTTTTTGGTATCGGTACTGATCTGCCTGGACTCAGCCGTCTCATTACAGAGACAAAAACTTATACGATAGTTCCAACCAGTATTGAAAAGAAGGTTCCTCATGCGCAGAAAATTAAAATACCGCCGTCAGTGGTAGATGTCACTAAAACCTCGGGGGGTTTTATTTCAGACTGTGACAAAGGTGACAAAGGGGCAGATAAAGGGTACTTCACTACCCTGGTCTACAGTACTAGAAGCAAAAGACTTACAACTCGAAATTCGGTTGAAAAAGTGAGAGGAGAAAGTGAAAGTAGTTCTCCGAAAAATCAAGGAGAAGTGAAAAACGGTATTCCCACCACAGTAGACGTATAGACTTCAATAACTATAAGGAGGTCCGTTAGAACTAAGGTCGAACACAAAGAAGGTCAGGTCGCAAAGAGTCCTACATGAGACGTAAATTCAGTTTATTCGTCCCACTGTTATATGTCGGAACTGCATGAGGAAAAGGATAAACCTTGGTCAGACAACAAGGTATAGGTCAAGATTGACAACGAAGGACTGGAGATATATCCAAAGAGTTCTCCGTCCAGTCCACCAGACGATAAGGGTAGTGAGAGCCTTAAAAGGTGTCAAATAACACTAAGTGTGTCAGTTTCCGAAACCGTATCAGTTATTTCGTCTAGATCTACAAAAAGACCTTGAAAGAACGAAAAATTTTTTAAAAATAAAAATGAAATAAAATGAAATGTTATGATATAACCAAAATGGTATGTAACTGTACTTAGGTACTAGGTCACCTACAACCGTTAAACTAGGGAGTAAGGAGACGTGAAAGATTTTGGTCGAACTCCCAGTCCTTCAAGTGCCAAGTACATAACGACTCCGGACCGAACCTCTTAAAACTCGTAATGAAATGATCACACACTCTACTCATGTTAACACACCATCAAACTCGTAAGAAACCGTATCGGAAAGAAACTCTGACCTTACTTTTGACTGAAAAAGATCAGGACACCGGTGACGACTGAAAGGGTTTAAACGACCGTATAACTCACGTCGTGAAAGTGTCGTAGTAGAAAGACCTAAACTTTGTCGAGTTGACCTTAAGGTAGTGGAGGTGATCGAAACAAGTATCACTACGAAAGATTCCGGGTGAACTGAAGTGTAAGGTCCTACAGACCGAGATCTAATCACTAGTGTGGTAGTACTAATAGACCCAGCACTTTTAGAAAAAACATGTCAATAAGACACATAAGAACGGTGGAGAAGACTTATAGAAGACGGAGACAATCCAGGTATAGTAAAGACAGTAAATAGCTCGGGTAGAAACGTACTTTACAAGGGAACCATAGAGATTAAAAGAACTTCTCAAGAGATCAGAAAGGGTAAGACAACAAAAGGAGATAGAGAAACGTAACTAACGACTTCTTCCGAAAGAATAGAGAAGAACGATAAGAGACCTTGAGACGTAAGTCTACGAATATAGAAAGGAAAAGAGGAAACGAAAAGCGGAGAGAAGAAAAGTGTCGATAAACATTCCGGAGGGGTCTGTCTGTAAAACGAAAAAACGTAAAGAAAAGGTACCCCTACCAGAACTAGGGACAGAGGACATGTTACAGTGTTTAGAGCAAGGTATCAAGTATTCCGTGAGATAGATAGTCTAGATCCGGGAATTTAGATAAAGAGTGAAGGTATTCCCTAAACTAAATCCAGTATTGACTTACTAGATCGCCAAAAGGGATGAAAGAAGTTAAACTCAGACTTAAACCATTATTCCTCAAGTACTAGACTCGGTGTCAGTGGAGGACCAGAACAAAAACGACTGAGATATCTCGAAGAGGTAGAAACCGACGTTTCTTATCTTAGTTAGACTAAAGTCAAAACTGGCAGACCACTACAGATACACATCGCAAAAGAGAACCCAACAACCTTCTCCTACAAACGATACTGGTCACGTAAAAGAACCGTTTTGAGATAATTAGAAACGAGACGAAGTAAGGTGTAAGGTTCCGGTTTAAACGGACAATGAGGTCCACAAAGAACTGAAGGATGAAAACGTAAGGTCAGGGGATCTTATTTTTCCTGTAGAAAAAACCCACAATCAAGATTTTCCAGAACATCCAGAAGTATTTTGGTAAGTTGAAGTCGAAGAAGTCCCAATGACCAACCCCGTGTCTGAACCTATTGACACTATAACATACCAAACGGAACCTCTGTTTGTCTCTAGTAAGACAGCAAAAACTCTAACGCAGGTTCATGACGTAAAGTCTGAGAAAACAACTGGTACTACCGATGAGGTAAAGAAGATTCCCTAAGGACGGGGGTCATCATCTATATTACCAGTAGACTCAATTCGAATTTTCTAAAACATGTCGTTTCTTTTGGTATTTGTTGTGACTTTTCTGTAGGACGTTTTACCCCTATTTATAAACGTTTATTCAACGACTTCACCTAATGAGAGGTTTTATGTATTTGTCAAGTACGTCGAGTTATAATTTTGTTTTTAGAGTTAGTTTTTTACCTGTCTTCTAATTTTGTCTGTAAGAGGTTGTTTATGTATCTCTCGGTTTTTCGTGTACTTTTCTACCAGTTGTAGAAATTAATAAGTCAAGTCAAGTCAAGTCAAGTCAACGAGTCAGTACAGACTGAGAAACGTTGGGGTTCTTGACGTCGTACGGTCCGGAGGGACAGGTAGTGGTTGAGGGCCTCAAGTGAGTCTAAGCACAGGTAGCTCAGGTACTACGGTAGGTCGGTAGAGTAGGAGACAGTAGGGGAAGAGGAGGACGGGGGTTAAGGAGGGTCGTAGTCTCAGAAAAGGTTACTCAGTTGAGAAGCGTACTCCACCGGTTTCATGACCTCCAAGTCGATATCGTAGTAATGAAGGTTTCTTTAGGGTCCCGACTAGAGGAAGTCTTACCTGACCAACCTAGAGGAACGTCAGGTACCCTGTGAGTTCTCAGAAGAGGTTATGGTGTCAAGTTTTCGTAGTTAAGAAGTCGCGAGTCGGAAGAAGTGTCAGGTTGAGAGTGTAGGTGTGTACTGATGACCTTTTTGGTATCGGAACTGATCTGTCTGGAATCAACCGTTTCATTACAGAGACGAAAACTTATACGATAGATCCAACCAGTATTGAAAAAAAAAAGGGTTAATAATCACTTCACGTTTAGTTTTGATATCACTCCAGAGTGGAGTGTGATCATTCATACTGGAGTAGTTTTTCAGACGTTTGTTATTTACGACCTCTTCTACACTTCTTTTCCCTTGAGAAGATGTACAACCACCCTTATATATGAAATGTCGATGATACCTCTCGTTATACCTCCAAGGAAATTTTTGATTTTGGTCTCGATAGTACACTAGGTCGTTAGGGTGAGGACCTGTATATAGGTCTCCTTTGGTATTGAAGTTTTCTACGTACGTGGAATTACAAGTGACGTCGTGATAAGTGTTATCGGTCCTGTACCTTCGTTGGATTTACAGGTAGTTGTCTCGTTACTTTTTCCTTCTACACCATAGTATATGTGTTACCCTATAATAGGTTGGTATTGTTTCCCGCTTTATTACGGTAAACGTCGTTGTACCTATCTGGATCTCTATAAGTATGACTCACTTCATATAGTGTGTCTCTTTATACCTTATACTATAGCGAATATATACCTTAGGTTGTTTTCCGATTTTTACTTGAATAGATGTTTTGTCTTCATCTCAGTGTCTACATTTTTTATTTGAATACGAATGGTCCCCTATTCCCTCCCCTCCCTATTTAACTTTCTGACCCTAACTGTGTACGTACGATGATATGTATTTTTTAATTTTATCTATTGATTATTCTTCGATTACACTTCATGACCCTTAAGACATTAATGAATATGTCTTTTTCTTATAATTTCTCTCACCTATATATATGTGTATGTCGTCTAAGTAAAACGATATGTGACATTTGATTCTGTTATCACATTTGGTTATTTTAAATTTTGTTACCAGACTCGGTCGGTTTCGTCCCCGGATTCCGTGGTGTCCAGTCGACCTCTGTGAAAGTATAGACCAGAAACAAGAATTTCTAAGACTTTCAGGTTTTGTCTTTAAGAAAAGTTTTCCTGTTAAATAAACTTTATAATTAATTTTCCGTTTAATGATTTTATATTATGTACGTGGGATTACAAGTACCCCATACCTTTTTCTTAGAAATTTTTCCACCTATATACATATTGTCTAACTGAACCGACATGTGGACTTCGATTGTGAAGTATGAAGTTGGTGTACGGTTAGTTTTAAAAAAATTTCTCCAGGGTTGTTCCTTGATAATATTTAGTCATTTACCATTTTTTCTAGAGTAGTTCTGTGTTTACTGAAGTGTACCTGGTGATACCTCAGTGTACGACGTTTGTGAAATTAAGTAATGTCGGTTTGTCATATATAATCTGTTCTATCGTTCTCAAATTATTGATGTTTGGTTCGATATTTGACCTTTGTATGGTGTTTATAAGTGTCGATATGAATGAAAGACGGTCTTAGTCCCGGGGTTTCCGTTGTTGTCACTACTTCTACCGTGTCCACTGTAGATCTATGTGTCGTTCGGTAGCCCTGTAGTAGTTTTCGTCCTTGGTTCGGAGACCTAAACACTCGGTATTATTCGTATTACGTATTTATCTTTTTGGTACAATCGACGAAGAGTACTCCCTCTCGTAAAAGAGTCGACTCTGTCTCTAAAATGTGCTCTATACCGTCGTTTCAGTGTGTGAGTTCCTTGGACTTCTAAGGTCTTTTGATCCAAGATTGTGTTCTGTTGTATACTCTGTGTGTTCTTAGTCAGGTCCTTCGTACACAAATTTTATAGTTGGGTGTCTAATAGTTGTCGTCATATTAGTGTTCTTCCTTCTACCTTTTAGTAGAGTAACTACACAAGGGACGTCAAGACCCGGAGTCACACTTCTAGTAGGAAAGTGTCCTAGTTGACAAGGGTCGAGAGTCTGTCGTCTCTTGTGTCGAGTGTGACAAAGGTCGTGGAAGACGAGAGTAATGTCCCGGGACGTCACAAATAAGAATCCCTGGTCACAGATGTACTGATAGTCGATTGTCCTAGACGTACACCGAAAGTTTTGCGTTGAAATAGAAGTTTTATTTTATGACTAACCTTTCAAACTGGTCGTAAAATATCTGAATCTCCTTTAAGAATTAAAAGACGGATCCTTTTTACTGAAGTGGTTATGTTTCATATTAGTTCACCCGTCGTTTAGTCCTTTAGTCAAAGTAGTTAGTACAGACGATGGGAGGTACGAGACTTTTCTCAACTGTTTGATGTAGGACCCCCTGTTCTTGTCGATGGTGGACCAAGACTTTTTTTGTTTTTTTTTGTTAAAATAACCTTGTGTCGGTAAGCGACTACATCATAGAAACAGAAAGAAATACGATGTTGTCGTTTCCACTCATCAACGTAGTCTGTGTCATATCGTGTGTTTCGGATGTTATAAAAGATAGACCTGGAAACGTTTTTTCTTTTCGAATGATTCAGGAAGGGATTTCTCTGTCTTCATGTGTCCCGTGTCACTACCCTCCTGGTACGTTCGGTCAGTCCCCTCTTTTCGTCCCCTACTACCCCTTCACCCCTCGTGACTCCTCCACGACTCTCCTTCCCCACCCCCTCTCTCCACACGTCTCCCCTTGCACCCTCACTGTGTTTCTCTCCACGACTGGTCGTTCTGGTGGACCCTCCCTTCAGTCGGAGTCTTCCGTCGTGTAGGGTAGAACTTTAGTAAGGGTCTTTGAATGTCTGGACTCACGTTTAGGACTATACGTAGTTTGTCTAGGACTTTGAAGACAAGGCGAAACATACGGACCTACCAGGTCTCAGGGTCCTCTCTTCTACGATCCACCCTTTCGTGGTGCGAGGCTCGACCCCTTCGTCTCTGTCTGTAAGTTGTCTCTTTCAGTCCCTCCGACCTACACTCCTTTGGGTGACGGAGGGTCCGAAACACCAGTGTACAGGACGGGTTTCCCTTAGGAGGTACACTGGGAGTTTGAGGACGAGTGTGGTTCGAAGTGAAATCACTGGACCCCTACTTTCTAAGAGAAACTTTGACAGAAACAGGTTTAATTTTAGTGTCGATCTAAATCTATTTCTTATAGAATTGATCAAGTAAATAATTCCAGCAGAGTTTGTGTGGAGGGAGGTTTAAGAAGACCGTAGAGAGGTGTACCTTTAACAAGTGTTAAAAAATTTTTTATATAACTTCATATCAACTGAATGTTATTACACTATTAAATTCCATATATTATATTAGTAAGTAAATGAAAAAAAGACTAATATAAGGTAATATTCAATAATGTTCTATGACTTATTTTAAGGGACACGAAAGATCATTTAGGAACAACGAATAAATAAACTGTTTATCATCATACAGATAATTAGGGTATAAAGTTTAAACAAGAAGGGAGGGAGGGAGGGTTAGAGGAAACCATTGAACAGCCCTCGGCACAATCCGTAATGACTGTTTTACCTCCGTGCCAGGGTTGAGAGAGAGGAACAGGGCGTCCGTACCTGGGTCCTACTTCCTCAATCCGGAACACTAAGACTGAACAAAAAAGGAGAGGAGCCGACTCAACTGACTTTTCTTATAATTCCACGAATGACAAGAACTCTCCTCGTACTCTTCCGTGTTTAGGAAGACGTCGACACGAGTCTTTTATTAAGTATTTCAATTAGTAACTGTAAATAAGTTCCTGAAAACGTTTTCTCACAAGGTCCCACTTGTGCATCCGGCGTCGAACTCCGGTACCCTCCCTAACGATAGACTTCGGATAAACACTCCTTTCACAAATATCGTTTCCTCAAACGACTTAAATCCCGAATCCTTATTAATTTTATCAATCTTCGATTTCTAAATTCCTTACAACATTACAATCGTATAAGATGATATCGAATATCTGTAATCCTTGAAATCTCTATAATTATCGATCTTCGGGAAAAATTCTTTATCACTCGAATCCTATGATCCCCGTTTGTCCTAAATCTTTCTATTCTTTATTTGACTCCTTACACCATACGTCAGGTTTATAATCGTACTCAATGATACATAAGTGTTCCTGTGTACTCTTCTTCATCTATTCTCTTAGCGACTCCGTCCTTGAGGAAAACTCCCCGTTGTCACTAAATACCTCTGTTGTTTAGACCCAGTCCCCCTTGACTTTTACAGTTTGGAGACTGGATTACGAAAACATTTTCATATTTTCTCTTGGAATCCGAACTTTATTTATCCGTCAGGTTCTATTGACTCCCCGACGGAGCAAAGAGCGGTTGTGGTGGGTAGAGAAGTCCAACTGAGGGACCGACGACCTCGACCTGAGACCGTCATTGACATTCAAACAAAAGATACAGAGATTTAGATAAAGATAAAACATATATCTAAATAATCATAATGAAAATCTAAGGTACATATTCACTATGGTATAAACAGAAAGAGACTGAATGAAATGATTCTTATAGTAAGAGATTTAACTGAGTACAACGACTTTTACCTTTATAAAGTAACATAAAGTACCCACTTATTAATAGTAAGTGATTAAAAACTTAGTCATCGTAAGATTTTAAATTAAGGAGTACTCTTAGGAGTGGGGTGACTCGATGGACGTACGACAGAGGTGGAGTCTACTCATTGGATTCCCGACCCTATCTCAGTCATGTAGGGAGTGGGTCCTGGTCTCGGTCTGTGTCCTGTCCCACTCTGTTCATTCCCCTCACCTGTTAGACGGTGGAGGGGGTAGAACCCGGAAAGGGACGTAGATACCGTCGTCGGAGACACGCACAGTGTCTCGTGGGCCATGACGTGGCGGGAACACGGGAGTCCTGGGTCGTCTACTCCTCAGAGACTTATCAGAACTTAAGGTGAGACCCTTGGACTACCTACAAAAATATTGACGGGACTACCTGGAGACTTGGAGTTACACTAGATTGTGAAGGGGGAAACATGAAACAAATCCGTTTCTCTACTTTCACTGAGTCACCAACGAAAACTAGTAGGTCAACACATAGACACAAGAGTAAGGTCGTAGGTGTGACGAGAGAGAGAAATGAAAAATTGAAGGATATATTGAAATACGAATTTTCTCGTTGTATTTGAGTCTAGTTCGAGTATGAAGTTTATTATTTCCGATCTTTAAGACAAGTCTGGAATAGACGTCGGGTTGTTCACAGGGTTGGGTAGGGGACCCGAGTCAGACCTACGTCCCACGAGTGTCCCTACTGCGTCTACTTGAGGTCCCGAGTAGTGGTACAGTCCTCCTACCGTTCTCAGGTCGAGGTCTCTCGTGTCTTTTGAGTGATCTTGCTCTGAAAGTAAAGGACTCGTTTACTCCACTGTAGTTGTGATAAGTTGTGTCTGTTTAGAAAACTCTTGCTTCATCTACACCGACAAGTGGGTCCCTCTCTAGACCTTACTTAAAAAGTCGCACCGGAGGGAGTGGACGAAGGGACAGTCCTCTAGTTTCACGTCGACTAAGAGAGGTCGTCCCTACCTCCCACCCCAGCTGAAATCTTTGGTCCACAGTAGAGTCGGAACTTGTGGTCCCTTGGGTTTGTGAGACAGTCGATAGAGTGGAGTATGGGTTCTCAATGTCCGACTCCCTTAGATCTGGGTACTTTTCGGTAGGACAAAGTGAGTTTTAGGTAAATCCCGACTCGTCCTACGGTCCTACTCACTTTACCTCCCAGACGTTCTTTTGATCGATCATGTCCCCCTCTCCCCTACAGTTCCGAGACCACCACACAACAGTTTTCATTGTGTAAAGGGTGTTCGTGACTCAAACGACAGGACTTCGCTGATACAGTGTCGGTACCACAGTCAGACGTCAGTGTCTATGTACATTGGGATGTCAAGTGTACTACCTACGGACACAAAGGGAGTTGGGACTCCTGTGAACCTCTACGTGGGGTGTTCCTGACAACTAGAAGGGTCCGTTCTCTTGGGGCCCCATTGTCGGGACGACGTCTACTAGTAAGTTCGATACACTCTGGACGATCAACACTTATTCATGAATTAGGTGAATACAAGTTCCAAGATCACGGAAACCAGTACTGGTCGATCATGAAATGTTCGTAGCTAAGTTCTTTAGGAGTACTCTGAGGTCTCTGACTCCCTAATTCTCGTGAGTGACAGGTTCTAATTGATATAATTAGACGGATTCACTATCTAGACCCAAACTCTGAGTTGATACGGAATAAGGGTCCCTCACTAAAATTATTGTTGTCGTCACAGTGTGATCCTGGTGTCGGAACAGATTGAGTTACTTTGGTTCGGTACGGGCGTCCCGTTAGGTTCTACCCACCCAGTACCTCCTCTCCAGACTGTCTTACACCAGGTGACCTCCTCCCTTGTCGTTTGGTGAAGTCATAAGAACAGAACTCTTGGGGTACTTGTCATGCTTTTCCGTTTTACTATCCTATGGTTTTCTCCTTGAGGGGTCCAATCATCCACGGGTTATACGATGACCTCTAGTCACCTTTTTATTGAAGTCTTTCTTACTTCCCTACCTCGGTTTCGTTTTTGTTATGGGTCGACACCTACACTGACCACTATCTTCGTTCCAGATTACGACATTTCTCGTTATAACGTATCCTTGGACCTTATAGTCCAGGTACTTAGTTCCGTTTAACCTTCACCAGTTTGTTCTCTACCGTTCTCACTTGCAGCTGTAAGTCCCTTAGTCGTTTGATTTTACCTGACCTTACCCACTTAAATTGAGTCTACTTGTAATATAGATGATGACGTCCGTCCTTAGGGAATCTTCTTTACCTCATCGGTAGTACCAGTTGTTTTCTCAGGTTTTACGTCATGAACCTACGTTAGAGTTTTTACTGTCTTACTAGAGACAAACAGAGGTTCCGTTTGGTAAGTTATAGTGTCAATAGGTTCAGATACGGGGTTGGTTATTGGGACTTCTTCGACTTCAACTTACCAAAATACTTCTGGATGTTCTGGAAATTCTTGATTGTGGGTTTTTTCTAGAGGAAAAGTAAGATCCCCTGACCTTACGTTTTCATCCTTCAGTTCTTTATGGACCTCATTGTCCGTTTAAACCGGAACCTTATACCTTACTTCGTCTCGTTTCTAATTATCTCAAAACGGTTCTTTTACGTGACCAGTATCGTTTGTGAGAGACGGTTGTTGTGCTCTCTTCTGAGATGTGTATCTGAAGTGGTATACCAGTTGTGACTTTAGTCTAAGACAAGAAACGTCGGTTTCTGCCTCTTCGAGATATCTCAGTCGTTTTTGTTCTGGTCCTCGACTGACACCGAGTCTAGTACTTGAGGAATAATGGTTTAAGTCTGAGTTTAACTTCTTTCATCCCTTTTGGTGATCTGGTAAGTCCATACTGGATTTAGTTTAGGGAATACTAATATGTCACCTTCACTCTTTATCTAAATTCCCTGTTCTAGACTATCTACCTCACGGACTACTTGATACCTTACTCCACACACTGTAACATGTCCTCTGTCCTTAGTTCTGGTAGGGGTACCCTTTCTTTACGTTTTTTCGTTTCGCCGACAGACTCCTCCGGAATGTTTATCGACACTTTTCTTCTCTCCGTTTTTCGTTTCCTCTTTCCCTTTCTATATTCGTAGACTTACGTCTCAAGGTCTCTTATCGTTCTTCTCTATTCTTTCGGAAGAAGTCGTTAGTTACGTTTCTCTATCTCCTTTTGTTGTCTTACCCTTTCTAATCTCTAGAGAGGTTCTTTTAATCTCTATGGTTCCCTTGTAAAGTACGTTTCTACCCGAGCTATTTCCTGTCTTTAGCATACCTGGATTGTCTTCGTCTTCTATAATTTTTCTCCACCGTTCTTATGTGTCTTCTTGACATGTTTTTTCTAGAAGTGGTGGGTCTATTAGTACTACCACACTAGTGATTAGATCTCGGTCTGTAGGACCTTACACTTCAGTTCACCCGGAATCTTTCGTAGTGATGTTTGTTTCGATCACCTCTACTACCTTAAGGTCAACTCGACAAAGTTTAGGTCTTTCTACTACGACACTTTCACGACGTGAGTTATACGGTCGTTTAAACCTTTTGAGTCGTCACCGGTGTCCTGACCTTTTGCAGTTAAAAGTAAGGTTAGAGTTTCTTTCCGTTACGGTTTTTTACGAGTTTGATGGCGTGTTAACGTGAGTAGAGTGTGTGATCATTTCATTACGAGTTTTAAGAGGTTCGGTCCTAAGTCGGTATGCACTTGGTACTTGAAGGACTACAAGTTCGACCAAAATCTTTTCCGTCTCCTTGGTCTCTAGTTTAACGGTTGTAGACGACCTAGTACCTTTTTCGTTCTCTCAAGGTCTTTTTTGTAGATAAAGACGAAATAACTGATACGGTTTCGGAAACTGACACACCCAGTGTTATTTGACACCTTTTAAGACTTTCTCTACCCTTATGGTCTGGTGGACTGGACGGAGAACTCTTTAGACATCCGTCCAGTCCTTCGTTACCAATCTTGACCTGTACCTTTTTGTCTGACCAAGGTTTATCCTTTTCCTCATACAGTCCCGACATATAACAGTGGGACAAATAAATTGAATATACGGCTCATGTAATACTCTTTGTGACCTGACCCTCTTTGTGTTCGACCTTAGTTCTAACGGCCCTCTTTATAGTTATTGAAGTCTATACGTCCACTGTGGTGGGAATACCGTCTTTCACTTCTCCTTGATTCTTCGGAGAACTACTTTCACTTTCTCCTCTCACTTTTGCAACCGAATTTCGAGTTGTAAGTCTTTTACTTCTAGTACCATAGAATAGGGTAGTGAAGTACCCTTTATCTACCCCTTTGTCACCTTTGTCACAGTCTGAAATAAAAAGACCCGAGGTTTTAGTGACGTCTACCACTAACGCCGGTACTTTAATTTTCTGCACATGAGGAACCTTCTTTTCCATACTGGTTGGATTCGTCATATAAATTTTCGTCTCTGTAATGAAATGACCGATTACAGACAGATCAGTTCCGATACCAAAAAGGACACCAGTACATACCTACACTCTCAACCTGATACTTCTTCCGACTCACGGCTTCTTAACTACGAAAACTTGACACCACAACCTCTTCTGAGAACTCTCAGGGAACCTGACGTTCCTCTAGGTTGGTCGGGTAAGAGTTCCTCTAATCGGGACCCTAAAGAAACCTTCCTTACTACGATTTCGACGTTGAGGTCATGAAACCGGTGGAGTACGTTTCTAAACTGAGTAACCTTTTCTGAGACTATGACCCTCCCTAACCCCCGTCCTCCTCTTCCCCTGCTGTCTCCTACTCTACCGACCTACCGTAGTGACTGAGATACCTGTACTCAGACTCACTTCAGGCCCTAAACCACTACCTGTCCCTCCGGACCGCACAACGGTAAGAACCTCAACGTTTCTCAGTCTGTGCTGACTCGCTGACTTGACTTGACTTGACTACACACTACTACACATAAAAAGAGGTCTGAAGTAATAAATAAAAGTCTTTTGGGGAGTTTAGAATGAGTCCATTGAAGGTTCCATTGTCAGAACTACAATGAAACCTACAATGTAGAGTCCATTGTCGGAAGTGATTATAACGTGTAGAATAATTTGTGGGTTCCGACTTGTTTTAAAGACCCTTAGATCACACTCTTGAGGAATTTTGTCGTCTGAACTACTAGGTACCAGGATTATGTGGACTGTGTGTACGATTGAGAAGGGATGGTTACAAGGATCGTCTGTGACGATCGTCTAGGGTCGTGGAAAGTCTGTCTTAAACGTATACTGAAATAGTAAGTCCGTGACGGTTTACGTTTTCTGACCGATCTCTTTCCGTTGGTTTACGGTGGGAACAAAATACATGAACAGGTGACGACTGGTAACGATACGAGTGAAAATGTTTTTATACGGGGAGTTTCGGGATAGTATTAATCGACGGTTATACAGAAAATCTACTTTTACAGTTGGATTCGAAGGTCTCCGTCAATCCGTCATCCTAGACTTTGATTTGGAGTCCTACAGTCATCATGAAGTCACGTGTTCCTACTTCGTCTGATTATGAAAGACCGGTGTCGTCAGTCCATAGTAAAAACGACCACCGAGATCGTCACTGGGATTCTATATGAGAGTGAGTGAGTCAACGAGCTAACACAACCTGAGAAAGGTTGGGGTACCTAACATCGGACAGTTCGAGAAGACAGGTACCCTAATAGGTCCGTTCTTATGACCTCAGCCAACGGTAAACTAGAAGGTCCTTTAGAAGGGTTGGATCTCTAACTTAGGTAAAGAGGACGTAGAGGACGTAACTGTCCGTCTAATAAAATAGTGACTCGGTGTACCCTTCGGGATTTTGTATGATAGTCGATGATAAATCTCTTTTGTCACAACAGTAGTAAATACCGTGTCTGGGTGGTGGATCTCCCTTGTATTTGTCAAGATTAGTTGACCGGTGATGTAAACCAATAGGTCCCACACCTCGTCCCCTATAGACATAACTTAAATCACAGATTAAATAACGTTTGATAATCCTACGTTATTTTAGGTTTATAAGGTGGTTCTAACTACAGTTTCAAGAGTCTGAGAGGTTGAGTTTATAACTCTTTTACGACATGACGAAGAACTTTTTTCGAAATCCTCCCCGGGAAGAGAGGTGCAGGTATACCTACTCTTTACCGGAAAGGAGTCCGTTTTTAGAGATAGTTCACAAGGAAGAGCTTGTTAGGGAGTAACTTACATGGTCTCGCGACGAAAGTCGTCCTGAGAACTTGTTGGGGTAAAGTACCCGTCGGAGTTTGGTATTTTACAGACTTCGGAACAGAAGTGTCTTCTGACTTACCTCGAGTAGTGAAGGAGAAGACGGAGGGGTCCAGGAAGGTAGTTGGTTCAGTGTAGTCGTCTTGTAGTGTGTGCGGACCTGAGATAACGAGGGGTAGGTAGGTTTGTAGAGTGTTTTAACCTGGAATGTCTTCAAATC
The DNA here is from genome assembly GCA_006410555.1 of Capra ibex. Classification (NCBI taxonomy): domain Eukaryota; kingdom Metazoa; phylum Chordata; class Mammalia; order Artiodactyla; family Bovidae; genus Capra; species Capra ibex. Next base: position 8,447,114 of record SJYO01048061.1, on the reverse strand, counting down.
GATCAAGAGAACTACTGACTTTTAAAAAAAGATGTGAAAAATACTTTGTCTACAAGTGATATGAAAAACGTTGATTAATCTCATTTATAGAGAAATTTTTCACTTTCATAATCAGAGAGTCAGTACAGGTTGAGAAACACTGGGTTTCCTGATATCGGGTGGTCCGAGGGGACAGGTACCTTAAGACGTCCTTTCTTGTGACCTCACCCAAAGGTGAAGGAAGAGGTCCCATTGAAGGGCTGGGTCCCTAGCTTGGTCCCATAGGACGTAATGTCCTTCTAAGAAATGGTAGACTCAGTGGTCCCTTCGGAGAATTCACAAATAATATTTTTGTTTTGTACGTTTACGGTATCACCCCCCCCCTTTGTTGTTGTTGTTGTGAGGAAACTGACCTACTTGACTTAAAACAAAAAGGTGAACCATCTATGTTTCTTGGCACCCCGAACTATACGACGAGAAGAACCGAACCAAAGAAAAAAAAAATTTATATTTAAATAAATAAAATTAATCTCCGATTAATGAAATGTTATAACATAACCAAAACGGTATGTAGTTGTACTTAGACGGTGCCCACATGTACACAAGGGGTAGGACTTGGGAGGAGGGTGGAGGGAGGGCTGTGGTAGGGAGACCCAGTAGGGTCAAGTGGTCGGAGCTCGTAGAACATAGTACGTAGTTTGGACCTGACCACTAAGTAAAGTGTATACTATAATATGTACAAAGTTTCGGTAAGAGGGTTTAATAGGGTGGGAGCGGGAGAGGGTGTCTCAGGTTTTCTGACAAGATATGTATACACAGAGAAAACGCCAGAACGTATGCCCCAATAGTAATGGTAGAAAGATTTAAGGTATATATACACAAGATCTTTCAATTCAACCATAATTAAACATTATTAATAAATACCAACTCCAGAGACTATGATTGTATTAGGGAGGAATGTAAAACCGATATCTAAAATATTGAAAATTTTTATATATTATTAAGATGAAAGGAATAACCAAAATTATAACTACTTTATATACGTAATTACTAATGTGTTTAGGTTAATAAAGTAGTAGACACTAATGGACGTGTTATCTTACTAATCAATGTTTTACAATAGGGGTAAGAAGAAGAAGAAGAAGAAAAAAAAAAAACGACGCGGAACGCCCAAGAATCAAAGGACTGTTTCCTAACTTCGACACGGGGTTGTCGTCTTCGTGTCTCCGAATTGGTGTCCGGTGTCCCTTCAGGGACAAGGGTAATAAGATTTTGATCCTTCGACTTACCTCATTATTTGATTTACTTATGACTTGTCTAGGGGGAGAACATAGGAGGATTCCCTAAGAAAAGTGGTAACAAGTATAATTATCGAAATTCTTCACCCCCTGGTGTTTGTCACACCTTTGTGGGGTTTATGATCATTGCTATTTCTCGTTTGGACTTTTATTGTCCCGAATAGAAAAGTCGTCCCGAAGGGACCACCTAGTCTGTCATTTCTGAGGTTGACGTTACGTCCTCTGGACCGAAGTTAGGGACCCAGACCCTTCTAGGAGACCTCTTTCCTTACCGATGGGTGAGGTCATAAAAACGGACCTCTTAAGGTACCTGTCTCCTCGGACCACCCGATGTTAGGTACTCCAACGTTTCTCAGTCTGTGTTGACTCACTGATTGTATACAGAAAAGTTGTGTAAATTATTGATGTTGAATGAACCTGTACACCCCTTTTTTTCATGAAAAGTTGATATAGTGGAAACTGTATATAAAGTACTCCAGAGGACGGGTCTCACGTCCACCGACGTTGTTGCGTGTCTCGTGTCGGCTCTCCTCGATGGGGTGTAGGCTCCAGTCCCCGTCTTCAACCCTCCTGGGGTTCGGACTCCCCGCCGTCGGCTTTCCTCGATGGGGTGTAGGTTCCAGTTCCCACCTCCGGCCCTCCTTGATGGGGTGCAGACTCCACTCCCCACCGTCGTCTTTCCTCAATAGGACGTAGACTCCAGTCCCTACCGTCGGATCTCCACGATGGGGTGCAGGCTCCAGTCCCCATCGCCGGCTCTCACGGTCCGACACTGTCACATCCTCGTTGGATCTCCTCGACGGGGTGCGGGTTCCGGTCTCCGCCGCCTGTCCTCCTCACTGGGGTGCAGGTTCCTCGTCACCGACGCATCCGTGACCTCCCGATCTCCTCGATAAAGTGTAAGTTCCAGTCCTTCCTCTCGTCACTCCTCTATGGGGAGTAGGTTCCATTCCTCTTCACCGACACGAAACGACCTCGTCGACACTTCTCTATTGGGTGCAGGTTCCATTCTCTGTGGGTTCATTCTGCCATCCACTACGTTCTCCCGTCTGTGTGACTTTGGTATTAGTGTCTTTTGATCAGTTAAGTCAGTGTGATCCTGGTGTCGGAGCAGATTTAGTTACTTTGATTCGGTACAGGACACCCCGGTGGGTTCTGCCCGCCCGTATCACCTCTCCAGACTGTCTTACACCAGGTGACCTTTTCCCTTACCGTTCGGTGAAGTCATAAGAAGGGAACTCTTGGGGTACTTGTCATACTTTTCCGTTTTACTATCCTATGACTTTCTCCTTAAGGGGTCCAGTCATCCACGGGTTGTGCGATGACCTCTAGTCACCTCTTTATTGAGGTCTTTCTTACTTCCCTACCTCGGTTTCGTTTTTGTTATGGGTCAACACCTACACTGACCACTATCTTCATTCCAGGTCACAAAATTTCTCCTTATAACGTATCCTTGAACCTTACAGTCCAGGTATTTAGTTCCGTTTGACCTTCACCAGTTTTCCTATACTGTTCTTACTTGCAGTTGTAAGATCCTGTCCCTTGATTTTAGCTGACCTTATCCACTTAAATTGAGTCTACTGGTAATATAGATGATGACACCCGTTCTTAGGGAATCTTCTTTACCTCATCGGTAGTATCAGTTGTTTTCTCAGACTTTGCGTCATGAACCTACGTTAGAGTTTTGACTGTCTTACTAGAGACAAACAAAGGTTCCGTTTACTAAGTTATAGTGTCAATAGGTTCCGATACGGGGTTGTCATTACGACTTCTTCGACTTCAATTACCAAGATACTTCTGGATGTTCTGAAAAGTCTTGATTGTGGGTTTTTTTCTACAGGAAAAGTAAGATCCCCTGACCTTACGTTTTCATCGTTCAGTTCTTTATGGACCTCATTGTCCGTTTAAACCGGAACCTTATGCCTTACTTCGTCCCGTTTCTGATTATCTCAAAACGGTTCTTTTACGTGACCAGTATCGTTTGTGGGAGACGGTTGTTGTGTTCTCTTCTGAGATGTGTACCTGTAGTGGTATGCCAGTTGTGGTTTTACTCTAACTAAGACAAGAAACGTCGGTTTCTACCTCTTCGAGATATCTCAGTCGTTTTTGTTCTGGTCCTCGACTGACACCGAGTCTAGTACTTGAGGTACAACGGTTTAAGTCTGAGTTTAACTTCTTTCATCCCTTTTGGTGATCTGGTAAGTCCATACTGGATTTAGTTTAGGGAATACTAATATGTCACCTTCACTCTTTATCTAAATTCCCTACTCTAGACTATCTATCTCGCGGACTACTTGATACCCGCCTCTAGGTACTGTGACATCCCCTCTGTCCCTAGTTCTGGTAGGGGTACCTTTTCTTTACGTTTTTTCGTTTCGCCGACAAACTCCTCCGGAATGTTTATCGACACTTTTCTTCTCTCCGTTTTTCGTTTTCTCTTTCCCTTTCTATATTCGTAGACTTACGTCTCAAGGTCTCTTATCGTTCTTCTGTATTCTTTCGGAAGAAGTCGTTAGTTACGATTCTTTGTCTCCTTTTCTTGTCTTACCCTTTCTGATCTCTAGAGAGGTTCTTTTAGTCTCTATGATTCCCTTGTAAAGTACGTTTCTACCCGAGCTATTTCCTGTCTTTACCATACGTGGATTGTCTTCGTCTTCTATAATTTTTCTCCACCGTTCTTATATGTCTTGACATGTTTTTTCTAGAAGTGCTGGTTCTATTAGTACTACCACACTAGTGAGTGGATCTCGGTCTGTAGGACCTTACCCTTCAGTTCACCCGGAATCTTTCGTAGTGATGTTTGTTTCGATCACCTCCACTGTCTTAAGATCACCTCGATGAAGTTTAGGACTTTCTACTACGACACTTTCACGACGTGAGTTATACGGTCGTTTAAACCTTTTGAGTCGTCACCGGTGTCCTGACCTTTTCCAGTTAAAAGTAAGGTTAGGGTTTCTTTCCGTTACGATTTCTTACGAGTTTGATGGTGTGTTGACGTGAGTAGAGTGCACGATCATTTCATTACAAGTTTTAAGAGGTTCGGTCCTAAGTCGGTATACGTATGGCACTTGAGGTCTACAAGTTCGACCAAAATCTTTTCCGTCTCCTTGGTCTCTAGTTTAACGGTTGTAGACGACCTAGTACCTTTTTCCTTCTCTCAAGGTCTTTTTGTAGATAAAGACGAAATAACTGATACGGTTTCGGAAACTGACACACCTAGTGTTAGTTGACACCTTTTGAGACTTTCTCTACCCTTATGGTCTGGTGGACTGGACGGAGAACTCTTTGGATATATCTCTAGTCCTTCGTTGTCAATCTGGACCTGTACCTTGTTGTCTGACCAAGGTTTTTCTTTTCCTCATGCAGTTCCGACATATAACAGTGGGACGAATAAATTGAATATACGTCTCATGTAGTACTCTTTGCGACCTGACCTTCTTTGTGTTCGACCTTAGTTCTAACGACCCTCTTTATAGTTATTGAAGTCTATACGTCTACTGTGGTGGGAATGCCGTCTTTCACTTCTCCTTGATTCTTCGGAGAACTACTTTCACTTTCTCCTCTCACTTTTACAACCGAATTTCGAGTTGAAAGTCTTTTTTTCGTTTCTAGTACCATAGAATAGGGTAGTGAAGTACCCTTTATCTACCCTTTTGTCACTTTTGTCATAGGCTGAAATAAGAAAACCCGAGGTTTTAGTGACGTCTACCACTGACGTCGGTGCTTTAATTTTCTGCACATGAGGAACCTTCTTTTCAATACTGGTTGGATCTATCGTATAACTTTTCATCTTTGTAATGAACGGTTGTTTCCAGACGGATCAGTTCAGATACCAAAAAGGTCATCAGTACATACCTACACTCTCAACCTGACACTTCTTCCGACTCGTGAATTCTTGACTACGAAAACTTGACGCCACGACCTCTTCTGAGAACTCTCAGGGAACCTGACGTTCCCCTAGATCGGTCAGGTAAGACTTCCTCTAGTCGGGACCCTAAAGCAACCTCCTTTACTTCGACTTCGACTTTGAGGTCATGAAACCGGTGGAGTACGCTTCTCAACAGAGTAACCTTTTCTGAGACTACGACCCTCCCTAACCCCCGTTCCCCTCTTCCCCTGTTGTCTCCTACTCTACCGACCTACCGTAGTGACTGAGCTACCTGTACTCAGACTCACTTGAGACCCTCCACCACTACCTGTCCCTCCGGACCGCACGACGCTAAGTACCCCAACCTTTCTCAGTCTGTGCTGACTCGCTGACTTGACTTGACTTGACTTAGAAAAGGAAAGGAACAGTAAAAACCATTGAAGTCATCCTCTTTTTAACAAAGAAAAGGAAAATGTTATCAAGGTTGTACTATTTTATAAAAATTCTTTTCATAAATATGTCATCTATGAGACACAATCCTTTACACAGTACTCGTTCTGTTTTACCAGGGACAGGAGTACCACGAGTGTACACGAAGGAACACGATTTTACGTTTCAGCGTCGACTGAACGGTGGTCGAGATAAACGAAATTCTTGGTGTGGTTGAGTGTCAACGGTATTGTAAGTTAATAGATTACAACTGAAAACTCTTTAAGGTCTTCAGTCTCAGACGTCTTAAAGTTCCCAGAACAATTAATACCGTATTTACCTTCGGTCTGAAGTGACGGTAGGGTTGGACTTTCGGGGCCATGAGTGAACATGTAAGGTCCGCAAAATGTAGAGCACTACAGGAATTCTTTATGGTGGCCTCTTGTTTCTTTTACTACGGTTCCCCTTAGTGGTCATATCGTTAGGTTCCTTAGTGTCGGTGGTAGTGCGGGTGGTGTGGTTAGTGTTCTTCTTTACAGACTTTATCGTTTTTATCTATGTCTCCGGAGGAAACTTCCCATGAAAAGTTTCTATTTGATATTACCAAGTAAGACAACCCTAATTTGAGTAAAGGAGTTTTTCTGAACAACCCTGTCGTCTCTTACGAAAGGGAAGGTTTTTTTATTTTAATACCACTAGGAATACTATAAATCATTTACACGGTTTGTGAGACTATTCTTGAAACATTCATAGTCGGGAACACTATGTGAGTCATCGGGGTACTCCGTCCCCAATGACGAAAATTGTCTACTCTTATAAACTCCGAGTCTCTCATCCTCGAGTTAGGGTTTTGATAGTCCTCAGTCGTACACAATGATCTTCTACTTACTCGTCCGTAGTGTCCACTCCTTAGGTCTACGGAGTCGATACGACGTCCCTCTCTCTTCATCAATTAATGTTTATTAAGTGACAGGTCTTTTCATCCTGTTTTAAATTTACCACTGGAAACCTACATCCTTAAGGAGAAAGATCTAAAAGATAGGTATCAATTATAAATGACTCACAACTGACACATGTCTCGATATGGAAGTTTGGAAGTGTACATAATTGAGTAATTTAGAGTATTATCGAGAGAAATCATTGTCACAACTCTCTTCCGTTACCGTGGGGTGAGGTCATGAGAACGGACCTTTTAGGGTACCTACCTCCTCGGATCAACCGACGTCAGATACCCCAGCGATTCTCAGCCTGTGCTGACTCCCTGAAGTGAAAGTGAAAAGTGAAAGTACGTGACCTCTTCCTTTACCGTTGGGTCAGGTCATAAAAACGGACCTCTTAGGTTCCCTACCCCCTCGGACCACCCGACGGTAGATACCCCAGCGTGCCTCAGCCTGTGCTGACTTCGCTGAATCGTCGTCATTGTCACAACAGAGTAAAATGTCTACCTCTCTCACTCCGTGTCCCTTTCCTTGTCGTTGAACTACCTATGACGTTTCGGATTCAGTACTCTTCGGGTACCGTACTCATAAATACTATATAAATTTGAACAGGGGTTATATGTCGGTAGAAAGATAGTAATATCATTCATATATTTCACGGATAAGGTTTCCATTTCCAACATTGTTGTCGTCTGGGGTAAATGGTCCACGAATGACATACATTCTGTGACACGACTCAAGGTACTTGTAAGAGAATTAGTACTGTAATAGGACACTTTAATAAGATACAACCCTTTACTAGAACCAGTTTTTTTCTGTCGTCCATCTTCTCTTTTGTTTTAGTAACCAACTACGACTAAATTCGTAGGTAGAAATAGTCCTTTTCATACTATGGGAATGAAAAATTCTTACGTTAGTTATAAATCACAAACGAACGATGCTGTTACCCCACCCCACCACCCCTACACGTCTAAGTCAGACCCGGTTCCGGAGGCTTCAAATATTAGAGTCCACCTATGTTTAAGTACCACTAGACGTGTTCCGTCTCTCACGACCTCTTTGTGTCTCTTAAGTTCTTGCAAACATCCGTTAAGATTCTCTGAATACCGACTTAAAATGTCCAACCACATTGTTTATCTTTCTTACCGTTCTTATTGAACGTCCGTCATTGATGTTAACTACCTTTAAAACTGGTTTTTCCTCGAGTCTACTCTTCAATTCTACGGACAGACTCAATTGTGACCAACAAGACACAGGAGAGTCGTGGTCGTGGACGTAGGGTACGAGTGGTGGGGTCCCGGAGGGGTGGAACAGTGGGTCCCGTCGACCGGGTCCACGTAGAGACTCCCTACCCAATCCTCTCTTTACAGATATAGAGTCTCTGAGTCCAATAGTAAAGTGACGAGAAGGACTAGTCGAAAAAGTCTCCTAGACGTGTTGGTATAACACTTAGTCTTTTCATTCTTGAAGTAAAATTAATTGTCTATACCGTATTTCTACCCTCCCTCCACTAACAAGATTCAATAGGGTCCTTCCTGACGTCCAGTTCCTCTTTCTGTCCTCGTTAAACATGAGTCCCTTAGGATCTCGGTGTCGGTGTCCGTCCTCCTCGGACCTTCCTCCTCTTTTGTTGGTCTCGACACTGAGACACAGGTCCTCGGGAACCCTTGGTTTGAGATAATAGACCTACCTCTGGGTGCACAAAAAGGATAAAGAGGGTGTAGACGACACCATAGTTTTATTTTGGGTCTCACTTCTCCTACCCTAAAACTTCGCTATGTAAGGTCAGTATTGACCTTTTTTTATCCGGACTGACTGGAGAGAGGATAATCTGGATGTCTATTTGTTACGAATATCGGTGACGTAATTCATACGTAAGGTGAACGATGTTGAAAGTACAAGTACCCCTCCCCAGGATGCTCGAAGAAGATACAGACCAGAATTCGGTGAACCGAAGTGTAACAACCAACAGTTTTTTGGACGGTTTTACAGTTATTTTTTAGGTTTAATGTCAAAAAATCGTCTAAGTGTAGTAAACTACCCGTTGTAAGTAGTCAAAGTTATTAGTCTAAACGGGGTTTACTCCCGGAAAATTTTGATTGGGTCGGACCGTCTATTGGACCCTTCGTCTCCATTTTAGTTTTACTTCCCGAAGTGTACTTGACTCGGTTACGTAAAAGGAATCCATGGGTAACTTCTGGGTAATAATTACGAGAGTCTCGAGAATTCACTCGAATATCGGAAGTATAAAGTACGGGGTTTAAGACCTTGTTAAGTTTCTCCTACAGAGATTGTAGATGAACATCCATTATGATATCGGTGGGAGTAACATTGAACTTATAAAAGTATATATTTGTATATACCCAAATGTCAATCTACATATAAGTAAACACTTAGAAAATAACGGTCGATAGAGTTTGGGAAGTATCTTCAACCGTCTTTTACTTTTATCATACATTCGTTTTTCAGTAAACTTCTTCCTTTGTTGTATAAGCCCACACGTTATGTGTAGGGATGGAATTTCGGTTAGAGTAAACAAAGAGGATGTAAGGGTTCTTAAAGTTTTTCGGATCAAGTTCGATATGTGTATTAGACAGGGGGCGATAGACTTACCTAAAGTCCGGATAGACTACTGGGTATAATGGTGCCGGTCACAAAGACATGGAGACAGTGTGACCGTGTCTCTGTTACTACCAAGATATCTTTCTTTGTATAACAGTGTTTTCGTTCACTGAGTTCAGGACTACAGGAGGGTTTATTCTTCTTAGTAATAAAAATATATAAAGGGTAAACCTCGTGTGTAAACCCTTTAAGATAGGTTTCAGATACTTAAGTGTACTTGTTGTTGTTGTTGTTTAGAATCTACTTTAGAAAGTGAACTCTCTTATACCACTAAAAAGAGTTAAGTTTTTTTAAGAAATGAAACACCTCTTACTGTCGGATGTGGACCTCCCCTATAAGGTGATCGGGCCATAACACGACTCAGTCCCAAATCCTGTTTGAAAGGACTTATAATTGTCCCTCGTATTCTGAGATGTGGATGAGAGTTAGAATCATTTTAGACCCGATATGGTTGTTATATTTTTCTACCATTTCTGTTAATTTACTATAGTATGTGTATTTCACGATCGGTAAAGTACGTATTAAGATTGAGGTAGTATTGGTGGGAAGTCACACGAGGTCCACGGTCGTCAGTCCCCTCCTCCCTACTCCATTAATGTCTAAATACTCGGGTTTCTTAGAAAATAAAAAATTAAAATTAAAGAAAATTAATTAATCCGATAGAATTAACCTCCGATTAATGAAATATTATGGTACCACCAAAAACAGTATACAACTGTACATAGTCGTTGCCCACATATACACAGGGGGTAGGGTTTGGGGGGAGGGTGGAGGGTAGGGCAGGATAGGGAGACTCAACAGGGTCACGTGGCCGAAACTCACAAGACAAAGTACGTAGCTTGAACTTGAGTAGTAAATTCTTAAAGTACTCCAACCCGGGATTGTCCGATGAGTAAGATTGGTGATCTTGTCAAATCATAATAGGTTCCTGTATAGTCTCTTCCATGTTGAAAAGGATCTACACTACTACTCCAGTGTAAATGGTTTCACGGACGTCGTTAAGAAACCAGTGTCGCTTTTAGTATAGACTCCAGATAAAACAAACTTCTACGTGAAAATTTTATTATACTGGTTGTTTGAAGTACGGATGATGTTAAAAATAGGAAAGACATAATAGAAGGATTGAGATTCGGAAGGTTTCTAACTGTTTAAATCCCTGTACCGTCATTCATTGCAAAAAACTCTAAAACAAAAAGGTTTATAAAATTTTTCTACAAAGAAAAGAATAAGACATAGAAGAGAGACAAAGTTCAATAGGAAAAAGAATCACTTCTGAATGGCAAAACTTTGAGTACTGGTAAATACCCTCTGATTCCCTTTTTCATTTCCTGGAGACTTAGTTGTTTTGGTTTGGTCTAATAAGTTATATCATGTTTCTCTTCTGTTTAGACTGTAAAAGATAAAGTACGTGGTACTTGTCCATATAACTATGGTCGCCTTCTTATTTTAAACAAAAAAACATTTGAGCACTTGGAGTCCTTTAAGTTGACACAGGTGAGGTCGACCCGAAAGAACCACCTTCGTTCGTCGGACCAATCCTACAGTCCTACTGATTCCGTCTTCTGTCCAGTGGTGGTGGATACCTTCCTTGAGGGTACTCGTGGAAAGTAGGAGACTTTCCTACGACACGACACTCGACATATACTGTTTGGCGTGACCGTAGATTTATTTAATATTTACTTTATATGTTTTTTTTTTTTCGTCGTTTCTTTTCTTTTGTTACGAACACTTTTACAATTACCCAAACAAATCCTCTGACAAGTTGTTGTTGTTGTTGTTTTTATTTGAACTTTTTATTCTGAAACGAAATGACGATCTCCAGTACTGTTCAAAAAGTTATTGTGTCTTCAAGGTGTTAACAGATCTAGATCGGTTGGTTGTTTCTTTACTACCAATGCGGTACGAGGGTTAATGGTTATTACCTACTGTAAAGTATTCTGAACAGTACTCGGGGTTAGAGTTCATAAAGTGTCCGAAATATATTAGAGTAAGAGTGTAGTTATACTCCTCCCTAATACAAGAGGTAAATGTTTTGTCCTTTGACTACGTGTCTCTCCGAATAGTTAAACGGGTTTAAGTTTGTTAAATCAGTACTACTGGGGTTCGGAACTCTTTGGACATATGTCCAGTCCTTCGTTGTCAATCTGTACCTTGTTGTCTGACCAAAGTCTATCCTTTTCCTTATGTAGTTCCGACATATAACAGTGGGATGAATAAATTGAATATACGTCTCATGGGGTATTCTTTGTGACCCGACCTCCTTCGTCTTCGACCTTAGTTCTAACGACCCTCTTTATAGTTATTGGAGTCTCTACGTCTACTGTGGTGGGAATACCGTCTTTCACTTCTTCTTGATTCCTCGGAGAACTACTTTCACTTTCTCCTCTCACCTTTTTCAACCGAATTTCGAGTTGTAAGTCTTTTGATTCTAGTACCGTAGGTCAGGGTAGTGAAGTACCGTTTATCTACCTCGTTGTCATCTTTGTCACCGACTGAAATAAAAAGACCCTAGGTTTTAGTGACACCTACCACTAACATCGGTACTTTAATTTTCTGTGAACGAGGAACCTTCCTTTCAATACTGGTTGGATCTATCGTATAAGTTTTCGTCTCTGTAATGAAACAGTTGTTTCCAGACAGACCAGTTGCGATACCAAAATGGTCATCAGTACATACCTATACTCTCAACCTGACACTTCTTTCGACTCACGGCTTCTTAACTACGAAAACTTGACACTACAACCTCTTCTGAGAACTCTCAGGGAACCTGACGTTCCTCTAGGTTGGTCAGGTAGGATTTCCTCTGATCAGGACCCACAAGTAACCTTCCTGACTACGACTTCGACTTTGAGGTTATGAAACCGGTGAACTACGCCTCTCGACTGAGTAAACTTTTCTGGGACTACGACTCTTTCTAACTCCCGTCATCCTCTTCCCCTGTTGTCTCCCACTCTACCAACCTACCGTAGTGGCTGTGTTACCTGTACCCAAACCAACCTGAGGTCCTCAACCACTACCTGTCCCTCCCGACCTCACGACGCCAAATACCCCAGTGTTTTTCAGTCTGTGCTGACTCACTGACTTGACTTGGTTTGGTTTAAAAAGAAAATTAAAGACTATGACATAGTGTATATCTCTATTTTACTTGTAAAATTTTTAATTATAGATTTATATAAGGAGAAAATATATAAAGGGGAAGACAGACGTAAAAGATTATGACAACCCAAAGAACACCGTTATAGACCAGAGAAGGTACTCCCCTGGTCAAGATCTAAGGGTCGATTAATCCCTTATTGTCGGACGAGTCAAGTCTTTCGTCTTACTAGTAAAATTTCACGAACGACCCGAAGGGACCACCGAGTCACCGTTTCTTAGACGGACGGTTACGACCTTTACACCCAAACTAGTGACCTAACCCTTCTAGGAGACCTCTTCCTTTACCGTTTAGTGAGGTCATAAGAACGGACCCTTTAGAGTACCTATCTCCTCGGACCTCCCAATGTCAGGTACCCCAGCGTTTCTCCTCTTGTGTTGAATCGTTGAGTTGTCGTTGTCGTCGTCACGTAAGAGAAGTATCAAAAAGTCCGTGAGACAGATGGTCTAGATTAGGGAACTTAGATAAGTAGTGGAGGTAACGTATTCGTATTCCCTAAACTAAATACAGTTTAGACTTACCGGATCACCAAAAGGGATGAGACAAGTTAAATTCAGACTTAAATGTAATTGCTAACAGTCCTTGTAAATTGTCCTTCTAAGGATACACGACAAAGAGTATTTAGACAATGAATAGTCAAAGACCGTTGTCTTTACTCACCTTACGGTGTGGTGAGGGTCCTGACTCTAGTATCCTACCCTGTGTGTACGTACTTAGAGGAAGTCATTTGTAAGAAGAATACTGTTTTGACGAATCAGAACTAGGAGAAAGAACTCTATACCTAACAGAGGACTGGAATACTGGTAACAATTAGGGAACAAGGGAACAATTTCCAACGACACACAAACCAAAAGACTAGAAATAGTAGTAGCTTTCCTTAAGGAACATATTGTCGGATATATATATATGAGTGTCTTTCTAGTAATTTCGTGGGGACGAGGTGGTCTCCGAATCCAGGAGAACAGAAAGAGAAGGAGAGAGAGAGAGAGAGAGAGAGAGAGAGAGAGAGAGAG